>CM046363.1:8627447-8951004 GCA_025413025.1 Ficus hispida
CCCCCCGCCTTCTCAATCTACCCCCCACCCCCAAACGAACTCCCCCCGTCGATGATCGCCCCCCCTCCTATCCCTAATTGGTCATCGAACCTAGCCCCAAACCAGCTCCCTTCCTTCTTCGTCATCGATTCCCCCCCCCCCCCCAACAAACTCAAGATAAAGCCCCCCAGTCAGTCCCCAAAACCCGCCCCCTCGAAGCATTCCCTAAAACCCTAGCCCCACCTCCTTCGCCGTCGAACTCACGCCCACCCTATCTTCTCCATCGTCGACCCTTGGGTTTTTGCTGCTTAGATTCTAGCAGAGGAAATAGAGAGAGAGAGAGGGAAAGGGGGAGAAGGGAGAGAAAGGAGATAGATGAATTTTTTATGACTTTTTAAAATTATTTTTCCAAATTAATTACTGTTATATTATTGAAATACACTTTCAAATTAAATCATATATATTGCATATGATTCAATCCATTAGAAATTTAACGGAATTGGTCGGAAAAGACTAGTATTGCCAACATTTAGAGAGTTTAGGGACATCTCAGCCAAAATTAAAATACATGACTAAATTATTACCTTCTAAAGAGTTCATGGACCATTTTGGTCAATTACTCAAAAAAAAAAAAAAAGGAAATATGAGCTAATAGCAAGTTTTCAAACGCAGCATTTCCTTCTACATGCCAACAGAGCGATGAATTCAACTTTCATTTGTAGTTTATCGACAATGTCCTTCAACACACAACTCTCTTTATCGATGCCATCACCGTTCCGGTAACGACCATTAGCTGCCTCGTCTGAGGCAATGATGACATTAAGTTTGGATGGAATGATTAGATATAATTAGGTATTTTGGGGTTTCTATCATATATTTAGGATTCAATTTAAGGTTTAGGATTTCTAATTTGGGATTTTTGGTCTCTATTGGATTGAGGATTCTACTTGAGATTAGGGTTTTAATTTAGGATTTAGGCTTTTAAATTTGGGGTTATAGGATTTTCAATTTTTATTTTTAATTTTTTTAAGGTTATTCTTTTTAGTTAAAACCTACAATTAAAATTAAAAAAAAACTACAATTAAAAAAATATCAATGTGAATTAAAGATTTACTTGATTGATTTTGGATTTATATAGCTAATACTAAATTTATCTTGTACAGATTCGGTTCATTAGATATATTAAACCTTCTATTAAGAAAAGTACTCTCAAAATTTGAAAAACTATGTAAAGGATTTATTTGTAAATAATGAATTCACATTAGTGAATATCGAATTTACATAGTAAAGATTGAATTTATTATATGAGATAAAATTTAAAAAATGTTGGTAAATTGAAGGACTTAATTGAGAAATTATGATTTCACCTTGTGAATATCGACTTTAAAGGATTTCACACACACATACAAAAAAAAAAATGTAAACAAAAATTTACTGGTAATAGCAAACTTACAAATAATCAATTTTCATGGTAATCAAATTTTAGTGCAGAAGTTGTAAACCAAAAAAAGAAAAAAAAAAACAATGTAAATAAAGGATTTACTAATAATAACGACTTTATTTGATAGATAAATGATATATCTTGATTTTTTTTTTTTGAGGAAATTATAATTCACATTAAAATTGAGTACAAATATTAATGCCAAAGATGAAGTAACCCTATGATACAAGAGACATAACTCTCGACTAAAATCGATTCCATCAGTAAAATTTGATGAAGCTCAGTGAGGAGGACATAAACCGAGATCCGGTGATGGGAAAATTCCTCGAATTCTTTGGCAATTCTATAATTGAACATGTACAAAGCTCTTTAACTTATAATAACGACTTTATTTGATTGATAAATGATTTATCTTGAATTTAACTTATAAATCGTGCTTAAAAAATATTGTTAATTACCCTAAAAAAATTATGTAAATTAAAAATTATTAGCAAATAATAGATTTACCAAATTAACACTGGATTTTACCTAAAAAATATTATTAAAGGCTTTTTCGTAATTTATATAGCATATTCATAAGTTTTTAATACGGAGTAGATACATTTTTATGTAATAAATAATTATATTTACTAGATAAACAAATTTATACTAAAATATATATTATTTTTTCAAGTAAATATGATATTTATTATTTATTCCTTTATTTTTATAAATTTATTTAAAGTGTTTTTTTTTTTGGGGATAAATTAAGTGATTTGCATTGACTTAATATCATAGTGGTAAGAATGATTGTCTCCTTCTCAGAGTTGGATTAAGTTGAATACAAATGATGCACGAGATGCTCTTGGCATTGTAGGTTATGAGGCTATTCTTGGACTGGTGGGGGTTTTGTTAAAGGCTGTTTTTGCTACTCCTCATAATATTTCTTTTGCTTTTGAGATTGAATTAGTTGTTTTGATTTTGGCAATTGAAAAAGCTTAGGAGTTCCAATAACATAATTGTGGTTCGAATATGACTCTATTTATGCAGCTAATCTTTTCAAGTCTAAATCAGATAAAGTTTCATGATAGTTCTATAGTAAATGATTGCATTTTTAATTATTATTATTATTTTCGTTATGTAGAGGTCTTGTTGTTTAGGGTCTTTCATAATTTTCATGAATCCAATGGTTTCAATTCAAGATTATCACTTTAGTTGGTGGTTCTCGATTCTAGATTATATTCACCCTAGCCTTTACTTAATGTAGATATGAATGGTTTTTATTTTTACAGATTTCTTTTCCTTTTTTAAGGTACTTTGATTCTCCTCAATCATGCACTCTTTTTTCCGTATTGGATTTTTTTCCTGACAAAGGATTTTAGTTATGCATCTGGTTTGTTCGCGTAGATCCTAATCTATAGGATGGTAGTGTAGTGGGTAATTGTTTATGTTTTTTTTTTCTCTCCAATTCGGAGAGTAGTTTTTTTTTTTTTTAAATAATAAATTTCGTCTAACTAAAGGATGCTGAGCTAGTAAAAAAAAAAAAAAGTCTTGGTGAACTTATTTAATTTTTATTCTTGTGACCATCATTATTTATATAAAAAAAGTAAATAAAAAACAATTAAAAAACATTAATCCCCAAATTAACGGTATATCAATGTGGCCTTGCATTGTAAGAGAGCTTGTCATGTCGTACTACCCTATCCTTCAAATTGGACAAATATGAAAAGTTCGGGATTGAAAAGTAAATAATATGTGCTAATTAAGCATGCATGAATGGTAATGTAAAGTTTGAGGATTGGAGGACAATTTTTACATGTGCACTATCAATACAAGACTCGATAAGACCAAATTATGTAATGATATCCAGAGTCTGGTCCATGGAGTAAATTACACAAACAAGACTCAAGAGAAATATATTGTGGTCCTGTTTCCACCAGATTTTACAACCATAAATCACACAAATTACATAGTAAAGAAACACACTCAAAACATCTATCATATGTTTTAATTTATTCCTTCCACATCCTCTTCGATCTTAGTACATAGATCATAGGCTAAACATGGCTTACCACTGTTCCCACCATTGCTTTGACACCTTAGTTCTACCGTTACGACATGAAGCAAGTGAATAGGATATTCCCTTCTGGAATCAAACATCGTCAAGGCTGGATTCATTGTCATCGTCAGAACTCCAACTACTAATTAGAAGCAAACAAAGAAAGATATATGAAATGAGTTTGTCAGACAATCGGATATGTCATGCTTCCTCTGTTAAGAAAAGGAAAAGTTTTGTTAAGAAAGATACCAAATAAACTAACATTATTTTAAGTAACCTACCAAGGGCATAAGGATGAATCTATCACGACATCGAATTCAAGACATAGAAATCTATTTTCTTTTAGTCAAACAGAAATATAATATCACACCGAGCAACCAAGTCAAAAAACAAAATTGAGTAGATAAACTAAAGATAAGTAATTAATGAACTTATCTTTACGTAAAGATAATTAAGGAACAAGTTTGGCTAAAAAAAATTAATAATAATGAACAAGTTTCTGCGATGAAGGAAGCAGGGAAAAATTAGCAGCAAAGTTGATCATTGACTGTAAGTCTCATGCAATAGTAACAGAGAAAATTAGCTACTACATGCATATTGCTCTCTCACTCTCCCTCTTTTTCCTTTTCTTTTTCTTTTTCTTTTTCTTTTTTTTTTTCAAAAATACTAATCCCAATAATTAACACACAGTTATGTGAAATTTAAGTTAAAAAAAAAAGATGAAACAATATTCTAGATATTCTAGCATTACAGATTTATTTTGGTTTTTCCTCAAAAGGGGAAAGCACTAAATTTTATGCCTCAAAATAAGGCGAAAGGGGATACTGCCCCCATCAAAAAATTTTCTTGAATTATAAGCATGAACTATGAGTGACAATCAAACAATCAAACAATAGATCAGCTGCTAAAATGTAATTAAGTTTGTCTTGTATTATATTAGAAGTAGTACTAGGGATACTAATTATAATACTAATTTTTTGAGTACCAATTCACATGTCATACTTTCATTGATATATGTAATCAATTGATGTGATAATATTTAAGCATTTACTAGTGAAAGAATGACAACTCATATACCACATAGGTTAGTACTCTAAGCTGATATTAGAATTAGTGTCCCTAGTATTTTTCTTTTATTAGATAGCAAACTTTTTTGGATTAATTACAAAAATTCACTCTAAACTATATTCTTTATTATATTTTATTCCTCGAATTTCAAATGTAACATATGTTCCCCCCTTATCTTTATTCTGTTAGCAAATTTGGTCCTTCTATTACTTTCATTGTTACGATGTCAAAGTTTGGCGGAATGGTTAACCATTTTTATAATGCTGGAATGAAAATGGGAAAAGCAAGAAGGCGGGGAAAAAGAAATCAATTTTTAACTACCAGCTGGTTTGGAATGACTTCGTGGCAGAGTTTATAGTTTAGCTGCCTATGACAGAGGTACCTTCTCCTGAGTAATGAATATCCTGAAATTTCAATCACAAAAGAAATTACATTTTCATGATTTTAATAAATCTAAGTGTTGCTCTACTTGAGATCTCAAAATTATTTGGCAGCTTGCAAGCCTGTTGTGCTTTAGTAAAAGTATAGAACGACTATCATAAGGAATTATATCCAACAAATGTAAATTAAGAACATACCGCTTCAGCGAATAGCTGTTGCAATGCCAAATCTGAATCATCCTCCCGAAGCTGTCTCACGGTGGTATTAACATCGCCATCCCAATGTTCTCTTACAGCTTTAGCCCCGTTCATCAAGGAATCAGTATTCAACATCGAGCTGCTTATTATAATTCCATGGGAGAAAGTCCTCATCTCGGGGCATTGACTCACAAATAACTTCTTCAGCTTTGGAAATCTCATGACATTATTTCCCGAAAAGAAACTCCCAAGATTTGGCAAATGGTGAAGCACTAAAATCTCCAACTGCGGGAAAACAAACTCACGATCATGTTCACCCTCTGTTATTTCACTTTCCTGTAATCTGTGATTATTTCTGTCATTCTATGGCAATCAGTTACACTCATTTGTTTGAGTTGTACCAGACTTGTAGCCGTTGAGGAAGCTAGTAAATACATCAATCGATGGCAAAATGACACTTCCAGAATAGTCAAATTTTGGAAAGACACAAACAGAGTTTTTACTGGTTGTAAGGCACCGCCAACTGAATGATCATTTTCTGGTTCACCGAACAAATGCCTCAGCTTAGGAACGTTAACCAACCTTAGCACCTTCAAACGTGTGATCAGCCGTCCATCATATTCTTGTGCGGCAGCACCGACTTCATTTTGTCGATCCTTGCATAAAACATTTACCAAAAGACCATTCAATTGAAGTTTCTCAAGATTGTGACATCTCTGAAGAAGTTTGCAAATTGAGAGAGCAAATGGTTTTTCCTGATGGCTGAAGTCCAATATGAGTCCTTTTAGCTGCCGGTGGAAAAGGGAAAGCGTACTTGAAGATTGGCTCGTGCCTAGCATCTCAGTTATAGCTTCGCTCCAATCAGTACTCAGAGATTCAAGTTTAGGCAAAATGACCTAATGAAACGATAATGAAAAATGTTAGCGTGTAAAAGAGTTACATTGAATTTATCAAAGGTATAAATGGAGTAAAAACATTAGGAGGACAATTAACTTGAATTTTTGGCATCAACAAAAATAGTGAAGGCACCATCTAATAATGCCACTCAAAGCAAATTTTATGTGTTGGAACAGATGAGTGTACCTTATGGGGTCATTCCAGTGGTGGTAACTGGCAAGTGGCAATCAACGTAGTGTTTCATAAAAAGTAAAAATGTATGATACTAAAGGTAGTTTTTAAATTGATTTTCGGTGATTTTAGATAAAGAAAAAAAAATCAATTTATGTGTTCGAAGGAAATATAATGATAGCATGAAAATAACAGAGCCAAGTGGGAAAAAAAAGTTGAATATCATTTTTCTCGCTTCTTTGAAGCTTAGTATTGACATTGGATGTGAAGAAAAATCGCAATTGAATATTTTCGTAATTACAAATTAAGAATACTTTCAACGTAGAAGTGTACTCGTGCACTCGAAGATTGATTATGGAATGGCCAAAAAAAAATCTCGCCAGTGCATTTAATTAAGAATAGACATTTTACATTTTAGACTACTAATACATGCTGTAGGTAGTTTTCTGGTGTAGTCCAGCTTAGACTAATACATTTTAGACTCTTCCCTTAGATGCGAACACGTGTACATGTTGATAGTCATCGGAATATAGTTGCATTTAGTATAAAAATGGAAAGTTTACAGCTCTCTACTCGGTAGCGAACTCAACATTATAAAATATTTTCACCAAATGTATCCCAAGGCCAACGGTAACTTTTTAAGATATAGCCAACATATCAGATTCTAAATCATAATATTTTGACTTGTGGAAAACATTTTTGTATACCTTCAAGTCTTATGTATATTACCTTTATTTTGTTTTTAATCAAACTCGAAGTTACCAAAATTTACATCAACTCCAGCATTAAAGTTTCATAACATGAATTACCTAATGCGTAGCAAAAATAATGCAATGATCGGACTAGATAAAATATAAGATTAGAAATATAAAGCAATTACCTTTCATGACAGAACGCTCTGAGGGTTGAAAGTTTACAAAGCGTGAGAGATTCTAGTTGAGGAAATAAAATCTTATTCCCCGACTTTCCTTCCTCTCCCAATTTCTTTGTGACTACAATATCTTCCATGAGTTTGCAACCATATACTCGAAGATTCTTCAGTTTTACAAGCCTTTCAGCCACAGCCAAAGAGAATAGATACTTCAAGCTATTGCAGTTTTGTACAGATAAGCTCGTTAAGTTGACCATGTAACAAGTTGTTTGAAGCTGCCATACACTTTCAACAGCATTCAATCCATACAACTCCAATCTCTCCAAGCCGAGAAACTCAAGCTGTAAAAGATAATTTTAATGTGTGTATACACAATTTACTTGAAAATGCTTTACTAATTAGATAATTAATCTTCCCTATATTATACTTAATTACAATATATATTAGATATGCAGATTCTCTCAATTCTATGGATGAGATTAAATTTAAACAATAAAAAGATTCAAATGTTCAAAAGTAATAAACTACAGACCGGGTACCATAATTTTGAATAATATTTATTCTATCTATTTTATTTCGTGTTTTCTTTAAACTAAGTTACTATCCTTTTGTTTTTATCTAACTAAATTTGTAAAATCTCGATGTGTTGGGAGCCTTAGTGGATAATTTTTGGATATGCATAAGGTCCCGAATATAAGTCTTTCCTCTTTTGTTGAGGAAAAAAAAAGAAATTAATTAGTAAAAATCAAATTTCAAGAGGAAGCACGTACACAAAATCGTGAAAAGTAAATTTTAACCATCTTAATTCAATTTCTCAAAATTTTTTTCACTGTTATTTCAATTTACCAAATTAAATGGAACTTTTTTTTTAATTATTAATTTAGAATTTGTGACATTAAGCCTTATGGGCACCGAACCACCGACTTTATAGAATTGAAATAATACCCCACAGGTTTTCATAACTTAAGACCTTAGAGCTAAGACTCCAAGCCCTTCTGCGTCTGCTGAGTTAGTCTAAGTGAGGTTGGTACTTTATTTTTCTTTTTTCTTAAGAAATTAAGAATTTTTGTTAATAAACAAAAGTATTTTAATCCTCTTAGATGGAATGCCTATATAGTGATGTAAAACCTTTTCAGCCAATAATATATATATATATATATATATATATATAAGTCTAAAACAATTTTCGATGAACCAAGTGGATCCAAACATGACTGAATGTCCTACAAATCTTCATGTTATGAGTTTCAAAAGTTTTTTGCTTTTAAATAATAGCAAATAAAAGGAAGGAATTAAAGACAAAGTGACAGTTTTCAAAACTGAAGAATTTAGAACAAAAAAATTTTTTTTTTAAAAAAGAAAGGACTATCTCCACAATCTGCTAAAGTATATCATATATTTCTCTTCTTTTTCTTTTGTTTTGTTTTTGTTTTGTTGTTTTTGTTTTCTTTTTTTGGGCTAAAGATGTACAATACTAACTGTCCCATATATCATGGATATAAAACCTATAAATAACATGAAATACATATTTTGTGAACGTAAAAATGATTACGTGATTGAAATGAAAATCATACATCCAAACATTAATTAATTAACATGACTTAAAATTTGACAGTTCACTATATAAATAGAATAACTGAAAATTTTAATATAAAAAATTTAACTGATACCTTTGTTTGAACCTATATAGAAATCTGTTTCGTATATATAAACATTTTCAAATTCGTAACCATAAATTTTCAATTGATTCAACAAATTGACCTAAATTCGTACTAACCAAAAAAAAAAATGTTTTTTGACGCTTAAAAAAAAAAGAAAAGAAAAGATTGTCTTGAAGACCAATACAAAAATATGTCAAACATAGTTGGAAATTGGATTGATTGAATTTGTAGTGATGTAAAAGCTTTTCAGTGAGTAAAGAATATATATTATTACATATACACATACGTATTGTAAAATTGTTTTTGAGTCTTAAAAATTAAAATTAAAAAAAAGTATAAGTTGAGGTGAAATGAGTATCCCGTTTCTTATATATTTAGTCTAGATATAATACTAGGAATAAGATGGAAATAGTATGAAAGTTTGTGTTTATATATTTCAAATTTTTTTTGTTTTGTTTTTGGATTTAGAGGTAAATAGTATTTTTTTTAAGAAGTTTTTTTAACAAATATCCAAAGTTTTTAAAAATTAGTTAAAATGCTATTTTTTAAAAATTGTCAATCAATTTTCTTAACTGATTGATTCGAGATTGACCACATAATATTGATAATATGATATATTAGTAATTGACTGTAATCATCAATTTTTAAGTCAATTACCGATTGATTAAATCTGAATAAATAAATAAATAAACGACAAAGGGCTATTTTGCTAAATAAAAAACAAAAGAAAAGTTGGAAATAATTATATTACCTTTTCACCAAACAAAGGGTCGGGAGACTCTCCTGATGAAGAGCCGCCAGCTGCCTCCGCCTCAGACCTACTCATGAATTTAACCATCTTTGGTAAATCCCTTAAATACAAGGCGCGTAATTCAGGAAACTCAACAGCTCCATCATCTTCTGATCTCACATGGCCTACTATCTCCTCCATCATCTCACAATCTTCCACTTCTATAGCGTGAAGTCTTTTGAAGATAGACAAAGGGAAGACATTCTTCAATTTATCACAACTCGCCACGCTGACTTCCCTCAAATTCTTAAATGAATCTTCCGGGAGCTTACCATGACATATCCTTTCCAAGTTTCTTAATTTCAAAAGGCACAGGCACTCCAACACTGGAAAGGCCTTGTGAGGATGAATCTGCTGGTCCACACAATCAACGATGTATTGAACTCCATCACTGTTTTTCAAATCAAGACGCTTCAAGTCACAAAAGCCCTCACTGTCCAGATCGTAAACGACATTCTTGACATCTATTAATCCATCTAATGATAACCCCTCCGACCTTTTCATCAACGATTCGAGACCAAGTGTTGTTAATTGACTTCTTTCATGGAGGTTTAGAAGCAACGACCTTGAAATTCCAGTTGAAACCCAGTAGTTCACTTGGCCACCAATTGAGATTCCATATCTCTCCAACTTTTCACTAAACTTGAAATCTTTTAGAAAAGTTTTGGCATCTGGTACTCTCAAGGATAAAGAAGTGAGTTGCTGCAAATTCTCTATTTCAGCGAGATTCACATTACTTCTTCTGCTGACATCGACTTCTCCAACTTCCCATTTATCAAAATATTCTGAGATGTCCAACTCCTCTAACTGTTTCAAACTTGAGATGACATTGGGCTCAATCAGTTTTAGATCTTGACAATCTTCCAAATTTAGAAGTTGTAAACGACTTAGGTTTGCTACTTTTACGGGCAACTGCTTAATCGTGGACCACGAAAGATCAAGAATTTGCAAATTCTTTAGATCTCCAATAAAATTTACATCTTCAAGCACACAACCACGTAGACGTAAGGTTTGTAGATTCTGAAGTAAATGGAAGGATGAAGGTACGGCCACCAACTTTGCTTTATAAAGAAACAAAGATTTGAGCTGATCTTTACTTCCTTCTAAAAAGTGGTTTTGAATTGGTAAAGGATATCCTCGACCAGAATGAAGAAGGAATAACTCCAATTCCGAACATTCCAATCTTTCAGGAAGTTGATTGAAATCCGGATGTCGAAGTAGAGAGATCGCTTTCGAGTCTTTGAACTTTTTCTTGTTCTGACAATCTCCCAACTCATTTATTGTCACACTGTGCATACCTCCCTCGTTTGATGCTATTGATATAGCAACATCACGAATAACGTCATGCATTTTAACCATATCAGAACGACGACCACCTAACAACAAGCAACGATCTTTCAGTTTGACGACCAATGACTCCACCCTCGTTCTGGCATCTGCTAATGTACTGACATTCTGAAACAAGCCCCAACCCACGCCAATCATCCTTAGATCCTCAACTTCAATGTCCGTATCTTCACCGTATAGACTGCATAGCAACAACAATGACTTGTCTTCATCAGCTAACGAATCGTAACTAAGCCTTATACTCCGGTAAACCTCTCTTAGCGGCTCAGCAATGTTTGTCGGGGAAATAATACTTCGTAGTTGATTCAAAGTATTCCTCCAAACGGACAAGTTATTCTGACTTTTTAATGGACCGGCAACTACTTTAATAGCTAGTGGCAAGCGTCCACATTCTCTAACCACATCGATTGCCAATCTGTTAAAATCCCGTTGCTCAACAATATCACCTACAATGGTCCGAAACAAGTCCATTGCTTCACTGTCTGATAAATCATCAACTGGGAAATACCTATTAGCACCCATAGAACGTAAAACAGGTTGGGATCTAGAAGTCATCAATATCTTGCATCCTTCATTCTCGAGATGTATTCCAACCTCTATCAAATCCAGTTCGTCCCAGATATCATCTAAAATAATCAGAATACTCTTCTCTTCCTTCAGTCGACGCTGTAGCCGATCTGCCCGCGCGGATACAGTGTGAAGTCCGTCAATATCAAGTTTTATTTTCTCTGCAATTTCTTGTTGCAATCTGCTGGAATCTTGAGTTTGGGATACAGACGTCATAGCCACCTCAGTGAATAACTTGGTCTCCGCGGCTTGCCTAGCAGCTTCTTTAGCAAGCGTTGTTTTGCCAATGCCGCCTATACCGTAAATTCCAATCCTGCTAACGTTAGGATCTTTTAACGCCTTCATGATATCCTCCAAAATTGTCTTCCGCGATCCAAAGTCCTCATAATCACCTCTCATCGCAATAACAGTCTGCAGAGCAGGACGAGAAGCAACCGCATTGAAACTCTGGGCAGCCTGAATTTCACGTTGAAGGTCCTCTACGATTTGCCTTGCCTCCCTGCTCAGCTTTCGCCGGAACACCAGATTCGGAATTTGCACACTGCAGCAGCTGATATTTGCACGACCTTGATTGTTGTTCAGAAAATCCTCGGCTCCTTGGGAGATGCCTGGTGCGCTCGTCAGCCAGTTTTGAACTTCGTCGTGAATATCTTCGCCTTTTCCACCAGCCTCGTCAACTAGACCTTGTAGGTTTTGTCTTGCATCATTGAGTTGTTGAACTTGAGCTCTAAGGTTATCAACATCGCTTGTGTAGTGACACAGCCGGCGAGCCAAGACAACTGTGTACTCGGCTAGTTTGGACACAATTGCTGTACCGACCCCGATAATGAACTCCATATAAACCTATTTCTAGTTTACTATATATTTCTTATCTTGTTTTCTTTGCTTTTTAAATTTTCTTTCTTCAGAACTATCTTTTTTGCTTTTGTTTTTTGAGAACTATCTTATTTAATCAGACACAAATGGAAAATTTTAGTGAAAGGGGCTACTAACAGCAACAAGAAGAAAATAAGTGTAAGAAAATCTACGTATATGTAAAACTATAATAAAAGAGAATCAGACAACAACGGAACAAATCATGATAAGAAGAGGGTGCAATCAAAGAACCGCAAACCTGATCTTCTTATGGATTTTAAGCACAGCCACTTGATGCAGAGCAGAGTGTTTTTCTTTTTATATATTTTTTTCCTGCTTCTTTTTTGTTTTTCAATTTGGAGAGTAAAAAAGAGAAGACATCGACAATCGTAACAAAAACGAAATCAAGGAACAAAGTAATAACCACTATGCCCTTCAATGCAGCTGGAGTGTTTTTTTTTTTTTTTTTTTTTTAATAATTGGCAAAATAGTACTGAAAGAAAACACTACGACAAAGGAAGGAAAACCAAAAGCGACAAACTATTAATTCTGTTTGCGAAAATCAAAGGAAGAGAATGTTACTTGAATTTTCTTCTTCACAGGTTTAATTAGACAACAGATCAGAGAGAAAAGGATACAAGATTCAGAGAATGAAAATGTGAAAATTAGAAACTATTTTCAGAGAGTTTACTAGAGCGAATGGAAGTAATAATTATGCACATATAATATTAGAAAGATAGTGAAAAAGGAAAACAAGATAATGTATAAAATGACCATTGACGAAGTGGCATTCACGATTGACTTTATTTGATTGGCCGTCAAAAAGTAGAGTGGTGCAATTGTGTTATAATTAAAGATAAAGGGGCTGTTTTGTAACAATAATTCTCTTCACTTTGGCTTGATTTGCATAATCAGTGGTCTTTACTTTTGAAACATTTGGAATCTCTAGGTGCTGCCAAAGAAATAAATTAGAATTTTCTATAATATTTTTTAAGTTGAGCAAAGAAATATGTATATATATATATTTTTTTTTTTTTTTTTTTTCTCGTTGGTTTAATCCAAATGTTTCGATGCAATTAAAGAACGTTCGTCCAATTAAAAATGTAATTGAGGACCATAGCTTTTGGAAATTAAATATCGTAGTGCGGAGAAAGTGAGCTAGGCAAAGAAACTGTACTGCCAATGGGTTGTCATCCCTTTGGTCCTTTCTCCTTGGATTCCTTGAATTATTTCTCATTTTTATAACATATTTTTCTCTCATAATGTCTTCTTTATTATTATTTTTTTAGGTGGAAATTTTGTCTTTTTGCATGCCTGTCTATTCGATCTTTCATTATTCTACATGTGGCCGACATGAATCACTGTGTTATTTGTTAATGCTCATCTATTAGATCTTTTATTATCTTCTTGATGTCCTTTTCACTATTTTTTTTTAAACATGAGTTTGTGCATCACTACTATTTATTCACTCTTTTAATTCTACACACAGTCTCTCATATTCACATTTCGTTGATCTAACGGTCTTTCAATGTAGAGCATCTCTATTACAATACTAAATTGCTAGGTCAATAATATTTTAACCAAAAAATATTTTGATATGTCAATAATATATTTTTAATGATTAGATTAAAAAAATATTATTTGTAATGAAGTGCTATATTTTACTTCAAATTTGTCAACCAATATCAAATTTAGTTGGTGCCTTAATTTTTTCTTCTAATCATTATAGTTTTGTTGTTTTTTAATTAGAAATAGAGCATAAATATCAAATATAATATCCTAAAAAATTATAAAAAAGAAATAATGCCACTCCTTTTTATGATAAATATAGCATTGATATGAATAAGTATTGTTGATGGTCTTATGCTTTTCTCTGTATTTGCTAGTTGGGGTACGTGCTCCGCAGTGTAAGATCTCTAAGTAAGCTTATTATTGGTAGTATTTATTTATCAATTTCTGTATGTCACTATATTCTAACACTACTATAATAAGCCACTTTTACAACGATAATATTTGCGACGACTATAAATGATTCAATTATCTATCTCTTTGAACTAGTTGTCACAAAAAGTATCGTCCAATTAAATGGTTCAAGTCGTCACATTTATTAATTGCGATCACATGTTGTCACAGTTTCAAAACTTTGCCAAAAATTGGAGGATTGACCAAGTGTATTTGCGACACGTGCCAATAATGGATATGGTGCCAAAACATTATGGGCACATTAACTTGGCGCCAGATATATGTTGGTATTTGCGAGACATATGTCATGGCACTAATAGAAGAGTGCGGCACAAATCACATGTAAGAGAAATTTTGACCGAGAATTCTAAGGGTATTTTCGACGACTAATCAAATAATTTTTTGATTTAAATTATACAAAAAAAAAAAAAAAAAAAAAGTGGTAATATTCCTGGCTCTCAAAAAGTTTTTGCGACAATATTTTATCACATCGTCACAAATTCTGATTCTAGAATCTTCCTCAATTATATGACGATTTATTTTTAATTTTGGGAAACTTTCGGTCCAATTGTTAGTGAGGACTTATCGTTGCCAATAATGGTTCTGGAAGCTTCTTTTAAAACCGTTTAAAATTACGCCATTTTTTAAAACCGTCTAAATTTTGAAAGTTTTCCCACATTGGTTCTTGAATTTTGAATCAGTATCCCTATTTTTTGCTTTTTAAGATTATTTGCATACTTATTTCAAAATATGTTTAAAGCAAAAAATTCAAAATTTACTGTTCAAATCATACTTTTCCAATTTTAAGTTGATAGAGTTGATATATCTGAGGCCACTAAATTCACTTGATATCCTGCTGGGCATGCCTACTTGTATGAAAAAGAAAGGGAAAATAAGTAGTCATTTTTTTTTTACTTAATCATGTGTTTACTTACAGAATAGGGAATGAATTTTAGTTGTCCCCACATAATATAAGGAATGAATAAGGAGAATGTCAATCCTTACATCCCCTTAGTATTGATTTCTTATCAAAGAAATATATTTCAAATTTACTCATATATCCTTAATAAGTTTTCATGTGCTAATGTTTTATTTATCGAGTACAAGGATCTTTTAGTAATTACATTAATAAGATTAACGTTACCAATGTTAGTAAACACTATAAAGGGAATGAAACTATTTCCGTTTACACCATTCAATAGGTAAGTAAACACTAGAAAGTGAATTAACGATTCTCTTTCCTATTCTTTTACTTTACTTTCTAATCTCATTATCTTTTCCATTATATTCTTTACGGTTTAGTAAACGCGCATTCATGCCACTATTTTTAAAAGATTTGAAAACTCTATCATTTATAAGATACTATTCTGACTCCTACTCTAATTTTCATTTGATTTATAACTTGTTAAAAAAACAAGTAACAAATCTAATTAGTAAAATATTAGTAAATCTCAATTTGAGAATAGTTACCCAAAAGAAATTGAGAAACACACCTACGTGTTTCCTTTTTTTGTTTTCTATCACTTTTTCTTTTTTTTTCCCCTTGTATTAATCTATTAGTAAATAAGCCTCCAAAAATGTTTTAAAAAAAGAAGAAGTAATGCCCAAAAACAAAAATAATAGGGGCATCATTGAGTTGAAAATCTAAATCCATTCAGTGATATTTGAATTTTGTTCTTCTTATTTTTAAATTAAAATAAAATAAATAAGTTGATAAAACAGTAATTGTGCAACTTTTTAACACATGAATACGAAGGAGAGAGAAAGATGACACCCTAGTTAAGGACACAAGCAACCATCACGGCTGTTAATAAGCTTTTGTTTTGTTTTATTTATTTGCTTTTAAATGTTTCCAGCACGTGCACATGCTACGTATAATCTTTCTTTGTCGTTCTTAATCCTTTTGTGCCTTTTCTTTGTTGGTTTTGTTGAGAATGTTGATAATGATGTTATTTCTGAACTATCAGTGTTTTGTTTCCAAGATCCACTAGGGAAACGGTCATCATCTCTTTTCTTATAATTTGCGTGTGTTATTCTTTTGTTTCTATTATTATTATTTCTTTTTCATGTTGAGACTAAAGAGTAAATCCCAAGAAAAAATTACCCTTAATAATAAATTATGGCTTCGTTATGGCTTCGTCACTGTCCAAGAGAGAACACTAATTCTAGATCGATTACCAATTCAGCTAGTATAACACTTGTCTTCTTAAGCTGACACAGCCCTCATCTAAAACATGATTTCTTAGATACAACCACCACAAGGAAATTAGATAATCATCCTGCAAATATCAAAGAAGAAATTAAAATCATATAACACTGATATGGACAATCATCGGAAGATTATACCTAATGCGCCGAGCAGTATAATAAGAGCTGGTCAAGTAAATGCGTAGATCAGTGAAGTTCACTATCTCGCTAACAGTGATAGAGCCAAGATTTTATTGGTAGGAGTGCCAAAAAAATTTTTAATCAATGTTATGTTAATATATATATATATATAACAGTTTTTGTTTATTAAAATCCAAATTATTTATCCAATAAAATATAGAAAACTATTAATTTAAGGGGATCAAAACTAATAATATATACACAAACTCATTATATTAAAAAAAAAAAAAAAAAAAAAACCCACCCCACCATATTTAAAAAAGGGAGATGCTGTGGTAGAGCCTCTCCCAGAAACCCTATCGGTAGAGCTCTTTTTTTAACCGTTCGATTACCACAGCCTCTCCCAGAAACCCTATCGGTAGAGCTCTTTTTTTAACCGTTCGATTTTAATCGAACGGTTGATATTTCATTGTTATCATAGACTTTATCTCATATAAACTTTCCCACCCCAAGTCTTCTCCGCCGCCGGCGACCTTTCCACCGCCGGTGACAGACGCCGGCGACCCACCCTGACGCCGGCGACTCACCCCGACACCGACGACCCACTTCCGGTATTTTTTCCGGCCACCGACGACCCAATTTCCCTCTCTTCCCCTTTCTCTCTCTTCTCTTCTCTCTCTCTTCCCCTTTCTTTCTCTTCCCCTCCCTCCCGCCGGCCCCCACCCCGACGTCCCCCCACCCCCGGCCGCCACCCTCCCCAGGCACCCCCCCGACGACCCCCCTCTCTCTTCCCCTTTCTCTCTCTTCTCTTCTCTCTCTCTCTTCCCCCTTCTCTCTCTTCCCCTCCCTCCCGCCGGCCCCCACCCCCGGCCCCCAGCTAGCCCCCCCGGCCTCGCCCCCCTCCCCCAGCCTCCCCCCACCCCGAAGACCCCCCTCCCCCCGGCCACCACCCTCCCCGACCCCCCCTTCTCTCTCTTTCTCGCGATTTTGCGATCTGGCAAAATCACGAAATCATGAGAAAGAGAGAGAGGGGGGCCGGGTAGGGTGGCGGCCGAGGGTTGGGGGGTCGTCGGGGGTGGGGGGAGGCTGGGGGAAGGGGGCAGGGCCGGGGGCTGGCTGGGGGACGGGGGTGGGGGTCGGCGGGAGGGAGGGGAAGAGAGAGAGGGGAAGAGAGAGAGAGAAGAGAAGAGAGAGAAAGGGGAAGAGAGAGGGGGGTCGTCGGGGGGGTGCAGGGGGTGGGGGGAGGCCGGGGGTGGGGGCCGGCGGGAGGGAGGGGAAGAGAGAGAAAGGGGAAGAGAGAGAGGGGAAGAGAGAGAGAAGAGAAGAGAGAGAAAGGGAAGAGAGAGAGGGGAAGAGAGAGAGAAGAGAAAAGAGAGAAAGGGGAAGAGAGAGAAATTGGGTCGCCGGCTGCCGGAAAAAATGCCGGAAGTGGGTCGCCGGCGTCCGGGTGGGTAGCCGGCGTCGGTCGCTGGCGGTGGAAAGGTCGCCGGCGGCGGAGAAGACTTAGGGTGGGAAAGTTTATATGAGGTAAGGTCTATGATAACAATGAAATATCAACCGTTCGATTAAAATCAATCTGTTAAAAAAAGAGCTCTACCGATAGGGTATCTGGGAGAGGCTCTACCACAGCCTCTCCCTTTAAAAAAAAAGGAAAAAAAATAGAATAATAATAAGGGTAAATTATTAATAATAATAATAATAAGGGTAAATTATTAGGTTAATTTCTGAATTTTTAATTTTGTATAGTTTTGATCTATGAACTTTTTTTTTTTTTTTTCCAGAGTTGGAATGCTCTAAACTATTAAAATATTGTTACAATAATCCTTTATGTCAAATTTTGGACAAAATTAAATCAGCTAGCTAACATCGCTTTTTGATCAGATTTCATCTAAAAATTACCGAAAATCATCATTATAGCAACATTTTAAAAGTTTAAGGGCATTTCCTATTCTTTTTTTTCGTAACTGGAATGACCATAAACTATTAAAAAATGATGCTACAATAGTTTTTTCGTTAATTTTTGGACGAAATTCTTAGTTAGCACTATTTTTTGACCGAATTACTAACAAATTCTATTTAAAAATTAACAGAAAAGACTATTGTAGAAACATTTAAATAGTTTAGGGGCATTCTAGCTATGAAAAAAATTAAGGGATGAAAGTTATACAAGATTAAAAGTTTAGGAACTAAATGAATAATTTATCCTAATAATAATACAAGAATCCTAATTGAAACCAAGGCCACTAAATTTACATTATGAAACACTACAAGAAATTTGATTTTTTGTTACCAAAAAATCGGTAGCGGAAAGTCCTGTTTTTGGTAACAAATTGTTTTTGCTACCAAAAAAATTTGGTAGCAGAAAGTGAGTCGCAAAAAGTATTTGTTACCAAAAATTTGGTAACAAATACTTTTCGTTACCAAAATTTATTTTGGTAACAAATTGTATTTGGTAGCGAATTGTATGATATTCGGTTACCAAAAAATTTGGTAGCAAAATGTATTTGGTAACAAAAAGTATCCCTTTTTGGGAACCAAAATTTTGGTAACAAAATGTATTTCGGTAGCAAAAAGTTGGAGATTCAGTTACCGAATTTTTGGTAACAAAAGGTCTTTGGTAGCAAAAAATATGTGAGTTAGTTACCAAAGTTTTTGGTAGCAAAATATATTTGGTAACAAATAGTATAAGATTCCGTTACCAAATCTTTGGTAACAAAATGTATGAGATTTAGTTACCAAATATTTTGGTAGTGAAAAGTATGATATTTAGAAACCAAATTTTTGGTAGCAAAATGTACAAGATTTAGGTACCAAAATTTGGGTAGTGAAAGATGTTTGGTAAAGAATTCTTATGTTTTAGCCACCAAATATTTGGTAACAAAAAGGGCAAAAAAACTAAATTTTTGCTACCAAATATTTTAGGCCACCAAAATTTAAACAAATTAATATACCTGTATTTTTTTCCCAAAATATATATAAGAAAATCAAAATTAATTGACAAAATACCCAATATTAACTTAAGCAGATTGCCAATATCTCTAAATATCTCAACACATATTAGAATCCAAACAAAATACTAAAATAGGCATACCTAAGCAAATCCAAATACTTGTGACCTACTAAATATTGTATTAGTAAACACTTAATCTAGCAAGAAGAAAAAAAGCTAACAAACTGCTGCCGGAGCTGGCGGTGGTAGCGGATCTTCATTTCTTGGGAGGGCGGTCCAGGATGATTTGATGGCACATTAAGCCGCTGAAGTAGATTTTGAATGAACTCCCTTTGTTCTTTCAACTGGTCTTCCATGTCTGCCATACGAAGTTTGCCTTCCCGAATTTCGTTTTGAAGGCTTTGATATCTTGGTCGTCCCGATTTGAGAGCTTGTGATGCTTGTCTTGGTACAGGACCTATGCCACGCTTGAAACCATATTTTTCATACCGCGCGCTCGACAAAACTTGAGAGTAAATTTCTTCCTCTACATCAGAGTCAAGTTGCGACCCCTCTAATAGTCTCACTTAAACGAGCGTCGCGAATCTTGATCATTTGGTCCTGCATTAGGATCGGTGTGTTAAACTTAGAAGTTAGAATTAAAAAAACAAACAATAAAAAAAAAGATTAAGTGTTTGGTTATTTACATAATCTTCCTTTGCTCTCTCAGTTGTCCATCCCCGTGCGTCGCTCCAATGAGTTTTCTTGAAGACCTCAAAGTGGTAACTCGAATGTATGTTCTACATAGAAATCGTTAGTTGTTAATTAACAAAAAAAAAAGTTAATGGTTTTAAGTGGTAACATACTTAAGTGAGTAAAAGTTAATTACATGAACTTCATCCAAATGTTGAACTATAGATCTTGAGCCACCCAAATAACGTTATGACTTCATCCATATGCAAGTGTGTCCCAAGTTCTTAGTCAAAGTTATCAATGCTGATTGGAGTAATCTCATCTGCAACCTTGAAATTTCCAACAAGTCTTGCAAAGAAAACCATTTATTGTTCCAACGTGAACTTGATGTTTTCGGCCTGTGACGTAAAGTGATACATTAGTATTTGTACTCTGTTTTCATGTAACAAACCCGAAACTAGTAAAAATAAAGGATAGATAGTAGCTCATACCTTCTGGAAACCATGTTGCTCCCTTCATATTCCACAAGAGCAACAGGCAAACCTTTTTCTTTTAATGCCTGATATATTTTCTTAGCTTGGTCAGGGGGTACAACCTGAAAAACAATGATTTTGTCAAATTAACCAACAATTAATGATAGTAAGAAAGTCACTCGTTCTCAAAGACAATTATATTAGATTTTCACCTTATCCTCCAATCCTTGGAATAAGATTATGGGACAAGAAAATTTATCAACAAAATTAATTGGTGACCTCTCAAAATAATTCTCCTCATTTCCTGCAAGCAACCAGTTTCTGTGTGATAAGGGATGTACTAAAAGTCAGGACTAATTAAACACATCATAGTCATCACTTAACCTACCAACAAGTTTATCGATGTAGTGAGATTCGAATTTGTGAGTTTCTGCTCTCAGCGAGTTTAGATCAGCCACCTATTAACGGCGCAACAAGACAAAACACAAAGTTAATTTTCTGCTTGATGAAGAACATTTGCATTTTGTTCATTTCAAATGATGCTCTAAGCTCTTATTATAGAAGTTTATTTGTGAAAGAATTAACTACCATTTAAAAGAAAGAAAAATGTCGCTGAAATAGGCAAGGATATCCAAAATTCAATGCAATATAATCGTAGAGAACCAAGATAACATAAATCATAACTCACCAAGCCTCATTGTCAGTACATAAATCATAACTCCGAAATTTTTGGATCTTGATTAGGGGATTTCATATAATTACTTTTGGGTTTTCACGGATGTTTACCTTGCAAGAATTACCGAATTTTCTGTTGGCTGGTCAGAGCAATTTCACGGCGAAGGTCAGCTGACGGCGCGACGAAGGTCTGCTGACGGAGCAATTTCACGGCGAAGGTCTGCTGAGGGAGATGGGACGGTGAAGCTGGTCACGGAGGCGCAAGCGAACGGCAAAGGTCTGCTGACGGCGCGACGAAGGTCTGTTGACGGAGCTGAGTTTCAATTTGCTGAGTTTGATTCCATGGAGTACTGGTAGGAAAGGTGCGAAGAAATTTGGGAGAGAGAGCTAGGTCGAGAGAGTTAGAGAGAGAGAGAGTACTGTGTGGGGGGTTTTTGAAATAAATGAAGTTACGTATTTTTTTTTACAGATAAAAATCGGGCTGGAAGCCAGCAGCGGAGGCGCGGTCGCGCCTAGCCAGCGCGCGTCCAGCCCAGCAGCGCGCGCCCAGACTAGCAGCGAGCGCCCGCGCCCAGGCAGCGCGCGCCCCAGCAGCGCGCGCCCCAACAGCGCGCGCCCAGATACGACCAAGACCGGTCATAGAGAAAGAAATTCTGAGAGATTGAAGAAGAAGAAGAAGAAGAAGAAGAAAGTAGTGTTTTTGGGAGATTTTTTTTTTTTTTTGGAGTTTGACGAGTAGAAAGAAGGGAAGAAGTGAAGATTGATGATGATGATGATGATGATGAGCAGTGATGACTGTTGATAATAAAAATCTTGGTTTTGTGGTTGTCCTTCTTAACCACTTGTGTTTTTAACCCTGGTTCTAATCCATACCATCAAAATTTATCAGTCAAAAAACATTCATTTTACTACCAAATAATAATTAGGTAATTTGAAACATGTATTTTGATATTAAATTAGGGTTTGGTAACCAAAAGAAATTTTTTAATAAAATGAGAAAAATATCATTTGATAACAAAAATTTATTTAAAACTATTTTTTGGCCACATTATAATATGAAATATATATTTCAAGATGATATTTCTAATTCTATATAATAAAATAATATGATACTATCATAAGTATATACACTATATGTTCATATGAAACATATTATTGTTACATACTTTGTATCAAACATATTCATGAAAAACTATAAACAAAAATTTTAAAAAAATTACAAGTCTACAATATTAGGTTATAAACTTTTTTGAAGATTTGCTACCAAATGTAACTTTTGGTAGCAAAAGATGACTTTCCGCCACCAAAATATTAATTTGGTAACGGATTCTTGCTTTAAGCCACCAAAATTTGGTAGCAAAAAAGTATATATTTCGTTACCAAATATTAATTTGGTTGCCAAAAACATGTATTTTGCTACCAAACTTGGGTTTGGTAGCAAGAAGAAAAATTTTGTAAAAATAAAAAAAATTATCATTTGATGACAAAAATTTATTTAAAACCATTTTTTTAGCCACATTATAATATGAAATATAGATTTCAATATGATATATCTTATTTTACATAATAAAGTAATATGATACTATCATAAGTATATACATTGTCTACTTAATATATAATATATATACTTATTACATAGCATACTATCTTATATGTCCTGTAAGAAAGAGATAAATCACCAAATAAATTTTTTCATATAAAACATATTATTATTACAAATTTTGTATCAAACCTATTCATGAAAAACTATAAACAAAAAATAAAAAAAAATTACAAGTCTAAAATATGAAATTATAAACTTTTTTGAAGAGTTGCTACCAAATATAACATTTGGTAGCAAAAGATGGCTTTCCGCCACCAAAATATTAATTTGGTAACAGATTCATGTTTTAGGCCACCAAAATTTGGTAGCAAAAAAGCATATATTTCGTTACCAAATATTAATTTGGTTACCAAAAACATGTATTTTACTACCAAACTTGGGTTTGGTAGCAAAATATCATAATTTGTTACCAAAAGAAATTTGGTAGCAGATGACCTTGGGGGAAATTATTGCTACCAAAATATGTTTGGTAGCAAAAAGAGATATTTAGCTACCAAAATTTGGTGACAGAAACTGATATTCTGCTTCCAAACTTTGGTAGCAAAATGTACTATTTGCTATCAAAAAAATTTGGTAGCAAATGAGTTGAGCGGGAAAAAATTTGACTTCCCGCCAACGTTTTTGCTACCAAAAAAAGTTTAGTAGCAAAAATTAAGATTGGGCTACCAAATTTTGGTACCAGAAATTTATATTCTGCTACCAAAATTTGATAGCAAAATATCACCATTTGCTACCAAATGGAATTTGGTAGCAAATGACATTAGCGGGAAAACTTTTGACTTCCCGCCAATGTTTTTGCTACCAAAATAATTTTGGTAGCAAAAGTTTATAATTTGCTACCAAATCTTGGTAGTGGAATGTTAACATTTTGTTACCAAATAGTAATTTGGTAGCAAAATGTTTTCGGCGGGAACTAAAATTCAAATCCCATCATGTCATCTGTTACCAAAAAAATTTGGTAGCGGATTGTCTTGTTTCTGCTACCAAAGTTGGTAACAAAATGTCTATACCTTTCTGATACCAAAATTTGGTAACGGAAAGTCTATTTTTTGTTACCAAACTTTTTTTGGTATCAAAAAGTTTGGTATCTTAAAGTCAAAATTCTTGTAGTGAAACCAACATGATCAAAACAATAAACAGAAGCAACATTAAAAATAGTCAACTTAAAGACTTATTAGCACAAATATAAAATTCAAGGATATAAAAGACTAGAAAAAAAGAACTCATGATAGCTTTCAAACTTTATGATGTAACAGATGGTAAAATAAAATTCTCAAGGAATTTATTTCAGCAGCTAAAGCAGAAGTGCAAGATGAGGCAGTTTAGGAGAAGGAAAATAATAACAAAAATAATGTAATTACATGAGTTATTATTAATTTTAGCATTATGACCATAACCTACAATTAGTCACGAATCTTTTTTTTTTTTCTTTTTTTAAATAAACTCGACGAGATTACTAATAATCTAGTAAAACACTTGTCTTCTTAAGCTGACACAGCTGAGGGCACTCTATACACAGCTAAAACATGATTTCTTAAATAAAAACTCCTAACAACCACCTCAAGGAAATTAGAGAATCGTCTTGCAATAGCAAAGAAGAAATTAAAAACCACATAACACTGGACAATCACCAGAAGATTATACTTAATGCACTAAGCGGAGCAACAAGAACTGTTGGAGCAAATGCGTAGGGCAGTGAAGTTCGCTATATCGCAACAATCTTTAGATCAAAAGAAAAATGCTAGAGATATCAACTTTAATCTCAACTTTTGAATATCAAATTATGTGGTATATAAATTGTCTTTTTTTATTAGTAAGTATTTAAAGTATTATCACATCAGTTGATTGTTTTTACTAATAAAATTATGATACATGAATTGTTACTCAAAAAATTAAGATTAGAGTTAGTGTCCCTAACACTACTCTATCAAAAATCGTATAGTCAAACAGATAATAGTCCTTCCAATTTCAAAAAGTGAACAAAGTGAAAGACAAAAAAAAAAAAGACAAGAATCATAATTGAAACCAAGCCAACTAAATTTATGTTGTGAAACCAACGTGATCGAAACAATTAACATAAGCAACATTAAGAACAATAAAATAAGTCAACTTAAAAGAATTATTAGCACAGTACGGGGGGGGGGGGGGGGGGTATTGTGGTGGAGAAAAAAAAAAGACCACTTGAACACATGATAGCTTTTAAACTGCATGTATAACAGATGGTAAAGTAAAATACTGAAAGGAATTTATTTTCAGCGGCAATATAAAAATGCAAGATGAGGCAGTTTAGGAGAATAAAAATAGTAATAAAAATATAATATTAGTTTTTATTAATTTTAAGATTATGAGACCATAACCTAGTCACGAATCTTTTTTTTTTTTTTTAAATAAATAAACTCGAGAGAGAAGGCAATCAGTATGGAGGGCCACTTGGACATACACCCTATACTAAGCCTTCCACTTAAAATTTAATTTAATAGAAACCCATATATCAAAGAAAAACTCAATTGAGAAAACTGAAAACCCACAAAGAATTCACTGAATCTACTTGACATCAAGATCAGAATTCTTTGATATTGTCTTCCAAAAAACCCAAGTCAAAATTTCTATTTTCCACGTGTCATTCTTTTATTTTTCCCCTAATAATTGCATCTTTCATTTCTTACATAATTTTCATGTTAATAGTAGCATTCTCATTTATTAAATTGATTTTGAATCTTTAACCATATCCCCATTTTAGCTTTATCTACGTAGTAATTACTTGAGATACAAGTCTTATTTTACCCAAAATGAAAACCTCCCAAACCCCAACTGAGATTTCACTCTAATTATTCACTTCTCTCTCTCTCTCTCTCTTCCACCTGAGAACCTGTTATCGATGAATCTAAAAGAAATTGCATGGGAGGATTTCCTGACGGAGGAGAAGAAGACGACGACGTTGGCGACGAGAAAGACGGACGGGGGTCTGGAGGGCATCGAGGTGGGATTTGTCGAGCCGGATAAAGAATTGCGAAAGACGGAGATGATGTTGAAGAAATGGGACTCTCTAAAAGTTCCAGTTCCTAACGTTTTGTCACGCAACTGGCACAAGGTTGCACAAAGGAATGAGCTCAAGGCAGGGGATATTGATATTGTGCAGATTTGGTTCTTCAGGAGGAGAGAGGGAAAGCCGTGCTTCGCCGTCGTAAACCTCGGCCAAGAATCAGCTTCTTGCTCTTCTACTGCTTTCGGAAAAGATTTTGTGAGCCTACACTGCCTAGGCTCCTCCTCAAGATTTTCTAAAATGGCTGGTTGGTTGGTTGGTTTCTTTTTTGGTTTCATGCAATCCATACATAATTTTACCATTTTTTTATTTTGGTTTTTTTACTGCATGTGTAACTGTTGTTAATCTTGATGATCGACATTTAGTGCTGATCCAATTTCCTTAAAATGTTCATTTTTCCCTTAAAATGTTCATATTGCTGCGGCTTAATATACTATTCGATTTGATTTTTTTTTATCAAAGAAATTATTTCGTTGGTCAAATATGGTTTTTCTTTTTTTTTTTTTTTTACTTTCTTCAAACCTTATGGGAAGTAGTTGATGATTTTGCAAATTAGAACGGACACCTTAACTGAACACCGAATATATATATATATATATATATATATATTTTTATTTTTTATTTTTTGCTGGCATCAAAATTAGCTGCATAGATTTTAGCAGGCATATACTTAGTTGAATATCGTAGTGGTTCTCCAAATCCATGTGCCCAAATCAAAATTTGCGGCATTTGTGTTGTTTCCTAGTGTTTGCATCTGCTTGTCGTTTGAGTTTCCTTTAGTTGTTTGATGTCGTTTTGTCCCGTTGTTGTCGTTGGGTATTTTGAGTCAGCTTTGCCTATAGTGAAAACATCAACGAGCAAATGTCAATGAAGACCAACACTTAGTGCTTGGTTTCTTTGTTGGTTTCTTGCAAGCCAAACAGAAATTTGCAGAGTGTTTAAGTTGTTAATAGTACTTACTTTTTTTATTTATTCATTTTTTTCAGACATGTAAGAATTGATCAAATTTCTTTTCGTTCATAGCTAGTGATCACAATATTGACAGTAGCAATTTCAGCTTAATTACTTATATTTGTGTTAATTCTTTCATAATCATGAAATTAATTAGCTGTTTCAATATATAGTTACTTCTTATCTGTATGGTTTCATGCATTACTTTTCCTCTTGCGTGGAAGCAAAATATATGATATGTGCATTTGGGCTACTGTGACTTATAGTCGACACTCCATGACATAGATAACTAAAAAAATAATTAAAAAAAGTAGTAGGTACCATAAATATGTTTTTAAATTGAAGTGTTGATTCAAACTCTATATTTTATAACGAATCAAAAAATTATACTATAATGACAATTCTCGCTGTGATGACATAACCAGCTGAGATTGACAAAACTATTAGGCCCAAATATAGGTTCTTTTTTTTTTTTTTATGCATAATTTGGACCCTAATAGTTGTGTGCATATTTTGTGAAACATATATATATATATATATTATTTTATAATTTCAATCATATTATTATTGTGATTTAAAACTCGTCGTATAAATTTCTCTTTTTTTTTTTATTATAAGTGAAGGCTCTAGTAGTGGTTTTTCGTCGCCCAAATTCATCTCCACAGGCGAGATCAACTTTTCTGGATATGGCAAGAAACAGATGGTTTTTAACATAACTATTTCAGTCGTTAACCTATGCCCACCTAAATATTAACAACCTAATGTTATCACATCAAACCTGAAGCAGGAGTCTTACGGAGTTTCACGGGATTCGAACTGAATGAACAAAGGAAGATGCCAAAGAATGCGTCACCCTCTTTGCCAATCCATCCTTATACAGAGCATACTAAAATACTTCATTAAGTTAAAATAAATTATGTCTATCTTAGTCATTTTTATTTATTTCCATTAATGGATCGAATTCACATTAATGTGAAACCAACATGATTAAAACAATTTACAGAAGCAACATAAAGAACCATCATATAAAGTAACCTCAAGGCTAAATATGTACCCAAAAAAATAAAAAATAAAAAATAAAAAAACTAGACAAACCCAATTGAGAAATAAAAAACCCGCAAAGATCCCAAAAAAAAATTTATAGATATTTACCAATTCTGAGGCTAGAATAGAATAGCTTGTCAAAGTCCTTTTTGATGATGATGAAGCTTTCTCCCAATGAATCCACTGATATCAACACCAACCCAGAAGAAAGTGCTGAGATTGTCTTCCAAAAACCCATCTCGCAATTGCTATTTTCCATTTCTCGTTTTTACGATTTCAAATAATAATTGAATCTCAATTAAGAAAAGAAAAAATGAACAAAAAAAATGAAAAAACTGAAAGGAAAAATAGCCTGACAATATTGTCTATTTTGAATTCACTTAAAGCATTCCAATAAATATAAAAGATTGTATCAATGTAAATTTTGATATTTGGATGAAAAAGAGATCTCCAATAGAGTGTATATTTGATGTCAAATTTACAAATGTTGTATAACAAATTTACACAAGGTTTAGTGATGCAAATTACATTTGATTCATATTTGTTGTTGGCTTACTTTGTCATGTAATTATTACAATTGTTTATTTTTAAATTAGTTAAATACTAAATGCTAACTTTTACAAGTTTCAAAGTAAAATAATAAGACAAAAGTAAAAATAGCATTAGCAATGGTATTATAAGTTGGAGTAAGAAGTAGAATAATGTTATTTTTACAATTCTTTGAAATAAATATAGTATTAGCATAGATCAATATATTAGAAATGGTCTTAAACACATATTACTCAATGAAAAATAATAAAAAAAAATCCTCTTACTCTCCTTTTTTAAATTGTTTTTGAACATTGCCAATGATGAAAATGTCCATGACATACTCACAGTTCCATGACATTATCCATTTTTTAAGTCTCGACATGAATAACATGGGGGAGGATATTTCTTACTAGAGTATCCATCAAATATCCACAATGTCTAAAAATATCCCAATATCCATGAATATCCAAGATATTTTTGGATATTTTCACAAAATATCCAAAAACTTGGGAATTTTTTTTATTCAATTTCATCACATTTCATTTTTTTATATGAATAAATATGACAACATGCTACACAAGATTAAGATCATGGTTGTTAGATAGCAGTTAGGATATTGGGCAATTGTAGTATATAAGAAGATATGGTATGACTCAAATGAGTCAAACTGATAAGGATTCATCTTGATTTTGATTTCATGAGCTTAAGAATAACAAAGTTCATACAGTTATAATCTTCCTTATAGTTCTCAAATGTGTTTATTTAAAGTACAAAATTGAGATATTTTTTTTTATATATTAGTATATCCTCCATTATAAATTGATATCGCGATGTCATTACATGCTATCAAGATTACTCATCAAATTGAGCAAATTAGCAATCCAATTTATGGGTTAATAGTTGGTAGAGACCAAGAAACGTACATGTGAGACATTAACAATTACCTTAAAATTATTCAAAAGTAATATTTTGATAAATGTATTGTTTATATTAGATTAGATCGACATATATCTAATATTTTCCAACCTGCTAGAAATCTTTTTGGATTAAGCACGCTCGAAACTTATATGTACTTTTTATGTTTGACATTTATTTTTAATGTACATTATTATATTGTAGTATGTTCTTTGTAATATTAATGAGTACGTAATATATATTGAATTACATCAATGTTTAGTTATTATGTTTTACTATTACATCATGAAAATATAACTATCATATTTGATTAAAAAATAATATTTTTATTATAAATTAGTTCAAATTATGTAATATTGATTGTTTTGATATTTTGTAAAATTTCAATAAAAAAATTATAATTTTTATTTGAGTATCTATTTTTTCCTAGTATATCCATCGACATCGACATCGACATCGATATTTTTATCTTTGATATATGCAACAAAAGCCTTATCCTACAATCCTTTAGAACATTTTTTTTAAGGATAGTCATAAGTAAACGAAAAGTTTGAATTAAAATTACAACTTAAATTTTTTTTGTATCATCATTAATCTATTATTATATCCTTGATTTATTTGTTTTTCAAAATTTAGAGTCCAAATATTGTGAATTTGAATAGTGTTATTGTTATTTATTATTTATTTGATGTATTAAATTAAGCTTGTGTTTAGTTCACTGGTTGAAGCTGAAATTTTTAAGTTAGAGTTGGTTGATTTTTAAAAACTAGTTATAAATTTTATTAACTTTTCAAAAAACATAAAAACGATATGAAAAGTACAGTTTAGTTGGAGTTAACTATAACCCAAATAAGACCTAAATATGAGCACTTACAATTGGATAAAATAAAAAAAAAAAATCGAGAATTAGCAATTATAATTTTAAGGAAGTAAATAAGTCACAAAATTGAGAATTATTAGATAATCGAGAAAAACAGTAGAGCTAAAAGGAATTTACAAAGTCGAACCTTATCTCTCCAGCTGCATGACTCTTTGCTCTTATATATATATGCTAGTTGAAGTGATGTGCTCCGCACATGTGATCCTTTTTAAGGTTACTGTTAGTGGTTCAAAACGAAGTAGAGATCAAAACAGAGGTAAAGAAGAAGATTAGTAGTAGTGCTAAGGGAAAGGGAAGAATTCTGGTGGTAAGATTTTGGGTTAAAAAGGTATAGTGGCTGGACCCAACCCGGCACCGGCAATGACCGGACAATTTGAAGGAGATGGCGGTTTGAGATTTTAATGGCTCTACTATGATGCTTGTTACTCAGAAGAGCTTGTTTGAACGATCTGAGAAGTTGAGAACCGATTATCGATGACGATGAAACAAATTGCATTGGACGATTTCCTGACGGTGGAGGAGAAAAGGACATTGGCGAAGAGAAAGGAGGACGGGCGTCCAGAGAGCATCGAGGTGGATTTAATCGAGCTGGATAAAGATTTGAGTCAGACAAAGATGATGTTGAGGAAATGGGACCTTAAAAGTTCGAGTAACTATGTGTTGACATACAACTGGTACAAGGTTGCTCATAGGAATAAGCTAAAGGCAAGGGATATTGTGCAGATTTGGTTCTTCAGGAGTAGAGAAGGAAAGCCTTGCTTCGCTGTCGTCAACCTCAGCCGAGTTAGGGCTTTTTCTTCTTCTTCTTCCTCTGCTCTATTTCGGCTTCCACTGTCCAAGAAGGGACTTATTCTTCTTCTTCTGTCGATGCTGCTGCTGCTGTCCAAGAACCAATTTCTTCTTCCTCTGCTTCTGCTTCTGCTGCTACTGTCCAAGAACCGGCTTCTTCTTCCTCTACTTCTGCTGCTGCTGTCCAAGAAAGGACTTCTTCTTCTTCGGCTGCTGTTGTGGTTGCTTCTGTTGTGGCTGTCGGAGTCAGAAAAGATGATCATGATCAGAGGAGTGATAGTGATCAGCCAAGGAGCAATGTCACTGCCTAGCTAGCTTCCCATCAATCTTTATATAAATGACTGTTTATTTATCTTCTTTTTTGGTTTCGTGCAAGCCAAACAGAATTTTGCTAGTTAGTTTACATTGTTTACGTTTTTTTATTAATTAACTTTTCCTTATTAGTTAGGTTTATTAATGATCTTGGTTATCAGACATGTAAGTACTCAACCAATTTTTTTAAGGGTAAATTTATTACGTTTGTCTTTAAACTTTTAATTTTATACAATTTTAATCTCTGGTAGACTTATTAAGTTCATACTTAGTAGTCACAGTACTAGCAGTAGTAATTTCGGTTAATTACAGGACAGACTTATTTGTACAGATGTTGAATTTTTCAAATTTGGCAATTTAATCCCTAAACTTTTTTTTTATGTGATTTAATCCCTAAATTTTTTTCTTAGCAATCAGCTAATTGAATTTATAATTTTTGGCAATTCAACTGTTTTTTCTCAAATTCGTAAAAAATTTAAACAGTTTTTTACACATAACTTGTATGTTATAGTCCAAAAAGAGTATTGTTGAATATTTTTTCTTAACTTCAATACAATTTCCTTTAAACTTTGAACCTTAATTCACTCAAATTTAAACCTAAACTTTGTATCCAAATTAAACAAAAATGATCAATATTGTCCATTTGAGCCATAATATGTAAGTATTTTGCAAAAAAGTGTGTTAATTTTAAAGCGTTGGCAATTCTCTATGGGGGTCTATCAAAATCACTGAAAGATCAGTAGTGGCCAATCTTTTACTAGAGTGTTGCTATTGGAGAATAAGAGTAGAGCAACAACAATGGAGGCAAAAAAAACTGAAAACAAAGATGGGTTTGAGGCATAATGAGAATACTTTCCTTTAAAGTTTTATTTGGCCTCACTACTAAGTTTGCTAAAGAATTTAATGGCAAATTAACTCTAAGATACAACAAACCCTTAAATACAATATCTAGCAATAATATTGTATTCTAAAACAAACATATGAAATATGTAAATTTCTGGAGTTCTTAAAAACACAAAGGTAACTTTTCATAAACCATTACAACCATGGTAATCCATGTAAACTTTTCCAAGAGGAGCTTATTCATTGTAAAGACATCTCCTTATGTATCTATTCAATTATCATAACTGATATATCAGTTATTGATAATAATTCAGTTTTGTATGAAAATATACAACTAATAGACACAACGGTTCGAAATAAATAAAAAGACACATTTAAAACATCTCATATCAAGATATATTGCACGGCCGCGCGGCCTTCTCGGTTTGGAGGGAGCACACCCACGTGGGTTGCAAGGAGTGCGGCCGTGCTGCTCTCTCAGCTCTCGCAGCCCTCTCAGTCCTATTGCATCTTTTGATCTTATGTCCAATGAGAGACGTATTACAATCTCTCTTACAATCATCTACTAGATTGTAATATTTCTTCCAAAATCAACAGCAATAAACTCGTACATACAATAAGGTATCTTTCAATTTTTACCTTCAGTTAGTGAAATACTTCAAAGTATTCACAAGACAATAATGTGCTTAGTATTAAATTTTGTCTTTTAAGTAAATACCGGAAACACATCACATATAAGCTATTCCAGATTTCAAAATATGTTCCAATTATTTAGCACTGTTAAGGCCTTGTAGTCTATCTTGAATTCATGAACATTTACAAGACTAAACCATGTTCTTGTTAGAAACGACACCTTTTTTCATGTTCACTTAGACAAAGTTTCAAATAATGTATCTAGCTATTTTGAGACTTGAACTTCATTAAGAGTATATACTCACCCTCAACCACATAGCTATTTGCACCGAACCTCTGGAAAGGACTAATAAACTTTTTGATGCTTACCGGTCACATAACAATGACTTGTTCTTACCCATTTAACTATAGAATAGTAGTTACAATTATTACATAATTAGGTTACGATCATCGGTGACTCTTTCAAAGAAAGGTTTCAGTCTCATTCCACTAGATGTTTCCTTGATTAAGTCTCTCGAAAGACTTTTTGTCAACGAATCTACTAAGTTCTTATTTTTCATTATGTAAACAACATTAATAACACCATCTATTATTAATTATTTCACATATCCATTTCTCAAATTAATATATCTAGACTTTCCATTATACACTTTATTATAAGCTCTAGACAATATGGTTCACTATCACAGTACAAAGAAATAGATGCATCGGTTTTGACCACAACGTAATATCAAATAATAGATTTCTCAGTCATTCTGTTTTTTGCCTGCCGCTACTAATGCTATAAACTTAGACACTATTATTGAGTGAGTTATGCAAGTCTGTTTCTTGGATGCCCATGATACAGCTTCTCCATCAATAGTGAATATCCATCCCAATGTGGTTTTGTTATCATTTGCATTAGTTATCCAACTCGTGTCTAAGTACCCTTCAAGTACTGCTGGATAATCATTGTAAAATAAACTCATATTGATGGCTCTTTTAAGATAACCAAGTATCCTTCTAATAGCATTTCAACGCACAACACTTGGATTGCTCATAAACCTTAACATTTTACATACGACTAACACTATGTTTGCCTTGTTCAATGCATAGCATACATCAAGATACCAATCGCACTAGCTTACTCTATTATGCTACCATTTGGCTTAAATTTTCTAGTAATTTAATACTAGAATCATATGGAGTATTAGCTTATTTAAACATCAAATGATTGAATTTAAGAAGCAATTTCTCAGTATAATGAGATTGACACAACGATAACCCCCACTATGCTTCCTAACTTTTATACCAAGATAGTATCTACCTCACCAAGATCTTTCATCTCAAATTGTGAAGTTAGATACTTCTTATTATCATTTACCCCTTGCATATTTGTCTAAAGATAAGCAAGTAATTAATATACAAACATTAAATTACACCAAAATCTTTTGTAAATTTAGAATGTATACATTTATCACACTATTATGCTTAAAACCACAAGACAAAATTACTGAATCAAATTTCTCATGCCACTATTTTTGTACTTGCTTTAATCCATAAAGCGACTTGACTAATTTGCAAACCTTTTTCTCATTTCTAGACAATTCAAGCCCCTCAGGTTGTTCCATATAGATTTCTTCATCTAAATCACCATTTAGAAAAAAATGTCTTTACATCCATTTGGTGCACATGCAAATTGTATATTGAAGCAATTGCAAATAGCACTCTAATAGATGTTAGTCTAGCTATCGGAGCATATGTATCAAAATAGTCTATATCACGTTTTTGGTTAAAACTCTTGGCTATCAATCTAGCCTTAAAAGTTTGTACAGACCCATCGGTATTGTATTTTCTTCTAAACATTCATTTGTTGCTTATTGGTTTTGATCCTGTAGGGAGATTAACCAAAACCCATGTTTGATTAGATATAGCCTCTCTTTAAACGGAAGCATCCCTGGATGACATGGCTTCATTAAATGTCTTAGCATCTTCTTTAAAATTTAACAACAATTGTATTTTATTTAGTACACTATTTTTATCTCCTTCAACCAAGAAGTCTAAACCTTTCTCTTTTTTTTTTTTTTTTCACATTGACTTCTCCTTGGTTTGAAAGATGTCATAAACTCTTTCCTTTTGTTATAAGTGGAGGTATTGGAAGTAAAGTCACGTGGTTGATTAATATTAGATTCTAATCCAATGGTAAAATCAAGATTAAATTTATTTTCAATAAATTCAATATCTTTTGATTCCACAATTACATTAGAATCTAGATTTAATAATCTATATGCCTTGTAATTTTCAATATATCCTACAAAAACACTTTTAATTCCTCTTGCACCTAACTTTGATGATTTAGGGTCATGCACTCTATAGAAAGCTAAATAGCCTCATATATTTAAATACATTAAGTTTGGTTTTCTTCATTTCCATATTTCGTATAGAGAAATATGTGTTTTCATAGAAGTTATTATATTATGAACATGATATGCAGTAAGTAAAGTTTCCTCCTATAAATAATTTGGTAATTTAGTATTAAAAAGCATAGAGTTAATCATACCTATAAAAATCATGTTCTTTCTTTTAGCCAAACCATTTTGTTAAGGAGTAATCGTGGCTGAATTTTGGTAAATAATATCATGCTCTTTACAGAAGCCATCAAACTTTTTTGAAAAATATTCACCACTTCTATCACTTTGAACCATTTTGATCTTTCTATCTTTTTTATTCTCAACTTCAGCCTTGAAAACTTTAAACTTATCAAAGACTTCCTCTTTTGTTCTAATTAAGTATACATAAGTGGCAATCATAGATAAAAGTGATAAAGTATCTTTTCTCTCCTTTAGTCAAAATACCATTATACTCGTAAATATCGGTGAGAATTATATTCAAAATTTGAGTATTTTGTTCCGCTTTATAAAAAGGTTTCTTAGTCATTTTTGCTCATATGCAAATCTCACACTTATCATGGTTTAAATCTTTGCAATTAATTAAATCATGTTTAGACATGTATTTCAAAGATATAAAATTTAGGTGTGTTAACCAAGCATGCCAAACATCAAAATAGTCAACAATATAATCATAATTTATATCTTTATTATCAATAATTCTTAGCTTGTACATACCCTTACTAGAATAACCTTTTTTCTATAAAAACCCTATTTTTGGATATAATACATGTGTTTCTCTCAGGTGCAATCTTAAGTCCGTCATTACACATAAGACTAGCAGATACAAGATTTTTTTCTAATATCAGAACGTGGAAGACATTGTTCATAGTCATTTTCTTCCCGGAAGAAAAGTTAATATCCAGCATTCCTTTCTCGGCAACCATCGTTGCATTATAATTCCCCATGATAACCATTTGTCCTTCTTTTTCCACTTGATATGATGAGAACAATTTCTTGTCATTACAACATGAATGGTGGCACCGAAATCGAGCCACCAATTGCATGACTTTGTTTAAACTATATTGGTTTCGGTAATCAACACATTAGTTTTGTTGATTTTAATTTCTTCTTTTTTCTTCGTGTCTACAGTCATTTTGACAATGGCCTTTCTTTTCATAAAGGAAGCATTTTCCAGAAAACTTCTTGTGTTCATTGCCAGACTTCTTTAACTTCTTGTCATTTTTTACTTTTTGTCATTTTTTTACTTTGAAGTTCTTTTGAAACTTACTTGCTTCGGTGACATGAATTTTAGAGGAATCCATAATCTTGTTCTTGGGATCATAGGACTTAGTCTCTTCTTCGATCCTCAAGTGCTTTTGTAATTCCTTCAAAGTTATATCATCTCTTTTATGAAGGAGTTTCTTTCTACAACCATTCCAACTTTAGGGTGATTTAGAAATAATAGCCCCTACTTGAAATGATTTAGAAATTTTTACTTTCAATTCTCGAAGTTTAGTAACAATAACTTGTAATTCATGTATTTGATTAAGGACAGACTTGGTATCAACCATGACAAACTCAAGATATTTCAAAATGAGTAATTTGTCCATACCTTCTTTCTCTATTTTGTACTTGTATTCAAGTGCATTCCATATCTCTATCGAAGATTCCATTGACTTGTAGAGATCATAGAGCCTATCAGAAAAGTGTGTTGAGAATGCAGCACATCACTTCATCATCTTCACGCTTCTTCCTTGCAGCCTTCACTATGTCGGAATCGTCTTTCTTTGGTTCTGGAAGTGACTCCTACTTCAGATCAAGGACATAGGCAATCTTAAGGACGGTGAGTAGGAAGAACAATTTTCTTTTCCAGTGGGTTAATTTAGTGCCATTAAAACGACCAAGTTGGACATTTGGATTAAGAAAAAAAGTCATATTCTTTTCAACTCTATTATAGTATAATAAAACCTTAAAGATTGTTAGAAAATGAGAGTAGAGCAACAATAATGGAGGAAAGAAAACTGAAAACAAATATGGGTTTGAGGCGTATTGAGAATACTTTGCTTTAAGGTTTTATTTACCCTCAATACTAAAGTTTGTTAAAGAGTTTAACAGCTAATTTTCCCTAAGATACAACCAACCTTTCAATATAATATCTAACAATAATATTGTATTTCAGAACAAATATATGAAAGCTATAAATTTCTGGAGTTTTTAAAAGCACAGAGGTGACTTTTAATGAACTGCTACAACCACAGTAATCCATGTAACCTTTTTCAAGAGGTATTTATTCATTGCAAAGACATCTTTTTTTGTATTTATTCAATTACCATAACTGATATATCAATTATTGATAATAATTCAGTTCTGTATGAAAATATACAATCAATAGATATAATAGTTCAAAATAACTCAAAAGACATATTCAGATCATCTCATATCAGGATGTATCGCACGGCCGTGTGTTGACAAGCGTGGCTGCATGGCCCTCTCAACCTGGAGGGAGTGCACCCATGCTGCTCTTTCGGCCTGTTGGGTAGGCTGCAAGGAGTGCGGCCGAGCTGCTCTCTCGACCCTTTCAACTCTCTCAGCTCTATTGTGTCTTTTGATCTTATGTCAAATGAGAGATATATTACAATCTGTTTTACAGTTGTTGAAAAACTATGTTAGTTGTTTCTTTTAAAGCAGACTCGAGGACGAGTCCTTTTTTTTTTTTTTTCCCTTCCTAGCAGAGGAGAATTAATGCAAGAGGTTGTGATGTGGGCATTCCTTTTGCCGTTTCTCTATAGTTCTTTTATGTTATATTTGTTGTCATTTTTGTTATGTAAGTTTAGTGTCGTTTGAAGTGGCTTCATAAACTAGTAAAATACATATGTAATGGGGACTTTTTGAAAGAAGATAATAGAGAATTGCAGTCTCATTTAGGTTGTCGGCAATTTCACCTTTATAATCGGCTTTATCCGCCATGGATTTAGTCTTTACTGGGGGGCTCTTATTCTTATTATTTTTTTGAAGCGGTGGGGGAGTTCGTATCTTTTTCTCTCTTATTATTATATTTACATTTAGATATTAATGTTGTTGTTTTTGTTTAGATACATGTAGATTTTTGCTGTTTTTAGTTACCCTTAACGGGATTGTCAATTATTTTCCTTTTTTCTCCATAACGTTACTTGTATTTTTTTTTTTTCAATAAAACAATGGGATGAGTAAATGAGATGCTATAGAAATTTAGATTTAATTATGACGTCTTTTTGTACTACTATTGTTTTTGTACCTATATTATCTATCACCATCATTTATATATATATATATATTTTAATTTGATGATGGTGTGAATTCGAACTCTGTATCTTTTTATGAAATTAAATATGAAATTACGAATAGTCTAGAATATTATGATTTTCTTATGTGTTTATTTAGTTTTTTTTTTCTTTTTTCTTTTTTTGGTTGAACAAATCTATTTAGATTGAGTGAAAAAAATGGCATTTTATGTTTTACGTACTTTATAAGATTGTTTTTTAAACTATAATATATCATTTTAATGTTATCCAAATAACAAATATATATATAGATGCATAATTATTGGGACCAAAAAAAAAAAACACAGGTACTGATATGGTAATTTCCCTTGGCTACACTAGCTAAAATGTATGACCATTTGGCATCCAAAATTAGGCTTTGTTTGGCATTTAAATTCAACTCTAATTAAACTGTATTTTTTTCATCTCATTTTTGTCTTTTTTTGAAAAGTCAATAAAATTTATAATTAGTTTTTGAAAATCAACCTACTTCAACTTAAAATTTTCATTTCCAATCAGTGAACTAAATGTAAGCTTAATAAATGATTCTCCATGGGTGTTGAATCTTTTGCAAAGCATGCTATCTTATTCATTCGTCTTGAATCCTATACAATGTATGTTATCTTTTATGCATACAGAGAGTTGGAAATTAATTGAATGGAAGCATGCATTTCATAGGTCATCATACAGAATTTTATGTTGAATTTTTTGGAACCATCTGAGTCTAGCTAAGATCGCTTTTTCTGACTCGAGAAAGGAATAGAATAAGATCTTTATTAATTTAAAATAATAGGATAAATTTAGGGTAAGGCTGTGGTAAAATTCTTATTTTTATACCATATCGATAGTGTCATTTTTAAAATGTTAAGATGTAATTAACGGTTAAAATGCTATTTGTGTAACATAATTATCATACACCTTACTTATATTAATATAGATTAATAAATAAAAATTAAAAAAAAACCCCACCCCTTCTTTCCCTTCTCCGATGTGGCAACCAACCAGATTTGCCCTCCCCCCTCGACAGATGACTTCCCCGGGTGCTCGAGCCCGCCCCCCCCTCCCCCCCCCCCCCGCCCCCAAGGCCACCCCTAAGCTGAACCCCCAAAGCTAACCCCCCCCCCCCACCTCACCCCCACGCCAACGCTCGCCCCCCCCCCCCCCCCCCAAACCACCCCCAAGGTCACCACCGATGCCAAATCCCCCTAAACTTAGGCCCAGCCCCCCCCCCCCCCCCACTGCCGAACCCCCCGCGGGGGGGGTGGGGGCTTCGCCGAAGGTCACACAGGGGGTGCGGCGGCTTAATGACAGATTAAGGAAGAAAAAAAAATAAATATGAAATAAAATAAAGGATTGTGTGTATATGATACTATATTAATATTAGATACATCTTAGATCATAATCGTTCATTTACTCACACAATAATTCTAATCGTTAGATGGATACTACTGGTAGTACTCGTCATTGGAGCTCTACTACAGTTTCTCCCATAAATTTGTCGCATTTGCAATAAATTTATAGAATATAGAGTGGATTTAGCATCGATGGGAACTAGAGACAACTTGTCTCGTTGGATCACTATGACTTCCTTTCCATTATATCTCACCACTCAACAAAGTTGAATAATTTATTTGATTTATTGCCAAAGTAACTGCAGTGATGTGATTACGGATTTGAATCTTGTCATAAATTTTTTTTTTTCAAACTTCCCCCTTATTTGGATGAGATGTTCAATTTTAAAATTGAAAATTTTTTATATAATAGTGTTTTTCTTAACTTTTTTCCTAATTTTTTTTATTTTATTTGTACAAAACCTTTTTAAAAAAAGAAAATAATTTTAAAAAAAATTTTTTACAAAACATTATTTTCAAAATTATTTTTTCTCATTCGAAATAATTTTTTATTTTCCAAACTTAAAATAAAAAAATTTCTTATAAAAAATAAACACCTAATTCAATATTAAAATATTGTTAAACTATCTCTGTAACTTGATCATAATCACAACTTAGGATAGCTAAATTTGTCAGAGCAAAATCAAAGGTCAAAGTGAGGCAGATGCTCAAAGATTACATGCGAAATTCCGAAGGGAGAAAAATATTTCAACTTTGCAAATTGAAAAAAAAAAAAATATATATATATATATATATATATATATAGACAAAGACACACACACACACACACACACACTTACCTATAAAACCAATAAGGATTTTGGAAGCCAAGACAACGTAGCCTTATAAAACGTCGACGTTTAGAGAGTCGGCCGATCGAGACCAAAAAAGCCGGTGGAAAAGGAAGAAAAACAAGAGAAATTTTTACAACAGAAAAATAAAAAAGAAAATTAAATTAAAAATTAAAAAAAAAAAGAAAAAGAAAAAAATTCAACGAAAACCTCATCCTGGAGACTTTGGAGACCCAAACAAATATATAAAGGCGTTGGCAGAAAACAAAAAAAAAACAAAACAAAACAAAAAAAAACAAAAAAAAATAAATAAATAAAGAAAACCACACACCCTTAAAAATCTCTCCGTCTTTCTCAGCTCCCAAACACCAAATCCGAACCCTAATCCAAGGCTTTCTTCTCTCTTCTTTTTCTTTTTTTTTTTTTTCTTTTTTCCTTTGTAATTTCGCAATCCGATTTTCTAATCGCACAAGAATCCTGGCGGATCTGGTTTGTGGAGAGGTGCGTTTTACTTTCTTCCCGAATTTTCGTTCTCTGTCTCTTTGCCTTTCTAGGGTTTGTTTTGTGTGTAAATTTTCATGGAGAATTTGGGCTGATTGATCCGATTAAGGATTAATTTGATTGCGATGGATCTGATAATATGCCTCTTGTTTTTCTTTATTTTTCCTGTTTTTTGTTCCCAGTGTTTGAATACGGTCAACTCTCGCTCTCTCTCTAGAATGTTTGTTTGTTTTTTTTTTTTTTTTTTTCATTTTTAGAAATGTATGGATGAACATTGAGCGTTGCCGATATTATTTTTCTTCATAAAAATTATGAATTTTTTTTCCGCTTCTTGGTTGATAATTTCACCCAAAATATTTCGGTGTTTGGTGGGTTTTTTTTTTTTTTGTAATATTTTATTTTACTGAAGTCCTGTAATCTGTTGGAACGTTGAAAGGAATTTTTTTTTAATTTATAGAAATTTTCTCGGTTTCAGACATTATGATGCTTTCGGATGATTGATCCTGTTTGGAAATTAATGTTTGTCGACATTCTTGTGTTGGAGATTCTTTTCTTAAAATCGACTGTTGCGAAAATGAATTGAATGTCTAAATGTTACTTGCTTTATATGCATAAAAAGATTATGCTTAGTTATGTTCGGATTATATTTTGGTATGTCAAAGGGATCAATAAGGGGGGTTATATTTGGGCACGTGTGTAACGGGTTCTTATCAAAATTAAGTTTGTTTTTCTAGGTTCAGCTGTGAATTTTGAAGTATAGTCGGAGATTTTGTTAATGTGGATCGCTTACTGTAGGTTTGAATACTTGTGATGGAGGTGAGGTGTGTGTAGTACTGAGATTGTTAGTATGTTAAGTCTTGTGAGGTTGTGTCTGTGAGCTGTTGTGGATGCTTACATAGAAATGCTGCCGCACGTGTGTGAATTTGTAGTTCTGGAAGTTGTTTTCTACAAAGGGAGGCTATTTGTTATTAGATTTTTTTATGGTTGTCATTTTGAATATTCAGCTTCTCTACCTGTGAGCATTAATGATTTTTCTTTATCTCTGTGGGGGACAGTCTTTTCAACAATGTAATCATAAAAAGCTGATTACGTGCGGTATTTTTCTTGTGGCACGTGGTTGAGTTTTAATTAAGTTCTGTTGGTTTAGTTTTAAATCAGCAAGAATCAGAAAGAATCTTGATTCTTGTGTTTATGAGATATTGATTCTTAGCTTAGTCGTTTACCGTTTATATTCTCATAAAATGCTTTCATTTTCCCAATTTATGGTCTTCTCACTTTTTTGTTTCTTCTAATTCTTAATGCTATTCAGCATCTGTAGCAAAAGGGTAAACGTATCAAAAAGGGACAGATTTTAGCGGATGGTACTACTACAGTTGGCACGGAACTCGCTTGGGCATAAAATTATATTCCGTTGGAAGGTTACAATTCTGAGGATTCAGTACTGTGTGTGTGTGGTATATGAGGATTTTTGTACTAATGACATTCAGACTCATGTGACACACACGGGCATGAGAAATCACTAATGAAATATCACATCTAGAAGTGCATTTACTCCGAAATTTAGACAAAAACAGTATTAATTTCATCACTGGATAGTGAATAACTTACATCAGCGTCTTACCCTAATGTTATCTTTTCTTAAAAAATGTTTCAATATATTCATCTTTTTTTAGACTGGATGTTTGCCTGTGTGATCAAGTATTTGAGTGAGAAGCAGTTATACTTGATTGATTCATATTGCTGCTTTCTTCAAACGACTGGTCTGGTATGGACCTTGAAGCATGGAAGTTTTAGTTACTTATATTTCTCTGTGCTCCTTTGTGCTCTTCATTCTACTTATTGGGAGTTGGTTATTTCCTTTTAGCTGATGAGGTTATGGAATTTCGCCAGGCTTGATGTGGTTGAATGTTTTCCAGGGATGTTTGATGGATGATGATAGTACAGATAGATAAAATGTCTGCTCCTTCGAGGGAGCGTGCTCAACAACTGTTTGACAAGGTATTTTTGTTGCTTAAATTTGTTGAGTTTTTAATTTCTTTTATGTAATTCATCTACTCTGGGCTGGTAAAGAGTTATTATGTTGCATAGGATTTATCTTTTCCTCCCTGTTTGTGTTTGCTTCCTTTGAATATTATGAATCTTTGGGGGTTTCACATTTGTCTCTGTACAGATAAATGAGTTGGAAAATAGGCGTCGAAGGTCTGCTCAGGCTCGAGTTCCATCAGATCCTAACGCATGGCAGCAGATCCGTGAAAACTATGAGGCAATAATTCTTGAGGATCATGGTTTTTCTGAGCAACACAACATTGAATATGCTTTGTGGCAGTTGCATTACAGGAGGATTGAGGAACTAAGAGCACATTTCAATGCTGCCCGTTCTTCTGGTTCAAACCAATCTCAGAGTGTGAAGGGCCCTACACGGCCCGATCGACTTACAAAAATAAAACTGCAGTTTAAAACCTTTCTTTCAGAAGCAAGTGGGTTTTACCATGATTTGATAGTGAAAATTAGAGCAAAGTATGGGCTTCCTCTGGGTTATTTCTCTGAGAGTTCAGATAACCAAAATGTCATGGAGAAAGATGGAAAAAGATCTGGTGAAGTGAAGAAAGGTTTAATATCATGTCATCGTTGTTTGATATACTTGGGTGACCTTGCACGCTACAAAGGATTGTATGGGGATGGTGACTCGAAGACTCGTGAGTTTGCTGCAGCTTCAAGTTACTACTTGCAAGCTGCATCACTTTGGCCGTCAAGTGGGAATCCGCATCATCAGGTTTATTTATTTATTTTCGTATTTTTTTTTAAATTTCTATTATATATGAGTATATGTTTTATTGTGAATCTAATCTCAAGTGTCACTGTGACTAATCCTCTATTGACTCCAGCTTGCCATATTGGCTTCTTATTCTGGGGATGAGTTGGTGGCTGTTTACCGATATTTTCGTAGCTTGGCTGTGGAGAGTCCCTTCCTTACTGCAAGAGACAACTTGGTCGTTGCATTTGAAAAGGTGTTGCTGCTTTTATTGCGTTAAATTTTGTCAAATCCTATGTTGCTCCTGTCTTGTCTAAATTTTGGTACTTGGTAGAAATTATCCATCATCTACATCTTTTATCTGATGTTATTAAGTGCCTTGTTTAGTTGGAGTGTTGTGAATATATTGTTTTACTTTTATTATGGGAAATTCTAAGTACACCTTTTATGCTACTCTAGTGCTTGAAATGCTGTCAAGTATTCTGAATCAATTAAAAGTTAACTTCTTGTTTAGGTTGTTTTCTTTTCTCCCTGTATGAAGAATCTTTAAATTCTTAAAGTGCATAAAAGGAGAGAGCGTTGAGTTTATTTGGTTTTGGATTTTAATTGGCATACTGTCTTATTTTGCCTGAGTATGTTCTCTCTTTATTGGACCTTTGGGCTGTGAATTATATGTTGAATACAAAATGACGTATATATAACAGAACATGGCATTGAGTAATGTTAGCTGATTAAATTTGCTGACAATGTGTAATTTGGCTACATAAGTCGGGTCTTTTACCCCAAAATGCCTTGCTGACATGTAATTATATCGATTTTGCAAGTTAATTTCTGAGATGGCCTTAAAAAATTTTTCCTGTGTTGATCATGATGTCTTGGGAGTTTTATGTCGTAACAAGTGTTTGAAGTCACATGGTAGCCTTTATTGATGAGCACAGTTTACATATTGTGTTGCATAATGTCTTGGATGCTGTAGACTTTATATCTAATTCGTTAATTATTTTACAGAATCGTGTTACTTACACTCAAATATCTGGGGAAGCCCCTGGGTTGAAGGAGTCTACTGGGAAATCGACTGGAAACACAAGAGGGAAAGGGGAAGGGAAATCTGTATCCAAAGATGCTAATAGTGAAGCCAGCCCTGTCAAGGAAGGAGTATCTGGCATTCAGGACAGATATAAAGCATTCTGCCTTCCATTTGTTCGGCTAAATGGCATTCTTTTCACGCGCACAAGGTATTTTGTTTTGAACACTGTTCAATTGGTTGTCATTGTCCAAAACTTTTTAACATGTTAGTCAATATAAATACATGCTGCTTTCTTTGTCCAGCTTGGAAATATTTGAGGAAGTTCTGTCTTTGGCAAGCAGCGGCTTGCGTAAGTTGCTGTCTTCTGGGCCAGAAGAGGAGATAATTTTCGGTGCAGATGCTGAGGAGAGTGGACTTCTTATTGTTAGGATTGTCACCATTCTTATATTCTCGGTTCATGTTCATAGGGAATCTGAAGGTCAGACATATGCAGATATCCTCCAACGAAACGTTGTACTTAAGAATGCATACACTGCAGTTTTTGAGTTGATGGGCCACATATTAGAAAGATGTGTGCAGCTTCGTGATCCTTCTTCAAGTTTCCTCTTACCTGGCATTCTTATTTTTGCTGAATGGTTGGCATGTTGTGCGGATGTTGCCACTGGCAGTGATGTAGATGAGAAACAGACAGCTGTTAGATCAAGGTTTTGGAACTTCTTTATATCTTTCTCGAACAAGCTCTTTTCAGTTGGGTCAATGTTCATAGATGGTGATGAAGACGAGACTTGCTTTAATAACATGACTACATATGAAGAGGGGAATACTGAAAACCGGTTGGCTTTGTGGGAGGACTTTGAATTGAGAGGGTTTGTGCCGCTTGTTCCAGCACAAACCTTTTTAGATTTTTCAAGGAAACACTCATTTGGAAGTGATGGTCAAAAAGTAAAAAAGGCCCGTATTGAAAGGACTCTAGCAGCAGGCAAGGCTCTAGCCGGTGTAGTCAAGGTTGATCAAAAAGCAATATGCTTTGATTCAAGGTTGAGGAAATTTATTATTGGCGCTGATCCTCAAAGATTAGATGACATGGTAACTGCAGATTCAGGCATTTCCAATGAAGATATTATGCATGAAAATAAAGCTACTGTGAAAACACAGAGTTTAGGAATTGTGCAGACAAACCAGCAGCTTCTTTCAGAAGGGGACGAGGAGGACGAAGTAATTGTCTTTAAGCCAGTTGTGGCTGAGAAGCGGTCGGACATTATTGGTTCAAATTGGGCAACCTATGAGGGCCTGAAGCCTAACCAGAATGCTTCTGCAAGTGATATGACATATATCAGTAGTTCAATTTCAGCTCCTCTCAACAATATTCACCATCAAACTGCTTTTGATGGTCGTCTCCTAGAACCTGTAACTGTTCATAATCTTCCCCCTCAGTATATGCAACCAGTTCAACCTCCCGCTTCAAAGTGGACGACAGAAGAAGCCTTTCTTGCCGACAGCTTGAAAGATCTGAGGTTCATGGGAAACGGGCATGTGGTAAAATCTGATGTGCTAGCTACTCATGTTCCGCTTTCACTTCCAATGCAACAGTCTGTTAGTGTTGCTACAAGTGGCATGAGTCACAACCACACAAAAGCTCAAGAGGTTACTGCATCTTCTGGAGCAATCCCTAACAGTGTACCTGTCATATCATCAGCCTCAGCTGTAGGTATGCGAAGAAATCCTGTGAGTCGACCGGGTAGGCACCTTGGCCCTCCCCCTGGATTTGGGCATGTTCCTACTAAACAAATAAATGAATCCATTTCTGGTCCTGGTGTTACAAGCATCAGTCCTATAATGGACGATTACAGCTGGTTGGATGGATATCAGGTACCATCAGCATCGTTGACGAAAACTTCTGGGCTCAACAGTTCCATCAATTACCCCCATCCTGTTCCTAACAGCTTGTCTGGAACTGTCAACTTTCCCTTCCCAGGGAAACAAGTTCCGATGATGCAACTCCAATCGGAAAAGCAAAAAGGTTGGCAAGATTACTCGATGCTTGACACACTTAAATTACAGCATGAACAGCAGCTGCAGCAACAGCAACAGCAGCAAGCCATGAATGGTAATCAGCACTTCAACCCCCTGCCTGAGCAACATCAGGGACAGTCTCGCTGGACGGGTCGTTATCTGGTGTGATGTCAATATGACGGTGTAGATGGTAGGTAACATTTGGTTTTCTTCTTATCATACTAATTTTCACTTTTAAGTTGACGTCATAAATTATATTTTTAAGTTTTCCTGACCAAGCCGTTTGTTGTTGCTAGAGTCCTGAGAATTGTGCTGGTATTTACTTGCATCCATTTGCTACCAAGTTCGAACTCCAACTTTGAAGCCTTATCAATGTTGAATTTTGAGGAGTGTTGGTGGCTTGGCTTCTTGCAGGAACTTGCTAGTACACAGGTGAACTTTACATGCTTTGTTTTTGTCTTGTCATTTAGCTAATGCTCCGTAATCCCATTTTGCTATGTTTATTTTCTGTCATTCCCATTTTGCTATGTTTATTCTTTCTCTAGTAATTCTATGAATGTGTTTGTATTGAAGGTTTATCATAATATTATCTTTTCTGCAACTTGTTTCCGCATGGTACAGGTTTTACTGAGCTTTCCTGCCTGGAGGATGAGAAGTGCAGAAATCTGATCCATGATGCAAAAGCTTCGGAGAGGTATATGCCTTGTCTCTGGTTACTTGGGTGGTGGATAGAACATGTTTGAGAATAAAGATGATCCGTTGGTCGGGCTGTCTCTGGCAATTTGGTGATATAAAACTGGTGTTACTGTTCTACTGAACTCTTGGAATAATCAGTGTTAGCTGTCGAAATCGCTATTGCCATCATCAGGTGGCAGCAGCTGGTAATATCTATAGTAAGTGCTACTCAGAGTTTTGTGGCAGAAAGCTTTGGGAAGCTTAGTTGGGCATGTTAATGATGGGAATCGTACTTCTTGGTATTTCGAAATGGAATAATAATAGCAAGCACAGATATGATTAAGACACCGAAAAACAAGGTAAATTTGGTGAGTATTTGTGTGGTTTATGTTCGTTGTTTCCCAGTCCCAGTTTAGGCTTCAATTTATTCTCTTGGCTTTATAAGTTTTATGACTAGTGGTATTATGATAATCTAATGCTCCTCGCTTTCAAGTCGAGCTCTACTCGAACTTGCTGTTATGAAATAATGTTTCGAATCTTGCACTTAATTTTAATTTCGGGTTTGTTATTGTTTTTGGTCTTGTTGCCTTGATAATTTGCTTTAGTTTTACTATTTTGGTCATTTTGAGCATCTTTTGGAGCATTTTCATTTTTGGTGTCTGCTTATATTCATATATTTGGTACGGTTAACCAGGCACTGCGGCGACTATGGCATGGTCTTTCTTCTGTTTAATTTTAAATATATTTAGTTGATTTCACCTCGCAAAATAATTAAGTTGCTGCAAGTAGTGTTATCGCACCACCAATGGATGGGTTGGTGGAGCGGTAAGGACGTCTTTCTTTGTTCTTCCAATATCTTGTACTCTAACCTTGCAACCCGTCCTGTCGACGTGTTCTATGGCGTTCGGTGTGTGGTGACATGAGCGAAAACTGATCTATCTTAGAATTGGTTTGGTTTTTTTCCGTTTCAAATATGAGTTCCGGGATTTCCCCTGGCCAAAAAGAAAAAGGGTTAGTACCGCTGCACATTCGTCAATTATATGTGTTTGCTAACTGCTGGTCAGAACTTATCCGACAGGGAATTTTGCTTCGTGACCAAAAACATGCACGTTGCTTATCAATTTTGAAACGCCAATAAAGGGTGAGAAACCAAAAATAAAAGAGACTGTTCCCTGACCACTGATAAAGATCGAATTTTTAGTCGATTCCCGCAGGAATGAACATGTGGAATTTGGGGCATATAGATACAGCAGCTATTTTGTTTGTTTGTTTGTTTGTGTTTGTTTTTGGTTAAAAAAAATTAATTCAAAGGTAGTTGTCACGGTAGTTTGTTCCTTCAACGTCAACTTCATCTTGCCTTACAGACAGAAACGAGGCCGGGGCCTTTGTTATATTATTGGGTTAATTTCAAATTTGACCATCAAGAATAAGTATTATTTCACTTTGTCTCTTATAATTTAAAATGTAACAAAATTATTCCCGAGCTTATCATAAATTGCAATTTCATTCTTTTATTAGAATGTCATTCTTTAAATGGTTTTAATTTATGTGTGCTTGTTGGGTTACTCTAATTATCAATCAATCATGTGACTTGTATACGATTAAACCATTAAAAAATTTTAAGGTTTTAATGAAGAAAGGACCAAGATTGTAACATTTGATAAGCTTGGGTCTAGTTTTGCTTTGTTTTGTTCTGTTTTGTTTTTGTTTTTTTGTTTTTTTTTTCAAATGACAATCCTTATTTTTGGAGGATTAAATTTGAAATTAACCTTTTTATGTTTATTTTTTACATGTTTGAGTTGTGATGGTAATTGTAGCATATGTACTGATCTAGTAGATCAAATTATAATCATATTAAAAATCAACAATATTCAGGTATGATCTTATGACTTAAAACTTGCATTATCTCGTTTTGAATACAGAAGCCGAGTAGGCGGATAGGTCAAAGTTGTGGGGGGAAAAATAATTGAAATAAGTTTAAAAGGGAAATTGAACTTAATCCTTTGTTTCTGGTTCTTGTTTTTATTTTTTATTTTTTATTTTATTTTTGTTTGTAGATTCTATTTCTAGTACAGTGAGCGAAGATATTATGAGACAGTGACATCTTCACACTACGTCCACTGGTAACATGGAAATGAATAATGAAAAGACCAATGCACATAGTATAAAATTGAAATTACCCTTCTAGTAATATGGAAATGAAAGGAGACAATCTCTAATTTAGCTATTAAAAAAGAACGGAGATTACGGTCGGAAAAGGGTCTCTCTAGTTGTTATTTTCAAATACATTATTGATGGTTTTGTAGCTACTAAATGGAATATTAATTTACCATGATTAACTTTAGAAAGGCAACAAGGAATTTAATAAATTTGGAGATTTGAAAGCAATTGTTTTCTAATCAAACAATAACATGGAGTAGCATGTGTTGCCATCGTACACGGGTTTCCTTCCAAGTCTCAACTTTGCTCATAGATTTCAAACTCTTCACTGATGAAAAATAATTGCAAAAAACTTTCATCGTCTGCAAGAAAAATAAGACACAGACCTTTTTTACTTAGTAGTAAACACTTTGATCACCTATTATATTTGATATCTATTTCAAATGTAATATATGTATTCTAATATGCGTTTGGATGTCATATTTTTATATTTGAGCGCACATATTTCAATAAAATATGAGTTTGGATATCAACATATCATATTTGAGCGTTTCAGAAAGATGTATATTCAAATGTAAAATAGTGACATCCAAATGAGTGTTTTATTATAATGTATAAATATTCTAATAGAATGGTGACCCAAATGTCCTATTAAGGAAAGGAAATGTTAAACTACATTTTGAGCCAAAAGCGTCTTACCTGATATTTATTGCTCATGCAAGTGTCTTAACACTAGCGAACAAGAGCTCAGATTATAATATGAATGAGTCGTCTAGCTACTATTGAATTTGGGTCAATCTCTTTAAAATAACCAAAAAAAAAAAAAGGTAGCCTATCTCAAACAATTTCAATTAGGTGTGAAGTGAATCCATTATGTTAATGAGGTTGTATACCGGCCATTTTAAAAACTAGTAATTAATTCTAGTTCTATCGTTTTGATATATGAATTAGGCTTAAAATTTTGTAATAAAATGATATATTTGAATACAAAAACTTTTAAAATGATACTACTCTAAAAACCAAAATAATAAAGAGTGGAAGTCGAAGGAATTCATTGAGAGATCCAAAGTTTGCTCCTTTTTTTTTTTTTTTTTTTTTTTCCAATCAATAAAGTTTAATGGCCCGTTGACAAGCAATAAACTTTAATGGGCATATTTGTCCGATTTAGTTCTTCCTTTATTTGTCTATTTGTTTTACCCAAAAAAAAAAAAAAACTCAAAAAGATTTTTTTTTTTGGGATATTTTAACAAACACAAACTACTAGTGTTAAATTTCTAGATATATATATATATATATATATATATATATCACCTTAGACATGAAAATATATTATTGAAAAACATAAGAAGAATTATCAATGCCAAATTGGATGAGATTCACACTAATCAGCAGTGTCCAAAAAGTAAAATTGTTAGTCACTTCCATCATTCATCATTAATCTTTGGGAACTTGTATGGAAGGATATTTTGCACTATTAATAATAAATTTAATTTTAATTGTCAACTATTAATAGGATATGGTTAATTATTAAAAAAATACTGTATTTCGTGTTCTAAAATTTCAAGATAAACAATCATAAATCATATTATTAAAAAAATTCATCCAACGATTTTTATTGATAATATAAAATAAGAGGTATTATGTAAAAAGCAATCTGAATATTTGTCATTTAAGAGTGTGAAAACGACACCGTCCAACAAGTGTCCCTACCCATTCTGTCCTCAGGAAGCTCACGGACTTCAACTTGGAAAACGAAAACATACGCCCACCATTTTTTTTTATTTATAAATTCTATATATATATATATATATGAGTAATGTATGTATATATATGTCACAACCCCCTCAACATCTCATTTGATCACTCTCTCTCTCCTCTCTCTGTCTCTCTCCTCCAACCATGACCACCACCACCATTCTCACATTCCTCCTCCTCATCACCACCACCACCACCATCGGCAGCCCCATAAAAACCGTGGTGGTTTTGGTGATGGAGAACCGGTCGTTCGACCACATGCTGGGCTGGATGAAGCGGCTCAACGGGGAGATAAACGGCGTCGATGGCTGGGAGTCGAACCCGCTCTCGACGTCCGACCCGAGCTCGCGGCGGTTCTTCTTCCGGAACGAGTCGCACTACGTGGACCCGGACCCCGGCCACTCGTTCCAGGCCATTCGGGAGCAGATATTCGGCAGCGGCGACGGCGGAGTCTCCACCGACACCCCTCCGATGAACGGCTTCGCTCAGCAGGCCTTCTCTATGGACAACTCCTCCACCGCCATGGCCGACGCCGTCATGAACGGCTTCGTCCCCGACTTGGTCCCCGTCTACAAAGCTCTCGTCTCTGAGTTTGCTGTCTTTGATAGGTAATTTTTTTTGGGGTTTTTGTCTTTTTTTAAATGTAATTATTAATTCTCTTTAATTGTGGACAAACAATTATTCTTTATTTTAATTTTTTTAAATGGTAATAAGAATTGTACATATAGTTATATAGTGACAATTATGACTAGCTATGTACATATGTGTATATATTTATTAATAAGATACAGTTTTAAACCGTTATAATTATAAATAAGTGAATAATTGAGAGAAAAGCAACTTAAAAGAGAGAGAGAAGCATAATGTAAGACCGAATCTGAGTTAATGACAATAATGAGATAATTTAGAGACATTTGTGGTAATTTAAGTGGGTTGTTATTAGCTAAACGGATAGCAGAGAAGCGATTTAATCTTGGAATTTTCATATTTAACTTTATATTTTTATTTTTTTTAATAAATAAGAGTACATAGACTTCATACCTTAAAAAAAAAAAAAGGTTTTTTTTTTTGGTATTTTAGTTATTTTTGTAAGGGTTACGAATGCGTGAGATTAAATTAATGGAAAGAGGTGATGGAATTGGAATAGAAATGTAATGTGGTCGGTTACTTTTGCATATCTGTTCACGGTTTGGAAAACTAACCAAATTAATGAGTGAGGTGTTTTCATTAATATCTCTTTGTGACCTTTTTTCTTTTTGTGCTCTGACCTCATTGTGACCCTTTAGTATAAAGCCAAAGCCTTGTGAAAATGACGTGTAAATATGTTGACACATGCTGTTATAAGCTCCTGAAATTTAATTAAACCGCGTTAATACAATATATAATTATTTAATTTGGCTCGCAAAAACAAAAGGAAAAAAAAAAAAGCGACAATGTAATGAAATTTTACTTGAATTATTAGTTGTCGTACGTTGTAACACTTCCTTAGCTAAATGTTACTTCGCTATATATATATTTGTTTAAGAAAGTTTGATAAGTCTTCTACTCTTCAATAGTGTCACTTAAGATGCTCAAACCTTTTCCCCTAATAATAATTATATCTATATACCCAATTAATTAAATTCAAATAATAAAAAGAAAAAGATTGCGCGGATATTTTACTCTAGGGATTGGTTTGACACCTAAAACCTTTTTCTTTTTATTATCAAAATTATTTTTAATTTTTAAGCTACGAAATAGCTCATATATCAACATTCTCACATATTTTCTCATTTTCTCTATATAATGATAAATCTACATTTAACTTCCATGGATCACAAAAGAGAAAAAATAAGATAAAATTAAAATGACAAGGCTAGCTTGGAAGAATTTTACTATGTACATTCAATTTGACACCTAGCTAATTAGAAATCATTTTTTTCATCGTTATAATTATTTTAAAATATAGTGTTATAGATACTAATCATAATCTCAATATTTTAAACTAATTTATTCAAGGATAAGTTGTTATCTTTTCACGAACTAATATATGTGGTAGTATTAATTGACGTTGAAATCTTAAAATAATATTATGATAACTCAAATTCCAGTATAAAAAAAAAAAAAGAGGTCCCTAGCACATTTTATTTATTACAAGGAAAAACTAATTTCTCCACCAATCAAGTCAGGTGGTTTGCGTCAGTGCCATCGTCGACGCAGCCGAACCGCCTCTTCGTCCACTCGGGAACCTCCGCCGGCGCGACGAGCAACATCCCGGCGCTCCTCGTGAAGGGCTACCCGCAGCGGACGATATTCGAGAACGTTGACGACGCCGGGATATCCTTCGGAATATACTACCAGAACATCCCGGCCACATTGTTCTACCGCAACCTAAGGAAGCTCAAGTACTGGGGCAACTTCCACTCGTACGACCTGTCGTTCAAAAGCCATGCACGTCAAGGTAAGCTACCGGGCTACGCTGTGGTTGAGCAGCGGTACATGGACACCAAGATAGCGCCGGCGAACGACGATCACCCGTCGCATGATGTGTATCAAGGGCAGATGTTCGTGAAGGAGGTGTACGAGATCCTGAGGGCTAGCCCGCAGTGGAACCAAACCGTGCTGATCATCACCTACGACGAGCATGGCGGGTTCTACGACCACGTTCCCACGCCGGTGCGTGGCGTCCCCAGCCCCGATGGCATCGTCGGGCCCGAGCCGTTCTTGTTTCGGTTCGATCGGTTGGGAGTTAGGGTTCCTACTATCATGGCCTCGCCATGGATAGAGAAGGGTACCGGTGAGTTTCTGTTCCCTCTTGAATTCAAAATAAAACAATGTTATCATCATCATCATCATCATCGAGGATTAAAAAAACTCAAGTTATGCATTGGTTGGTTAGAAATTCGACAACAAGAATATTGGACAAAAGATTTGTAGCCTAGAGAAGAGTTTAAGAGCTTTAATTTAAAAATTAAAACCCTCCGAGAGGGTCAACTAGTTTTATTGCTAGCACGTGTTATATATTTATTGTGAGAACTTTTGGTAGTAGGAAATAGTTAAATACTTAAGATTTTATTCAAAATCAACACTAAACTTGATTAGAAACAATCAACACTAGAGTTCATATGTAACCATTTATTTTATTATTATTTTGTCAATTTTGCAGTGTAAGTATTCAATGTCTAATTTTATAATCAATGACGAAGTCATAATTTATTGATAGGGGGCAATTTTTTTTTTTCCATCAAGTCATTTGGCCTACTAATGTTTATGTTTTTAATAAAACTATTTACTTCTTAAAATCCAAATTGTTTGCCCAATAAAATATGAGTGGTTATTTTTACACCCACAATGTTGATAAATATCCTCATCTAATAAACATTTTCTAATATAAACGTTTTATAATACCATATATAACCCTCTCGTACATCCACTTTTATTTTAAATTTAGTTTATTTTGTTAAAAATAAATTAACAAATCTAAATAAGAAAAAATAATAAAAAGAAAGATATATTTTCATTCTCAAAAAAAAAAACATAAAGCATCTTCAAAAAAAAGGAGAGAAAATAATAAAGAAGAAAAACTCAAGTAATGTCTAAATCAAAAATCAAGAAATTCATACTGCATTTAAAAGAAAAACATAAATATAGAATCATGTAAACAAGCATAACAAGAAAAAATAAATAAAAAGAATAATCACATAAAAAAACATAGAGAATCATTTTCAAATACAAAAAGTAAAGAGAAAAAACGCGTAATACTAATGAATTAAAAAATAAAAAATACATATTTCAATAGTTAATAACTCTTCAAGAAGCATCTTTCTTTTATTTTTATTTTACTTGAATCCTCCATTTTTCATGTCGTTATAAAAATTTCTTAAGAAAAGAAATTAATGAAGAGCAATTTATAGTTTAGAATAATTTCTTAGGATTTTAAAAAATATATATATAATTTCTATTTATGGTTAATGTGGTGTGTTTTTTTTAATTATTTTATAAAAAAATATTTTTATTTATACATATGCTGGGATATGAGTATTTTTAATGGTTTTAAGGTAATTTTCTTGTAGGGTAAAAATATATTAAAAATATTTATTGACTTCGTGGGGATATTTATTCATATTATGGTGAAATAAAATCTTCCTAAAATAATTAAGAGGTGCCAAGACTAATTTATACACATACACACTATATTAAATTTAAAAATAAAAAAGAAACCTACTATATTAAAATTAAAAAAGAAAAAGAGAAAGAAAAAAAGCTAGGGGGGCCATGGCCCCAGCCTCCCTCCCTCCGCCATTGTTTATATTAGAATCAATTATTAAATGATTTTTACATTATACATGTAATCATTTATTAAATATATATTTTTTTAGATACAAGTAGTATAGCTAATTTTTGCTATAATATTGGACAAATTTTTTGGTCACTTTCCAATGGAAACAATTGCATTCCCACATACTATTGTTGGGTTATCTGTAAATGATATACACCTTGCTTAAAGTAATAGGACTTGAATATATACGAACGCTCACATATATATAGTACATGATATTTTCATATATAGGCTAGGAATCGACAACCACTTGTCTTTATCTCAGCTACTAGGAATCGACAGCTACTAGTTTGATTGAGAACCATACAAGATCAAGAGCAAGATCAACCTTATTTACGATATTGTTATTTTGTTTCATTTTCATATCTACACACAACCAAAGCATAAAAAGTAGAAATATTGGGCAAGTCATGTCGATGGTTTCGCTTTCAGTTGAGCTTCAAGTCACATGCCTACTTCTTGTTGAGTTATTTCACACTACTTTTTTGAAAAATTTTGGACAAATTTGGGGTCACTCTCACTTGTCCAATTTTGAGGTCCATCCATTTTAATTGGCTTCTCTCACTCTATTGTCAATGCAAAATTTGTTAGCACTTTTTCAGTTGAGTGTCAAGCTTACCCACAACATTTATAAATGGAGAAGGCATGAAAAACAAGTCCTATCTTTTGTCACTTTTCCTAACCAATTACACCTCATTTGATGAGTTGATGACACTGAGTGAAATGAGATAATTATTGGGTTGGTTAGCATACTGTTGGTTGTGCTTTTAATTTTCTTTATTTGTTTATTTATTTGTTTTTCACATTAAAGGGTGGATTGAAATGACTTTAAAGAAGTTTGTTGAGATATCCTTGTTTAATTCTCTGTCAAGTACATAAAAACTTAGGTTTGAAGATAAAAAAAATAAAAATAAAAAAGAGTGACTCGAAAGTGGCACAAAAGCATGTATAGATGTCAAAAAGTTGTTCCCAAAAGTAAAGAAAATCAAATGAAACTAGAATGAAAGTGGATTTAGCTAAAGGATTTGTTTTTCCCCCTTTTTCTAATTTTGTCGACATATCTTGTGAAATTAAGATGAAACTTGGATTTGCTGACGGATTTTTGTTCCGTGTCTAAACATGTAATTTGCTGCCCAAAAATTGATTGGTTTGTAGAATTTACTTGGTGGATTGAGAAATTGTACTAAATAATTCATTTGTCTACTTTTATTTAGTAAATAGTTGAAGAAATACTAGTCTTTAGCAATTATTTTAGTAAGCATATAAATATAGATTAACTATTTCTCATTGGGGTTAAATCAGGGGATGTGAAGGGAGGGTTTTAGACAGAGCAATAAAGTTAGAATCTATGAGTGTTTTTATTTCTTTTTAATAAGTTGGAATCATCTATCCAATACCGTTAGAAAAGCAAAAGTAAAAAAAAATGCACAAGTAACTAGAACGGCCTCATTCTTATTATTCTTCTTCTTCTTTTCTTCTTTTTTTCTTTTTTTTTTTTTTTAAAGAAGTAAATATCTCATTCAAAATCCATCCTCTCTCTAAACTACTCTACTTGATTACGCAGTTGTTCATGGACCTAACGGATCACCATTTCCAACATCGGAATTCGAACACTCTTCAATCCCGGCGACGGTGAAGAAACTCTTCAACCTTCGCTCTCCTTTCCTAACCAAGAGGGATGAATGGGCGGGAACGTTTGAAGGAATTTTCCAAAAGAGAACACAACCAAGAATTGACTGCCCAGGTTAGTCACATTTTTACCGGAGCTCATGCCGCTGGGGTCATATATTCATGTGTTACTTTATGATAAAATTGTGGTGGTCATCTTGTTATAATTTGTCATAAAAATAAGTGAAAAAAATGCTTGAACATTAGATCTAGATATTCATTTGATCAAATGCCTACTCCATGGTGTTATAAATATAAATAACGAGCATCAACGGTGTCCGATAACACCATTCATGATAAGCGAGTCCCACATGTGGATCCCGTACTGTGAGACTCGTCTATTGTAAGCAGTGGTACCTAGCACCACCTAACATCAAATAACACTACTCTAGTGTTTTTAACGGGTCCAATACCTGAAATTTTGGGCAGAGAAACTACCGATGCCAGTGAAGATCAGGAAAGGGGAGGCAAAGGAAGAGGCGAAGCTGTCAGAGTTTCAGCAGGAGCTAATGCAGCTTGCGGCAGTTCTGAAAGGGCACAACACACTCACAAGTTACCCGGAGATCGGGAAAGACATGACTGTCAAGGAAGGGAAAGAATACATGGAAGATGCAGTGAAACGTTTCTTCGAGGCAGGACTTTATGCTAAGAGAATGGGAGTTGATGAAGAACAGATTGTCCAGATGAGGCCTTCCCTCACCACAAGATCACCTTCTATGACCCCAAATCAACACCCGTAAGAGGAAATCTAAATATATACATATATATATATTTATGTATATCAACAGAAAACAGTAATTAATATAGCTATATATATATATATGTAGACTCTAGAAATATATTTACAGAAAAGAAGCAAAGAGATGGAATTGAATCATGCTGATTACAGTCCAGTGTCTTCAGAAATGCTAAATTTAGACTAATGAACAGCTGGGCAAGTCTAGAATAAGCATATCTTAGATGATATTATACAAGCAACCCCAGAAGTTTAGCTGGATTACATCTCAACTTCACGGGGTCGAACTGGTTTTTGTATTTATCGATTTGTTCATTGTTCGTGTAAAGGTTGGTGGAAGCATAATAAAAGGTTGGTGATCATCTAGTGATGCTTGGGATTTTCCTTCTTGTTAGAACATCCATACAAGGATGGTTGAAGTGTCAATTAAAGTACCAAGCAAAAGTTATAATTTCCTTATCTGCAGAATTTTCAGTACACTTTACCTGCTCAAAACTCGATCCTGAGACTGATAACTTACCATCAGCAAAATTTACTTAATAAAACTTCCTATAAGTTCCCTTCAGCAAATGTTTACCAAACGAGCAAAAAGGGGAAAAAAGAATCTAGTGTACAAAAGAATTTTGTGACCACCATAGTTTGTATTTTGAAGTGTCGACAACAAAGACTCCTTGTTCGACTTCTTCCAAGACATTCACACACTATCTGTACCATTCATTCTCCTCTGTTTCATGCAGTTTCTATTGACCCGTAAACGGTATAACAAAGATATGGGAAAATAACTTTTCACTTCTCTTGTTAACTTAAGGCGTCCCACCCGGGAATATTTGCAGTAGCCTCATTCACCATTTTCACAAGCCTCACCTGCAAGTAACAGATATAATTGGACAATTTACATATACCACAGCCATTAAATAAAATTTCAAGCTATAAGTGATCCTTGAATATGTAGATTTATCAGAAATAAGATTTCGACTCGTCAACAATTGTATTACACCGACTTTATCCAGGCATAGGCTCAACATCATTTGCAACATTCGTGCACTTATCAACACAAATATATGAATGGGGAAATCTATGATGAAGCGAGCGACGTTTAGAAGTTGTCATCTTTTGGACAATTGGTTGCAATGTGAAAAAGTGTTTGAGCCAATGGAGAGGAAAAACTTTTATGAGAATAACGCGTGGAGAAGAGAAGCCCTACCTATTAATTTCTTGTCATTCTTTCTTCTGTCAGTGCTCCTTTTTTAAGACTTTTGCAGTACGTTTTCACATGATCCGAATCTCATAAACTTTTGTCTTGTTTTGTTTTTTTTTTTTTTATAATTATTTTTCCAGATTTTAGAATTCTAAATCCAACAACTAGATTTTTTTAATAACAAAGCAATTTAATGGTTCAGAAATAGGCAATTTTTTCCGAGTCTAAAACACAACGCAACACAACATTTTATCTTTTGGTATAAATAGGAAATTTGAACCCTATGCCAAAAATAGAGACCACCCACACATTAGAGCCAATATGATAACTTGCATGTTCTACCAAATCTGTAACAGTCTATTAAGCTAAAAACAGGTCTGCCTTTCAATGGGAGGAGATTCCGATAATTACCTGGATTAATTGACTATCCATACAATAGCTCTACCATATATATTTTTTTCTTTGAAAATTAACAGCTCTACAATTTGATTCAGTAAGATGGAAATTAATAAACTTACCACACTTTCAGGAACTCCTGGAGGGGGTAATGAAAGGTTTTTCGGTGGAGGACCACTAAGATAAGATCTTTTGTCAAAGCGCCATTCTCCCATTGTTCCATAAGTCAGTTCTCCCTAACCACACATGAAATGAACACCTTAAGAAACTGAAGGATAGCTGACGATGCATCTTACTTTGTTAGCATACACGGAGAGAACAAAGTTTAGGAGCCGTAGTTTTTGCCTTTTTTCTTTTTTACCCCAGGATCTACACCCCTTACTTACAGATAAAAACAAGCAAAAGGAAAGGACTTTTGATAAGATCAAGCCATAAGCTTTCTATGTGTTTGTGTGTGTACACTCACGCTTGCCTGCATTTGCATAATTGAGAGATACCTTTAAATTGTAGTCACATCCGTATGTATAGTGAATGATAAACTTGTTACCAACTTCCAAATCCCATGGAGGCTGAAAGGTCAAAGCGACTTCCATTAATGCGACTTGAAATAATATATAACAAAACGGAAAAGAAAAACAAAAAAAGATATCATCAAACCTGAAGCATGAAATCATTCCGGAGAACATGGCGCACGCCATGCAAGGCGGATGCTACAGCATATGCATACCTTGATTCAAGATGAAAACAATATTTCTATCAACATTATATCAGGATATTTCACGGCCCACAAAGAGAAACAAATAAAATGTCGGATCTTGTTAACTGCTACTTACATTTCAAGCACCCATCCAAAAGCCTTATCAGTCTCTGGGTCATCTTTCATTCTCAACGAAACATTCACCCACGTGGGAGCAATGTCCTCTAGCAGGGACTGAAATAGAATTATTTGTCAATACCATATTTTAACACAATATTGGTATGACAGAAAGAGAAAAAGGTTGGCCGTAATTACGATGACTAAGAAGAAACTGTCTAATGCAGTCCGCATGATATTTTCTTCTACAAATTATTTGGGCCGTCCTAGATTATTTCTATGTGATCCTAGGTTATTTCACAAACTGGGATAGCAATAGAAAGCATTTACCTTCTTAATGATTACTGGAGAATTGCCAATGGGATCAACGTTATTCACTGGGCCTTTTTCTGCCGGATAAAACTTCCTAATTATCTTTTCATTTTTATCAGGTTTAATATAGAAAAATGGAAATGCCGCTGGTTGATTTCCTTTAGCCAAATTGGGCAAAGGATTTGCAAATACATGGTCCGGTTCTGCCATAAGAATGTATCTGCAGCAACCACAGAAGAGAAAACTATCGGATATCAGATTTGACCAAGGTAGAAAGGGAAAAACTTTATCGTATCATGAGTTATCGAAAACCAACTCTTCCTCTATCATGGCTTTCTCCAGCCATTGCACAAAAGCCCACGGTCTATTCAGGACGATATAACCCTGTGTACAAACATAAAGAAGAATCAACAAACTTGATTGTCAGCAAGTTGGTATACCATGAAGCTGAAAATAATAATAATAATAATAACAAAAAGAACAGCAATAAGAATCTGCGTTAGAAAAAACATATCGAAGCTAAACCCAATCGATTCTGTAGAACTAATGGAATACAGAACTAAACATCTCCGACTCAGTTGACTATCTATTGGTTTCAGTAATCTCAAGAAGATATGCATTAATAAATATGGATTCGGGTTATCCAACGCGGTTCAATTCTATATCATATGCGTATGACGTTATTCCCTAACCTTTATTGCAGTGAGTTGGTTACCATTGTAAAATTCTTCAGCTAGAAAAGCAAATGGCATAGAAATAAGACAAGGAAATTTGCAAACTAACGTTATTTATATAGCTTATAACCTCTACTTATCTCGTAAACAAGGTGAGAGAACTGTAACAACAATGGCAAAAAAAAAAAAAAAAAAAAAATTCTCACCCTATCCAAGCCCTGTGGAAGTGGATCAACAACAAAGGTCGGAATCTCCTCCATCAAATTGTCTGGACTTCCTGAATGCAAAACCCGAGTGAATTTTCCCATGTCTGATCCGGGCATGTCCTTCATCTTCTTATACCAGTAATACATGATCCTACATTGCCACTGGCTATAAGGAGCATCAGTCGCCGTAAGGGCGACATGAAACTTCAAATTCGAACTCCCCGATCTCCTAGTTTCTTCAGGCATCTGAATCAAGGGATTGGACAACTCCGACCCATCAGCAGCCAAACTGCCGGAGTTGGAAGATCTGCTGTGTATTATGATAGTCAACAGATTATATGTTGCAAAGAAAAACCCGAGCGCCAAAAGAACGAGAAGTATTGGCGACGGACGCCCCAAGTTTTTTCTCCCAATCATCTTAATGTCTCAAAAAAGGATCATCAAACCAAAAATCATCAACAAATCAATTCAACCAGTTTTGTTATCCACAAAAACACTTCAACATCAATCCATTAAACCTTTCCACAACAAGCTTTCCAACTCAAAGTTCTGAACAGAAAAACACTGCCCACTTTCTCACACTTTCTTCTGAGCCAATCACAAGCACGTCAAGTGCAAAAACCACTCTGCATCACAAAATTAAGGAATTGAATTGCCAAGTCAAGTCATCAATGTATATATACATACATACGTATGAATACATGTACATACATATTACCCAATAGAATTAGGAATCATTAAAAAAAAAAGATTGAAAAACAAAAAAAAAAAGGGAAAGAAAAATATGAAATTATCCCAGAAAATGAACAAAATAATCAAGGAAAATGGCCAAATAAACTATAATTTTAGAAGTGTAACGAATTGCCACGTACAGATCTGGAGAAATAATTCAAAAATACAAATGGGTCACTACTAAGAAGAATCAGCAACAGAAACAGAGAGATCAACAAATCATGTGTTGTTTTGTAAATGCAGGCACTTTATTAACCGACAAAAACATAACGAAAAAAGAAGAAAATCAAAGGAAATGAAAATGGCTGAAGAGAGAAACGAACCAGTAAAAACTGCAGAGACTTTCAGAGAGAGAGAGAGAGAGGGAGAGGAACAGAGCGTCCGAGTCTGGAACGAAGACCCGGAGCAATGACAAGTTTTTTTTTTTTTTTTTTTTTTTAAAAGAGAAAAAGTATGGTTACATTATGACAAAAAAAAAAACAAAACAAAACAAAACAAAACAATTTGCAGAGTCTGACCCAAATTGAATTAAAAAAATTTGGAGTAAATGCTGTTTTTTAATTATTTCTTTAAATAGCTATAAATGATGTTTTAAATTTTTTTTTCAATTTTAATAATGAGAAAATCTTGTAATAAAGTTACGTATAATCACTGTATTTCTTTTTTAAATATTAGATGAAAAATTTAAATTCTATATTTTATTAAAATTTGTGTATAAAATTATAAATAGATTATATCTGTAATCATAATTATCATAATTTGTTAAGGTGTACGCCATATTTTGTTCTTATTAAAATATAAAGAAAGGATTTTATTCAAGTGTAAAAGATGATGAGAGGAAAAAAAGAAAAATATATTAAGTGCACTGTATTTTTTCTGGCAACTTAGTTCAATGGATGATTACGTGTCACGAGACAGGATCCAAGTAGTCTTTAGGATTTTAAAATAAAATAAAGAAATAAAATATGTTTTGGATAAGAAGCATAAATATTCACGACTGATTTATTACTAATAAACAGATTAACCAATTATACAACTTCTCAAATTCTTGAGATAAATTGAGAAACTTGGTATTTCCAAATATATATTTGTAAATACCATAAGAATAAAAAGTCTTATAAATGGAAGAAATAAATATGTTTTGGATAAGAAGTATAAATCACGACTGATTTATTACTAATAAACATATTAACCAATTATACAACAGCTCAAATTGTTGAGATAAATTGACAAACTTGGTATTGCAAATATATATATATATATATATATATGCATATATATTTGTATGTGTCATGAGAATAAAAAGTCTTATAAATGGGAAGGTATTCAAAATTAATAAATAGTATTGTTGTCTAAAAATATATTCTTCTTTTCCTTTTATAGTCTCGTCTTTATTTTTATTTGGTTCAATCTTATTATAATACTTTTTGATTCTTTAAGTTCTTTTATGGATTAGGTTTGCAAGATATTTTTCTTAATAAATTGTTTGTAAACATTTCAAAAAAAAATTTTAATGTTCACTGTTTTGTTTGGCATTGCAAAATCTTGTCTTTCATATTTCTTTAAAAAGTCTTTCATTGTAATTAAATACTGTTTGGTACTTTAGCCTAGAAACTTTACATTACGGATAATAAACAATTTTTGCTGTCTTTTGCCTCTAAACGTATTAAAGAGGCAAAATTAGCAAGAAAAAAAGATACACAAAAAAATGGAAACATTAGATAAATGAGTAGTTTTGGGATTTTTTTTTTTTTTTTTTAACGAAAGAACTTAAAAAGAGAGAGAGGAAATGACCAGTAGTTATGAAAATGTTGATTGACTTATCCGATTATTGATCATAATCAATGAGTGATTGGTCATAAAAATATATATTAATATCAACCAATCAATAATTGACCACCTATCAAGTGATCAATCGCCGATCGAGCATTAAAAAAAAAGATCATTTTCTTAATTTAACAAAACTTGGAATTTTTTTTAAATACCTAAAAAAGGCCATTTCTCGCATATCTCAAAAACAATTTATCATAAGTATGAAAAAAACTTTATGGGTTAAATGCAATCATAAAACTTATATCATATCATAATCATATCAAATTAAATAAAAATTTTCAATTTAATGCAATTTAATAACAATCAAACGATTTAAAATTGTATCTAATCATGATATTTTTCCTCCTAACCTACTTGGGAATTCTCAAATCTTATTAGGGAGATTAGTAAAGCCCATAATAATTATTCTTCATTCTAATAATTTTCTATTTACTTAATAATTTTTTATTTATTTTGAATATTTTAAAATCTTATTGCTTACTTAAATTATTTTCATGAAAATATTTAAAATATCTCTTATTATATTATTCTTGTTATTTTTGGAGTGAATTAAGCCCACGATTCTTTTCTCTACCGACAGGGTAAACTTCCTTGTCCGACAGGGTAAACTGGCCTGTTCTTTAAAAGTTCCAGAAAAGGTAAAAGCAGAGTTGGGGAAGTTCCTTCACTACGGGTGCAAGCATATATATATATATATATATATATAGAGAGAGAGAGAGAGAGAGAGAGAGAGAGAGAGTAAAAAGCGAAGATAAACCATTCACTTTGGATTTAAAAAAAAAAAGAACTTGATATATTTTATACGATTGATTCAGTTAAAAAAATGAATCATTGTCGTATAATATATATAAAAGCTATACGCTTCAAAAACTTGCATAAAAGGATCAAAAGCAAAGCTCTTTAGAATTTAATTGTAGGTGATGTTTGGCACATTCACTTCAATAGTTTTAATAATTTTTTTTTAAATCTTTTTTTCCAATTCAAAATACAATTTAACTATTAACATCTTTAAATCTCTTTAAAAACGTAAATATTAAAAGTCTATAATTTTATTATATTAAATCAAAATGAGATTTTTTTTAAATTTATGTAGAATTTCGAGAGAAACAAAACGATATCAATATTGATATATATATTTTTTCCAAATATATTTTAAGTTTTAACATATTTTATCTCCAAACAATTCATTTTCCAAACGGACAATTTTAAAACTCAACTCAACACAACTCTCTCAAAAAAAAAAAAAAAACAACAACAACAATTCAACTCAACTATAACTTAAACAGATCAATCAAACAACCTCACAGTTATCAATCACATGGATCTGATCTCTTTGATTGTATATTCTCTATTTAAATGAAACGGTATTGTTTTGGTAAGAGCAGCTTAGCACATTCTTCCATTAAAAAAAATCTTAGTTAAAAGTTTAATTATAGAATATAACTTGAAATTAAAAATATAAAAATATAGTTTAGTCGAGTGATTCTATTCATCTCCATACATAAGTACGAGGTGATTATTTGATAATTACTCCTATGAAATTCTATAGTATCTTTTACAAAGCTGACTCTTTAGGAGCTTTATAAAAGCAAAATCAAGAAACTTATATAAAAAATCCAAAGGAATAGTTGTCACTTAAGAGTACTATAACTTAATAATAAAATTAATAACTTTATAGACACCAATTTTAATATTAATATTTTAACAATTCACGTGTTATATTTTTGATAATAGATGCAATAAATTGATGTGTCAATGTTTTGAATATTTATCAATTAAAAAATAACAACTCATATGTCAGATAAATTGGTATTCAATATTTGCTATTAAAGGTGATGTCAACAGTATTTTTCTGATAAAATAAATTACATGAATTAGAACGTAGTTTTTGAAGCCCTCCTAGAGAGAATAAACCAACAAAGCACACGATAAAACACAAAGAATCCAAACATGATTCCAACGTTGATCCACCTAGGATCTTTGTCCAATCCTCTAGTTTTCAACACATCATTTCCGGTGAGCAAACAATTTGCCTGATGCCAAGAGAAACACTCATTTCTCACACTCCAATACTCATTTGTGAGCAAAGTGTCTAGTGGGTACCTATACAGAGACACATAGTACATGAAGAGCCAGTACTTTGGTATGCTTTCCTTGGGGATGAAGTAACCCGAGAATAGAAAGAAAGCGCCGAGAACTGTGCAGATGAGGGAGTTCCCTGATATGAAATCCGGCGACACTGCGCTTAGGAAGAGGACTAGGGAGCTAGCCATCAAGACAATGAGCCAAACTACAAATGTGAAGAAGGAGAAGGCATAGAAGGAGGGGTTTAGTCCCACTATCCAATAAACCGGGACGGCGAAGAGAATGGCCACAGCAAATAAGAATGGCAAGAAAACAATGGTGTTCGCTATCATGTAGGAGGAGATTTTGTAGGCTCCTCTTGAGGCTTCCTTCATAAGAACTCTTCTCTCTTGGAGATATATCGGAAGCGCCTCAACCGTCGAGGAGAGAAGAAAGCTGAGACTAAACGCGAAAAGGCCTAATCTTTCGGCTATTCCTCCTTCGTCTTTCCTCACTTTTGTGTACACACTTCCTAGCCCAAATCCCCCCACAAGTGCCTGCAAGGTTCTGGCAAGGAACAGCTGTTTTGTCCTGTAAATGATCTTCCAAAATCTCGAGCATAGAAACATGATCTCGAACAAGTTTGCGAAACAACAAGCGCCTAGTTCTTGAACATCACCAAGTCTTTCGTGGTCCGGCCACAAGGAGTGTGAGAATGGCTCACCAAGCATTTCAACATCAGAATGGCAAGTTTTGGAATATGAATGATCTTCTAGTGTTTGGATAATTTCCATGGCGAACTCGAGCGCGTTTAGCTGAATCGGGATCTGCATACCGAGTTTGGTTATGGTGTCCTCAAGAGAATCAAGGCTACCGTTATGAGCGACCGAGCCTCTAGAGAGGATCAAGAAGTTTGAGACGTATTGAAGGATTCTATAGCTTGGTTGGTGGATCGAAAGAATGACGGTTCTTTGCTTCGTTCTCGCCACCATCGACAGAAGCTCGATAACTTGAAGAGCTGAAGTGCTATCTAGGCCTGAAGTCGGTTCATCAAGGAGCAAAATCGGAGGATCCTGAATCATTTCCACACCGATCGAGACTCTCTTTCGCTCTCCACCCGATATTCCTCTGTTCTCTTCGTCGCCAACGAAAGTGTCAGCCACATTGAGAAGGCCAAGCTCCTCCATCAGCCTCTCAACTCTTGCTTCTTTCTCTTTCGAGCTCATTCGTCGAAGCCTAAACTTGGCGCTGAACATAAACGTTTCTTTTACCGTCAACAACGGGAGCAAATTATCGTCTTGTGCAACGAATCCGCATATCTTTCTCAATTGGGAAGGATCACTTATGAAATGATCATTGATGGAGATAGTCTTGGGATCAAAGTGCTTTTTATCTTTTAGTACCCTGCCCGAGATTACGCCGAGGAGAGTGGATTTCCCCGTGCCGCTAGGGCCTACAACGGCGAGGATTTCTGAGCTTTTCGCGGTGAAAGAGACGGATTTGAGTATGCAAATGGGCTTAGGCTTGTGGAGGAAGGGAATGAAAGAGAAGGGAAAAGAGAGGTTTGGGTGACTGGTGTAGGAGAGATTTGTGACCGTGAGTTTGTAAGTGGTTTTGGTGTGATGTGAGTGTGGAGAGTGGTAGAAAGAGGAAGGGCTAGTTGTCGACTCTTCATGGGAATCTGAGGTTGAGAAGAATATGGCGGAGTCATCTTCATTGATGCCTGGTTGCTGCGGGAAACAAACCGCCATGTCTGTCGAGTTTTTCGGCGTCGGGTTTAGTGATTTTCGCCACAAGATTTGGGAGAAGAAGGTGATTATGGAGATGGGGTTGAACCAGCTTGGAATAAGGTACATTTTTTTTTTTTTTTTTTGGGAAATTGGCTGTTGGACCAAACCAAAGAAAATATGTGAAAGGAGGTTTTGTGTTTTTTCTAGTGCTTGCTTGTTAATTAGGGTGGTGATTTTGGTTGGCAGTGTTTGGTCATCTGAGAATTTGGACTCAGAAATCAATTGGAAATTTTGATTATCTGAGAATTTGGACTCAGAAATCCATTTGGGATTTTATTTATTTATTTTTGAAAAATTTTACACTTCAATCTGTATATTCACCACTAATCAAATCATTAATATATGGCAATATGCTACATATTCTACTAATACTTTTTTGAAAAAAAAAATGTGAGCAAAGAGAAAAACAATTTATAATAAAGAAAAAAAAAACACATACAAATATACTTGCATCTATTGATTGAAGAATGTGGTAGAGAAAGAAGATTGGTCTTGAAAATGCTGGTCTTATCGTAGATACGTGTCTAAAGTCTCAAGAAATAATCAATAATTAGTTTAATTTATATAATTGGTATTATTACATTTAATTAGTGGGAAAGAGTTGGTCAATAAATGGTTATATTTAATGTATTATTGTTTTGTTCTTTTGGAAATGTGGAAGAGTAACGTCTAAAAAGGAAGGAATAATTGGGATGGAAATTCTCAAGTTAGGGTAGAACAGGGGGTTGAACCAACCAAGTAGAATGAGAAAGAAGCTTCTTTCAGTGATGCTAACGGTCATGATATTGTTGTAATTTGTTTGGTAGCGTTTTGGTGATACGAGAGGGTTAAGTAATTGAATTATATTATACTTGGTATTTAATTCCTTAGTCATATTTATATATATATATATATTTTGTAAATAGGTGTATATTTATGTATGTACATACATGAGAGTAAAGCTTATGCACATTGCCTATCAGGGTGTGATACTTAATTATGGGGCGCCGTTTGAATCCCCATTTAATTGAAATATTTTTCCAATATCTTACAGTAATCAAATTGATTGTTAGTGTTTTGCATATGAATATATAACTTTTTTTCAACAAATATCAATATAATATTATTTACCATTTGAACACACATTTTTAAAACACGTCTTTATTTTTACATACATTTAAATATATTTAAATATTGATATCTAAAGACACATTCCATTGCAATAGAAATATTCAGATGTAAAATATATATACATATATTAAAATACATATAATATATCTAAATCAAATACCAAAGAAATGTGATCCAAATAAATCATCAGTCATATTATCATCAGAAGTATAAATTTTTGCATGTGTAATCAAAGAAAAAGATTAGTACTGTCTTTGCTCTCGCACCAATACTCAATGATTTTAAGTCTTTTCTTTGTATATATAATGTTCATGTTAGAGATGAAAATTTTTATTTTAAGGCTTGAAATTGTTTATGTTTTTCGTTTATACAAGTTGAGCGTATGAATAATATATTGTGTAAAAGATATAAGAATTTAAAAAAAATTAAAAAAAGAAAAGAAAAAGTACAAAACGAAAAATAAGAAAAAGAAACAAAAAATCAAACTTCATACAAAACTTATCAAAAAAAAAAACCTAACCTTCTCAACAAAATTTCAAAAAAAATTTAGACAAAAATCCCTTTTCAACCAGATATAAATTATTGAATAGATATACAGAGTTATATATATATATATATATATTTGTGTTATGTATGTACACATATGTAATGAAAAACGAAAAAGATAAAAAAAAAACCAAAAAAAGTACAAAAGTATAAAAGAAAATAAATGAGAGAAGAAAAGGATAATAAGGATGAAAGAAAGAAAAATGATAAAAGTTAAAAAGAGAAGTAAAAAAAAAAAACAATGGGTACACATGGCAAAAGGAGAGAGAGTAATACTGGCTCTTTTGAAATGCAAGGCTTGGCTACATGTTAAAATTAAGATATATATATATATATATATATATATATATAATGTTTATCCTTTTGAAATGCAAGGCTTGGCTCCTCCTTGATCAATTTTCTTCACTTCTTCATGTAAAAATGTTGGATGTCATGATTAGAAATAGCAACGAGACATAATAAAAGATATGTATTATTTCGTATCCTCATCTTCAGTTATAAAAGTTAAAACTTAAAATGAAGGGTGTTCACCGAGTCTGTCAATTCGTTCATCGCTCAATCCAATCTTATCCGTTAGGTTGAGAGATAATGGATTAGTTACGGATTAAGATTTTTTCAAACCGAATGTTACGGATTGAATTATGGATTAAGGATTAAGGATTGCTCAATCCACATAATTCGTCAATCCGAACTATATATATTTATTTATTTATTTATTGTTTATAAATATGTATTTATTGTCTCTAAAAAAATTAACAAGTATTGGCTAATTGATGAGTATTAACATTTTATTTTGAGCTTAATTCATGTATAGTTATTTTATGTACTGTAATATTACAATTTAGTTAATGATTGAAGACTTGAAGTTAATTGTGTTGTAATTTTATTGAACTATTTCATGTTTAAGCATTATATTTTTATATTTTAGTTCATAGATTTTTTAGATAGAATCCGTGAATCCAATCCGTGTAATCCAAGGTTTACAAATTGATTGGATTGAAAGTTTTATGGATTTTTATGGATTGACAAAATCTCAATCTTAATGTCACGGATTGGATTATAAATTGAGGTCCAATATGTATAAACCAATTCATAAATACCCTACTTAAAACCATCCCATCTCCATCCCGTTCCCATATCCTCACCTAAAAATAAGCAAAATCGGAGGCAGGATTCTCTATTGAGGGATCTTTTTACCATACCCATCTCATTCCTCATTTAATTTAATTCTACATTTTGAAAATTACACAATTTAAGAATTTATCATTTTATGTTATCTCTAAAATCAAATTGAAGAATATCAAAAATCAATTAAGAAGATGCTGTTAGCATGGTTTGGTGCACCAGAATTGAAAATTTTGGGTTCAATTTGAATTGAGTTGAGAACTTAAGTTGAATGGTGCATTTGGATGGAAGATTTAAGTTAAAATTTTTGATTTAAATGGAGCATTTGGTTGGATGATTTAAATTATTGCTTTATTGGAATATATGCTGAAATAAATTATTTTATGTAAAGAAATTGATTCATTTTTTATTGTTAATAATAAAAAATTGATTTCTTTTTTAGAAATTGAAAATTACATGGGGGGAAGAGAATATGAATTGTGAAAAGTGATTTAGAATACTGTAGATGATTGAAATGGATGATTTGAATTGAATAACAACGTTAAAATACGCATTCAACCATTGAGACTGAATTTTTAAGGTTGAAAGCCGCACCCCAGACACCCCATTGAAGCACAGGCTCACATTGAGAGAAATTAGCGTTGAAGAGCCAATAATTCATGACCACATGTTCAGATTAAGACCATAATTTTCCCACTTTATAGACGCCTAAAAGTAGGGAGAGACTGACGGAAGAAAAGTATTTTATTTTTTCCACCCTTTTCTTTTGACCTCACTTGGTTTCTATGTTGATTGATCTCTTAACTTAAACACCAAACAATTTTACTTTATTATTATTATTATTTTTTTTTTTTTTTCAAAAACTCATTTTTCGGAAAGTGTTTAGGAGGGATTCGAGAAAGTATCAGTTGTTGATCATTTTCTTTTCTCTTTTATTTTTTAATTATTTAATTATTTTTTTTGTTTTTTGAATTTCGATATGGAGAGATTATGTGAATACCAATGCCATATGGATCAAAAAAATGATAATTATCAGGCTAGCCATGGTTTTGGAAATTGACGTGCTAACTCCATTAAACTACAAATCACGTCTTATTTGTTAAACTACTATTTATCTCAACTTGTGGACTTGCATTTTCATTTTCCTAATTTAAGATAGAAAGAAAGGTGGGGTAAAAAAACTTTTGATCGTTGTACTCCATCTCTGATATGAAGTTGATTTTGTTTTGACCTTAGTTATATATTTGACCTTTTTTTTATTATTATTATTGTTGGAATTGAAATGGCAATTTGAACGTAATCTAAAGTTGCTTAAGAAAACATATTATAAATTGGTGAATTCCCAGAGTATGTCTACAGTCTAATTTAACTGTTCTATGTGGCTATTTTACAGAACGTTACAGATGTAAAATTTCCAGTCCTTCATGGAAGCTTACTTTCCATTTCTTCATTCTTGTTTGGATACATACCAAGTTTGACTTGAAATCTTATTTATCAAAAACAAAAATAAATAAGACGAAACAAAATTTTTATTTAAAAAAGAAAATTAATTAAATAATATTTTTTATCTATTGATTAACATGATATAAATTCACATTATTGACAAACATGACACAAATTTTGGTTAATTTTAGTTTAATTTTATGTCATGTTAGTGTAGTGCTAATTTTTTCTGTCATATTGATACAATGATCTTTAAATTTTTATCATTCAATATTTTTCCCAATTTAAAATAACATAAAGAACCCGTTTTGCAGAGGTTTGCTTCTGCTTTTGATATTAATAGAAGAAGAAAATCAAAAGATGTGACTTTTCAAGTATTTGGGAATATAATTTTTAAAATAATTTTTAAAGTTAAAATAATTTTAAAGTTGTGTACTAAAGTCTAATTTTAAACTCTGATATATAATTTTTAAAATCTATTCAGAATTTTTTTTTAGTCATATTTTTTTATATTTTTTTTTTTTGATAGAAAATCTTCTAAAAATAAAAAGTTCTTCGGAGAACTAGAAGTTCTTCGATATTATTCAAACCCATATCTCTGTATGTCTCCTCAATCCATGTAGTATTTGATAAGCCATATTTTGCATTAATGCCATTCATTTTCTTTGTTTGTATTGTTTTTCTCTGTAAACGAGCATCTTTGTTGATTCTGGTTTCTATCATTTTCTTTTCTTTTCTTTTCTTTTTTTTTTTTTTTTTTGAATGTTGTTTTCATATTCTACATAATAAAAATTTTAATTACAACTCAATCTATGAATTGCACGTACTGTAATTAATATCTTTATCATTTGACTTAAAATATCATTTCTCTCATTCGAATTCTTTGCCAATTTCCCTTTCTTAATTAGATATTTTATGAGTTATACGCAAGAATTTTATAAATTTAACATTTTTATATTTATCTATCATAATATTAAAGTTAATAATTTTATCATTTCGTAATAATAAAATTATTAATTTTAATGAGTAAAATTACAATCAAGTACTTAAACATGACCTTTACCTAATTTTCCATATTTGATTTGTTTGTTTTTTTCTTAATGTTGGGTGTCATGATTGGGTAAGAAAAACCAAATTGTATCCTCAAGTACACTTTTCTGCTACGGAGCTCATTTAAATAATAATATAATTTTGGTGATGACATGGCATCAAGATCCTCGAAATGAAGGTTTTTTTTTTTTTTTTTTTATCAATATCCTTACTTAAAAGGACGAAAAACACTTTTTAGTTCCTTTAGTCCTAACCTCTCGTCCCGTCACTTGACGGGTCCTAAGTGCCATGTGACATTTTAAAATAAAAATTAATTTTTTAAAATAAAAAAAAATTAATTTTTCTTTAATTTTTATTTTGTTTTGCTTTACTTTGTTTGTCTATTTCGTGCTTCCTAAATATGTTAACAATTTTAAATAAATATTAATTTTTAAAAATTTAAAAAATTATTTAATTAGTTTTTTTTTTTTACCACAAATGTTTTACGGTGTTTATCTATTCCGCACGTGCTTTGCACATACATTTCAACTAGTTAAAATAAAAGATAAGAAAAAAAAAGACAAGAAAAATACCATATTTGATATAGAGTTAGCGTAATGAGCTTGAACAGAGTGCATAATAAGAATTTATCATTTCACAAAATACTTAAAATCAAACTTTAAAATGCCTAAAATAATCAAGATCAGATACTATTAGATCGGGGATTAATCGAGAGATTTGAAGCGCAGGCCCACATAAGAGAACACACCATTGAATAGTCATAAATCTGTGACCACATGATCAAGCTAAGAGCATAATGCCCCACTTAGGAGAGATGCAATTATGGACAGAAGGAAATTTTTTTTTTTTTTTTTCCTCTTTTCTTTTCAACTTACTTGGTTTCTACATTGATTTCTTTTTTTCTTTCTTTTTGTTTTTTTTTTATAAGAAAAATGCATCATCTTAATTGATCAAATCAACCAAAACAGCACAGATCACAAAAGAAGGGATAGCCTCAATAGCCCACAACGATTCAGAATAACAAAAAACAGAATTGGCCAAGAGACGGGCTCATTTCAAGAAATATGGCGACATCATAAACTTATCAATATCTTTGATAACAAAATAATCCAGAGATAAAGTATTGCAATTCTTATCATTCACATGTTTTAATCTTTGTAGACAATATTATACGTTTTTTTTTTTTTCTGCACACCACATGCTCGATGAAATGTTAAAATAAAAGTTTGGTTAATCATATCGAATTAGTTTCAGTGCAGTGTGCTTGGTTTTTTAACGTTCTTGGTGAATGTGAATTTGATTTGATTAAATTAGATGATTATTTATTTGTTTTGTGTATTTGTTTGGTTAATCATATGGAATTAGTTTCTAGTGTAGTATGCTCGGATTTTTTATTGTTGTCTTTGTAGATGAATTTTTTGTGCAATATTTTGACAGTTTAAGATCTTTATAGACTATATTAGTGCATTTTTTTTCTGCCCACCACATACTCGATGAAATGTCAAAATAGAATTTCGTTTGGTTAATCATATGGAATTAGTTTTTAGTGTAATATGCTCAGATTTTTTAACATTATTGGTGAATGTGAATTTGATTTATTAAATTGGCCGGCCATACTTATTTTGTGTATTTGTGTTGTAATAAATATGGGTGAGTATTGGAATAAAAAATGGCACAAAATAAGCTAGAGAATGCAAAAAGGGAAGACCACGAAGAAAAATCCATTCAATCCCAATGCCGATGGCAACGAAGGGCAACTTTAATAAACAAATGGTAAGGAAAAGAGGTAACGAATTGAAGTCACATTTGACGAAAAAGGACAACGATGAGGCTTTTGGCTTATTATGCACTTAGTTCCATACGTGAGATAACCAGATAGAGGTCTCAATACCATACACGATCAGTGGTGCTAACATGCCTGTATTTTTTAACTTTGATGATATTTATGACTTCATTAATTTTAAAGAAATCAGTACAAATTGTATATTAGAATACCTCAGGTATTTTATTCTATCCCTGAATTTTATTTATTTTATCTAGAAAATCTTATATTTGTCGTTCAGTGTAACAATTTGGATCTTCTTATGTAGATATTTGGCAAAACTATTGCTATTAACGGGCGAGTTAAGAAGTTTGTGTTTGTGTGTCCAACCTTGATCTCACCGGTTAGAACAAATACTCCAGATGCTGGTCTAAGAGAGCAATCCAATGTTCTTGTTGCCTTTTTGCGTGACGCACCAAAAGGGTCACTTTATCTTGTGCCACATAATAGAGGGAGACATTGGATTTTGGGAGTTATTGACCTATGGGAGGACCTAGTCCTTTATTTTGATACTTTTCGAGAGAAGAAACGGGACGATTTTAGATGTAAGTCAATTTTCATAACTTAAATTTTGATTTAATCTTAATGGTATGCATCTTAATTATTTTGAAATTTGCAAATTTGCTATGGTCCTAATGGATTGGAAGCTTATAGCTGGAGAATGGAGTAAAAAGAGACGAGACTATAAAATAAAATCTCAGATCGTCTAGTCCTCACCAAGAGATAAGTGTTGAATGTAGTTATTTTGTTTTAAGTTTATAAGGGACATATTGTTAAATGGATTTGACGTACTTGAAATAAAATAATTTTATACTTGTGATGATATGGATTTGATTAGGGGAGAATTAACTAAATTTGTAATACAATTCATTAAGTATGATATAGAAACTTGTAATGTAATGGATGGTTTTTTACTTTGATACAATGTAGCTAATATTTTGTTAATTCTATTATGGGTCGTGTATTGAATAACATACGGGTTAGGCACTCGTGGGAAATCACCAAAAAATGTCAAATTGTTTTTTAATTAAAGTGGACTTTACACAACGGTTTTGAACAAAAACCATCGTGTAAAGTTCTCACTTTAGCAAAGTTTTCTCCATTTTTTCTCTATTCGACGACGATGTAAACTATCGTGGAATATTGAGATACCATGACGGTTAATAAACCGTCATGGTATCTCAAAACATTCCACGACGGTTGTTTAACCATCGTATTAACTTCAGACGATGGTTAATAGCCGTTGTCAAATCTATAATTTTTTCTAGTGGCACCAAAAATTTAGTTCAAAATCAAAGATTGCATAAACAAACCAACTTCTAAATATATGTAAATAAATTCTTAAAAAATAAACCTATTAAAAGTCTCATCAAAACGTTACAAACTCTTAAAATTAAATTTTTATAAAAATTTGAGTTAAAAAAACTTAAAACTATAAAAAATAAATATAAATTATCATTTTTTTACTCTATTTCTCATAGTTTTAATATTCATTTTATGCATATATTTAAAAATATTTTTCATAATATATTACATATTTAGAAATATATATGAAATCATATATATATATATACACACACACATACATACATAACGGCAAGCTAGGATTGTGATGCGAATATGAGGCGCGAGGGGAGGACATGACGACAAGTCTGGGCAAAGGGGAGGGGATGTCATGGTTGTCATTGGTGTGATGCATCAAATGAGGAGATGGGTTTACAACTATCTTTTTGTTTTGTTATTTTATTTTATTTTTTTTTGACGATTGATTATATTTTTTGTTTGTTTGATGTTAGTTTAATTATAATAATTCATTTTATTTTTTTGAAGTTTTTTGTCTTTTCTGAAAAGTCAATAAAATTACTATTTAACTATAATTTACTAAATCAACAAAATTTTTAATCTAGAGAGCCTTTTTTTTTTTTTTCATTTTGCAAGAGAAATTTTATAAATTAATTTGTATTTTAACAAAACTAACCTTTTAATTTTGACTATTTGTGTTACTGGTGATAAGACTGTAAACAAAATTAACATAAGAGAAAAAATTGTTAATATTTCAAAATTCATGAACACTTTCTGTCAAAGTTCAAAATTCGGGAGGGAAATATGAGATTTATTCCCAATTTCCGTTAACTAAACTAACAAAAATGTTTCAAAATTTGGATTGATCGGGTATTACAAGTTGAATTTCAAAGGATATTTTGTGATAAAATCTAAAATTAAGAGAAAAACTTGAAATTTGTCTAATAATTATTTTTTATTTTTTTCCCCCACTTATTTCAAGGGTTGTACATGCTCGAACTCCAAACCATGGGCGGGAGGGGTGGGATTTCCTTACTAAAAATCCAAAATTGTGGCCCCTAGCAGTTCATGGCCCACAAAAATCTATTAGCAAGCAACTATTTTGGGAAAGAGAAAAATAAGGTAAATAATAATTTACCAAAATAATGCCATATTGTGATAAGGACAAAGACAAAACAGAAAGATGAGGCCTTTGTGTCACTGCATGTGCACCACGTGTCGCCTACTTTGTCGTTTCGAAATCTGTGCCCCGAGAAATATCTGTCTTCTTCTGGCCGTACATTGTCCTTCTTAATCAAGCCATGCTCCAAAACGTGAGGGGCTGCTCCTACACGTGGCAATTTTGTCATTTTGTGATTAATTTTGGACAAAGCTCACTATAGTTCCACGCCCCAAAACAAAAGAGATCATGCAACTAAAATAATTCCATCGCAAATGATGGTATTAACGGTTGTGGACGTTATTTTTATATCTTATCTAGTCTCGATATTAAAGTTTAAATTTTCCCGTTTTTATTTTTAAGTAAAATAAATTATTAGATTGATTTTTAAATTTTTAAATTTGTTCAATTTTGATATATATTCTTTTTTTTTTTTTATAATTTAAGTGATTCTAAATTATTATAAATATTATTATGATAGTCATTTCTCATAATTTTATATGAAAGCTGTTAGTGAGAATCATCTTTTGATCAAAATTATTGATGGATTATGTTCAAAAATTAATTAAAAATATTATTATAATAGTTTTTTAAATAATTTAGATATTCAAATTACGAAAAAAAAAATACATAAACTTAAGCATTTAGTAAGTAAACGAGCAATTTACCCTTTGAAAAATTCCTTTAAAGTAATGTTTCTTGTAAGCAAATTTATAAGGAGCCACGTAACTCTAAATTAATCAACCTTTTATTTCATTAGATTCTTAAATGAATGGTGAGGAGAATGCCAGAACACTCCTAACATTAATTGATAGAATAAAAATAATAACCAGAAAAATATAATTGTTGCTAACGGTATACATATGATTATTTGTTCTTGAACGTTAATGAAATAATTTTAGCAAAGAACTATTCTATTCTTTCTAATTTTGTGATTGCATGTTTAGTTTAATGGAAAAAATATAATTTCTTGTTTTTTTTTTCCTTACTAGAAAAAAAGAACCTATGTTGTTCCAATTCGTCTAATCTATTAATTTTTTTTAATTCTTATACTTTTTTACAAGAAAAAATTGAGTTGCTAAGCTCTTTGAGGTGGAAAAGCCCATTTATTTATTTATTTGAGTTAGGATGCATGAATAAACCTTTAGAAGACAAGACAGAAGGGGGAAAAAAAGAAAAGGGTCCATTAGAAACAGAAAGTGTCTACTTAACAGGGCTAGGAGGAGATGACGTTTTAGTTCGAGGCTGAGAATCCCAATTTTTCCATCCATACTTTTGTTGGTTTGGTTGGTGGCCAATATATATATATATATATATATATAGTTACACAGAGATTTTTCCTCTCATATATACATATATATATATTAATAATATATATATATATATGGCCCTAAACTCACCACGTTTCTGAATTGGAACTCGTCAACTGTCCTGTTAGCAAAGCGCAGAAAGCCACTAGCGTTTCACGCTCTCTCTCCCTCTCTCTCCGTCTCTAAAGAAAAAGAGGAATATTGCTACTATTGCAATCTTATTCTCTTCCATCATTTGATACACTTTTATATAATTAAAGAACGGAAAAGACATTAATTCAATTTTTTACTCGAAAAACAGATTCATTTTTATTTTCCTCAAATAGGTCCAGTTTTATTACTTGTTGTCTCCAATTCAACACTTACACAGTCTATAACTCAAAATACTGACCATAAAATGAGATTATGAGATGATGAACAATCTTGCGACATTTAAGAGGAGAAGAAAATGCATCCTAATATGCTACACTAGTCCATTGGTGGCCAACCACCCTTTTTTGTTTTTTTGTTTTTTTTTTTTTTTCACATAGAACTTCGGTGCTTTGGTACATCCTCTAAGGAAGAGTTAATGCTATAAACGCCAAATTTTTGACTTTGCACGTTTATTGTCTCCTCTAAACATGAATAAATATTTACATATTTACTCTCGAGATATATATATATATATATATATATATATATTTGTGGTAGTGGATTGTTGCTATTATTGCCATTGTTCCATGTGAATTACATGGGCAGTCAAATTATAGCAATAAATTAACTTTGACTAGTAATGTAATCGTTCCATTATAGTTTTTTCTAACTGAAGAAAGAATTGACATGTATTAAAAACTCGTTGTCTTTATGTATAATCATAAAGTTGAGATCTTGACTTGAAATTTTCTGCCTAACCTAATCTTCTCATGTTGCTACAAAACGGAGTCACATGTTCATCATTGTTTACTTCTTAGAATTCGATATTTCTCTATCGTCCCAAAAAAAATGCAAAGGTGTTAGTATGCTAATTTTTGTCTCTTAAAAAATATTAAGGCTTTATTTAGCACATTAATTTAACTCTCACTAAATTATAAATTTTTTGGTGGATTTTTATTTTTTTTCTGAAAAATCAACAAAAATTATATTTAGTTTTTAAAAGATCAACAAACTCTAACTTAAAAATTCTAATTTCAATTAACGATTCAAACGGATGCTAATTATTAAACATTTATAGAAAAAACAAACAATTGTGGAACTAATTAACTTGTATTTTACATTAAGTCGGTCCAACCTCCTTGATACAGCGGGCGAAGCTTATTTTGTAAGGCATTCGAGTCGGCGAATTTGACAATGATTTGCAAAAATTCTCTTTAATGTATGAGAATAATGCTTTAATGGCCATGATTAATATTTCTAAATAGTTACATTTTTCTTATAGCATGTTACATATAAGGTTATTTGTATGTCAACTAGTAATTACATGGTCTGAAAAAATATATATATTTCCATCATATTTCTTGATTTTTTTTTTCCAGATTATTGTAACCGCTAGTTGACACACAAATAATCTTGTATGTAACATATTATGTTTTAAAGTTTTTATATAAGTAACAGGAATTAAAAGAAAAAATCACACATAAATAAGATAATATTACAAGATGTTAATCTTCATATTATATATGTCAAATTGTAACGGTTACAGTTATATTGTCAAATTGATGTAAAAAAAAAAAAAGAAGCAAAATTCACCCTGGTACTTGACAAGTTTATTATTTAAAAAAAAAGTTAGAAATGTAAAAAAGAAGAAATAAAAGAAATATTAAAAAAAAAGGTGGAAAAACATTCTTCGCATGCGTTACAAATTTAAAAAAATAAAAATAAAAATTTTTTTCTAAAATACTACCAGTAAGCCAAAGTATTGGCCGGTAGAAAAAGTGCTCAAACTTATCCCTGTGCGTTTCGGCATTTGACCCACGAACTTGACTACGCGCGTGAGAAAGTCCACAACCCTACTGACACATATCCAAACCCCTCTTTAAATTCATCCTATCACAGCAAAAACGTTTGTGTCTTTGTTTTTGTTTTCACTGCCTCTCTCTCTCTCTCTCTCTCTGTCCTCTCTTTCTCTCTCCTCACTTTCTCTCTCTAGAATATCTCACAGACACCCATGTCCCGCCACCGCCGGCAGGCGTCCCAGGTCCTCCCACCCGAGTTCTTGTCCGGCAATGAGCCGCCGAGGGCCTTCGACTTGAGCGACGTCGTCGTTTCAAGTGACGGCACTGTTTCTACTGCTGCTGCTACTACTACTGGCGCCGCAGCTGATAAGAGCTCGACGGCAAACCCACAGAAAGCTGATGCCTCCGGTCCCAACTCGCCGGCGCAGGCGAAGAAACCGCCGCCAGCGAGATCTGCCTGAGGTTCAAAGTTGATGGAGATTATTGAAGATTCAAGTCCCAATTCCCTATGATGTTTTGCCCTATATATATATATATATATTTTTTTTTTTTTTGGTCTTTTTTGTTGTTTTGTTGTTTTCGGTTTCTTTGAAGCTTAGTTTTGATTTAGGTTTTGTACAAGTTGGCCATTTGGTCTGTCTGTGTACTTATATGAATAATCGAGGAAATGGGAATATTAGGGGCTTGTTGTTGTTGTTGTTGTTGTTGTTGTTGAGGGTATAATTGCAAAACTTTTTTATGCCATTTTGTTTACTGAGATCTTGAAAACAGTCGGTTATGCATTTAACTTCGTTTTGCTTCTAATCCATTAGCGTAAGAAGAAAAGGTTGTTGTTCCAAAAAAAATAATTGTTTGGTAAATTATTTTAAAAAAAAAAGAAAAAAAAAAAAGAATCTTATTGAATATCGTTTTAATGGAGGATTAGAGAGATTCGACATAATAGCAATAATCCCAAACCGATCTATAATTCGGAGATTTCTACACAGGATTTGAAAAAAAATGCACCATTAGTAAGGTTATATTTTTTAATCCGTCAGATTTATATCAGAAACGTCTATCATTGGTATGAAGTTTTTACTTGAAAAGATTCTTTATGAGTAAAGGCACAATATATATGATTATGGATTATTAAAATGAAATTTTGGTGGGCAATCTAGTATAATAGTGAAGAGTCCAGCAACAATTACCAACAGATTGGTTAAGTAAAAAAGAATGTCCCTCTTTCTTTTCATTCCAAAATGTGTTTAAGGATTTGATTCTTCATAACCCGATTCTAATACTCATGCTCGGCAGCCGATGTGTTGTGCGGAATTAGGTATGTGATGAAATGAGTAGAAATCACACTTATCTTTCAAGTAGAGAACTGGATCAGGTTCTTATGTTCTGTTGGTGGTCTCGAAACTTTTAGTGACATCAGGGATAAAGAGCAGGATGACACAACTATTTTATTTTTTTTAATTATTTTTTTAAGTCAAGAGCTACATAAAAAATAGCTTTTTTGTTGGCTAATATATAGTAGTAGCGCAGGGGTCCTTTTAGAGGATGCCACTGTATAATCCTTAATGACACATATATTAATACATTGTATGTAGCACGTTTTTACACTTTTATATAATCTATACATGAACAACTCAAATAGAAAATGGCTCAGCAAATAAAAAGAAACTCAATAGAAAATGGGGTAGATTTTTCGAGTCCGGTGTCTTTGACATGTTGAGAGTTTTAAGATCAAAGTATCAGTAAATTGAGGAAATGTTTTCGGGAGATGCAATTTAGATTATTAATTGCGGATATGTTCAAAACTAATGGCCAAAAGGGAATTGACTAATATATACAAACATATATATTTTGTGCAATAAGTTGATAAAGCTTTTTTAAAACTGATTGTAATTGGCGTGTATGGTTTTAATGTAAAGAGATTAAAAAAAAAAAAAAAAAAAAAAGATACGAATAAGAAGACAACGGATTCGGTAAAGATATAAAATAGAGTAATTAATACATACCTGCTACATGGTACACTGAAACATAGAGGAAGGGACCCATTTAATTATTGACGGATCCAAATTATTAGTTTTGTGAAATTTTTGCATACAGAGAGTGCGTGGAATATACCATTCATACATATCTGGTTTGTACTACATCTTAGGAGTTTTATTTTTATTTTTATTTTTGAAAGGTAATGTAGGGACTTTTAAAACCTTGTACTCTCATGCAATTCACACCACATTCACAAGAAAAACAAATTAATTTTTCCTAACTTTTTGTTTTTATCGTACACATCTGTATATATCCTATATAGCTGAAAAAACACTGTGAAATAGCCCCTTTTATCCCTGGCTCTCAACCACAATTTCGTAGCGTTTTTCGTCTCTCAGCCAGTAGGACCGCAAAACATATTGAATAAGTTACGGAGGAGTACTTTGGACCGTTATTGATAGGTGGAGGTGCTGGAAATGGATATCACTTAGCTAGTTTGTTACATGACATTTTTAGGTTTCAAAATAAATTAAACTATCTTGGAGTTGACCCAAAAAATGTCCAAATTTGGAACATATATATTTCATGAGATTTAGAGAGCTAATTCAATATAGATATAACGCATTTTTGGAGGTCCGTTCGCAGTTGGAACACAGACTTGATGATCAAAGAAGGGAGGATGGACGAAGGAGGTAGGGAAGATGGAAAGAAGCACAGTTTGAGAAATATTTGCTATTATTATTATTATTATTATTATTATTATTATTATTATTATACAAAGAAATGTGTGAAAGTTACTAGTTAAATTATTTCAACATGGTATTTCACGAATAATTACGTTTACACATAGGTTTCTTAATTTCATGAATTATACGTATTATTGCTCAAAAAGGTTTTGAAATTATTGTTTTGTGCTCTTGGGAAAAATTAATAGAATTGGAAGGAATCATAGAAGGACAACTAGTTATCTTATAACTCATGGTAAGAAGATTTTTTTTTTTTTTTTTAAGAGAGAGAGAGAGTCTTTTCTTTAAAAATAAAATAATTTTACTGTATCCCAAAAAAAAAAAAAAAAAAGTTGCCTCTCTAGCCTCTACTATTATATATATGAAGTAAAAATGTATATTTTTCTAAGACATAACATTCATATAGTTTCATTACATATTCACAAAACATGATCATATATAAAAGTAATTTGCCTAGACAATTGAGATGGAAGCAAAAATTATTGACGCACATTCACACAACTTAATTAGGTGTCGTTTGCCAAAATTCAGACACTAACGCTAAAACCCCTCAAAACAAGTAAACGACATGTTCATTTCAATACTTAAGCTTTCTTGTAGTGGTCCCATTATCTTGACATTCTGCATATATATACATACTAATGGTATATGCGATGATGTATTTGGGTGACAATAATATTATTACACATCAGTAGTACTACGCCTTTATCTTTATATATATATATATATATATATATATATATATATGTTGATCTAGACTTAGAAGCATGAGTTTTGCAGGTGTTGATCATTGAGGAGTATGCACGTGGATTAGCCAACACCACGCCACTAGTACTATAGTCTTCATGACTTCCTCCAACAATGCATGCATGCTTGCTTTACTCTACTAATTAATATAGGGTAAAAGAAAAGAATCAAGAGAAATACGTACAGACATATATATAGGTATGGACGAATTTTCAATTTTTATATTTTTGTCAATTACCATTAATATTATAAAGATAAGTGCATATATTTAACTATTAATTTGTGTTATTATTATTTTTTTATACCAATTATTCAATCGGTTACTACTAAAACCGTATATATATATATATATATATATACATATATATGAAAAATTTCAAGCTGTGTTTGAGTGAATGAAAATCGAATATTTAAAACTTATATTGTGGTGCTTGAGTTTGAGAGTTTTATAAGTGTCCATCTTTTGCCAATTATTTGACATCAAAGCACATGCTACATAATTGTGGACATGATAACATTACAGATAAATGTTATTGTTTGACTGAAATATCAGATGATCCGGCTTCTTATTATTAACGATATCTATATAAACGCAAGATGAATTAACTACTAAATTAGAAATATAAATGTAGCAGTACTAGCGCCAGTATTAACATATTATAATTATCTGATTAATGTTATGCTAGCTCTTCAAACTTGAAGAAGTATAATTGTCGCTAATCATTCTACGTTCTTATGTGCTGTGTGTTTAGTACTTCATTAATGGCGCTGTCTAACTGGTTTAGTTTTAATTATTCAGAAAACAAATACAAGTAATTACTAGACAAGCTAGATTCTCTCTTTTTATCTCTCCCTCTAGATATATATATATATATATATATATACAGATTTTTGTGTGTTACATGTAATAAAAATGGTTGATTCTAATATAATATTTTTCAATAATATTTATCAATTACACTAATAATTTAAATAGTTCATATAATATTAAAAATAAAAATTGAATCATGTAAATCAATTAATAGTTACAAGATATAAAATAAAATATTATAACTGTAATTTTTGTTCTGCTGCTGAATAAGAGAACTTTATTTTATATACATTTAATGAGATAAATTGTACAAAGAGATTGCAATTTGATTTGAATTTAGTTTGTATTATATTGAGGGAAAATATTTTATATGTCTGAACACATTTTTCGGGACCTTATACTTGTGATGTCCTAAAATTACCAGCTCAAGTTATAATTAGGGGTGGCAATACGGGTCGCGACACGACGACACGACTCGAACACGACACGAATTTTACGGGTTCGGGTTGAGAAAAATTGAGGGCGGGTCGTGTACGGGTTGGGAAATTTTGACACGAAAAAATTCGTGTCGTGTTCGTGTTGACCCGCAAAAATTCGTGTCACTTTTCGTGTCAAGCTTCCACGACGGTTAAAAAAACCGTCGTGGTATCTCAATTAAAATTTTGAAAATAAAAAAAAAAAAAATTTTTTGACCTACCACGACGGTTTTTTGGAGAAACCGTCGTGGTAGAAGACCTACCACGACGATTTTTAGGAAAAACCGTTGTGGTAGGATGAAAATAAAAAAAAAAATTTTGAAAATTAAAAAAAAAAAATTTGACCTACCACAACGGTTTTTGGAGAAACCGTCGTGGTAGAAGACCTACCACGACGGTTTTTAGGAAAAACCGTCGTGGTAGGATGAAAATTAAAAAAAAAAAATTTTGACCTACCACGACGGTTTTTTGGAGAACCGTCGTGGTAGATCTACCACGACGGTTTTTTATATAGAACCGTCGTGGTATGTTATTAAATGTTCATGTCGTGTCGTGTCAACCCGTTACAATTTCGTGTCGTGTTCGTGTCGCATTTTCGTGTCGTGTTCGTGTCGCGGGTCGTGTTCGGGTTGGGGTAGAAAAAATTCGACACGACTCAAACACGACACGAACACGATACGAGACACGAATTGACACCCCTAGTTATAATAAAATATATTTATTAAAAAAAAACAGTAAATCACATATGGATCAGTAAAAGATAGCATATGCATGATTGTAATTTCTAAACTCTATCACCCGTACCGATCACAACTGCAATAAGCAATTATTGTAGTATTGATCCATAATCATCGACACATATATAAATATGTATATATATTTGGGTTGGTTTTATATCCGATATTAGATAGTATCCGGTAATATAAACCCCAATTATTAAGAATGTAAACTTCAGTCACTAGTAATGTGAATTCTTATAGAAGGAATTGTAAACTAAAGATAATTCACATTCACTTTAACCATATTTCATTCTACATAAATTCACATTCTTAGTAACTGCAATTCATATTTACAATAACTAAAATTTATATTGTCGGATATGAGATGCATGATAGGTGATATAATTAAGATAATTGATAATCATGTTTGGTCTAGATAAGAACCTCCATAATTGCTATTTATATTATTTTATTTTGAAAACAAGGAGAGAGAGAAAAAAAAAAGGTCCACTGAACATTGAAAAGATTAAAATCAGACAAGCTACACTATCACCTCATCATATATATACCAATATTATCGCTCCCCGACTTCGTTCTTTTTGTCTTTTCAATTCTACCACACAGAGCATTATAAGTTAATATCCAAAAGATAACTTCAAATTCAGTCGAAAAGTAAAAAAGAATTAACCAAGGCCCAGTTACAAATACCACTGTGCAACTTCTTGGTCTTTTGGGCAATGTGAAGGTGGGGAAGGAGATCGAGAGAAAGAAGACAGAAAAAATGTTTATTCTTGCAAATTAAAGAGAGAATGAGGAAGAAGAAAAAGGGAGAGAGAAGAATGGCTGAGAAAAAACAGTAGGAAAAATTTTATTAACGCAAATTAACAACTATTAACTATTGTTTAAAAATAAAAAATAAAAAAACAACTATTAACAGTTCAAATTTGTTGACAACCTCAACGCTCGAAGCGAAAAAAATAAAATAAAAATAAAAAGTCCCTCTACATTGCCCCCAAAATATTAGAGGTTTTATAATCGAGCTCACTACTTCGAATGCTTTTCACATCGGCCAAGCGTGCAAAATAAATAGGAAAAAAAAAAAAAAAAAAGCATTTAACATCGGTTGATTTCCAATCAACCTTAAAAGGTTTTTTTTTTTTTTTTTCTTCTACTTTTAAAATTGAAATTTTTCAAATTTTTAGACCTTGAATTCCATGTATATTATAAGTGACGACATTAAAAACATTTTTTTTCCCATGTTATCAAGTATACTGGTTGGACTCTATTTGTTTTATCGTGGGTATCAGAATTTAGGGTCTAATTGGGGAACTTATCCAAACATGTCTACAAATATATATTTTTAATATTTTTTTCTTCAACTCAAAACTATTTTTCATTATTCACATCCCCAAATGTTCATAGTAAATTTAAACTTTAAAAATTCATAACTTTATTACTACACGTTCAAACGAGTTTTTTTTTAAATTATATAGAATTTGGGAAAAATGAAATAATTCTATGTTGATATTTTTTCTAAATACATTTCAAGTTTTTATATTTTTTTTGTTCTAAAATGTTTTTTTTTTAACTAAACACAAATTTTCAAAGCTTATCTCAACTCAAACCTAAAAGTCTATCATCAAAACCTCGCTCAAACGGGTTCTTATCCTATAATAATGAGTACCATGATCTAATAATTACACAAAAATATCATTTTTGGAGTCCCATTTTATGTCCTTTGTTTAACAATATTACGTATATGTCTATTTTTTAAAAATAAATGTTTGTAGTACCTATTTTATCATTTTACTATAATTTACATCTTTTCATTTTTATATAAATTTTTTTAATTTTTCTTTTTTGTTTTTAAACTTTATTGATGAATATTTTGGTGAATTAACTTTAATAACCCAATTTAGTTTTCCCCTCCTTGTTTTTGAATTTTTAATTGATTTTATATTATTTTTTTGTGATATCATTTCTTCATCTTTAACCTTTTGTGTTTTGCATTCTGAGTGAGCAGTGGTAGACGAAGTGGAAGCGAAATGTCGACTTGAGTAACGCAAACATTGGTGAGAATCCAATGTATGTCAAGAACAATCATTCTTTTTATTGAATGTGATTGTTTTATTCTTCTTCTCACTTTTGCAGTGTATTAATATTTGTTTGTTTTATATATGTTAACATGTCAAAAATGAGCTTCATTATTTGATTATGAATAAAATGGTTTTTTGTTTCAACATATTAGAAGAATATTATCGTTTGTAGAGCAGTTCATGTTTTTCTTTTCTATAAGAAATCATATACTTCTCTATCAGAATGAATTGTGGGCATGGTTTAGTTTATTTCTATGCTTAATTCTTAATATGTATATATTCACAATCTTTACCTAGTTTTTTTCTATTTCTTTATATTTACTATATATTATTTGTAGCTTTATTATAAGGACAAATTCTTTACTATAATAATTGTTTTATACATAACATACAACTTATATCTACTATAGAATCTTATGATGGTGTCATTTTTTTTAATCATTGTTGTTTCTTTATCTTAATGATCAATTCTTTATTATAATGATTACTTGTTAGTACGTTTTATGTTTTTTATCAACGTATTTCTTCAGTACAATTTTTTTTTCTTAAAAACATTTTTTTATATAAAATATGATTTAAGTTCTTTATGATAATTATAATGTTATTATGATATTCTTTTTCTATTTTTATTGGTATTGTTTAATAGTCAATTTATAAGGTTTAAAATGTAGTTTGAAATTTCTTATTTTTTATGACAATTACTATATCATTATGCTTTTTTTATAAATGTAGTATGATTTTTCTTTATTATAATTATTTTAGTATTATGATGTCCTTTTTATATTTTATTTTTTTTCTATTTCTTTACAATTTTAATTTTTTTATATATTCATTGTGAATTCTATCATAATGATTAATTATTTATTATATATTTTTTTTTCATACTCTATCGTATAATTTATTTCTGATGTGGTTATTTTTTTTCTTTTTATTATATCAAGTAAAATGACCTTTTTTTTTCTTTATGCTTAGTAGAATTTTTTTTATATGGAATTTTTCTTTCCTTCTTTATAATTCTTTATTTGTTCATTTTGAATTCTTAATTAAAAGGGTAATGTGATGTTCATAAGTATCAATTTAGACATTCATATGTAAATAAATAAATAAAAATTACATTTTTCAAATCAACACCTCCAATTGGATATTTATGTAAATAAACCTATCATGATCTAGTTGACACCAGAAACATAGAAAGACATATGGATAAATGTATTCTGAACATTTTTGAAGAGACTCCGCTGATTTATAACACTTGCTATAAGCTGGAGTTTTTTCTTTTTTCCTTCTTTTAACACACATAAAAAAATAAATAAATAAAATGCATAACCCACCAACCAAACAGCCTTAAGAAATCAACGTTTTTTGTTTTCACATCCGCATATATATGAATCAATACTAACTTGGCGTGTCATCTTTTTTGCTATATGATTCTTACATCTTTTTTTTTTTTTTTTTTTTTTTTTTTTGGGTATAGCAATACCTGCGAACGAAAATATGGACCTGAAAAAGTTACAGCAAAAGATTGGTATGATAATGATTCAATCTTATTTACGTTGAAAAAGGAAAGGAGCTTATGCATCCATATCGAAGACATTGTAGATGTAAATTCCATAAAATAACGTTTAAATTAAGAAAACACAATATTTTATTTCGTAGGGAACGACTACCGTTCGTCCGTTGGCATTCTAATATTTTATTAAAACAAAGAAGTCACAAAGATTAAAAAAAAAAAAAAAAAAACAAGAAAAAAACGCAAGAAACTCATGGCACCACCTTAAATTTTGTGGGGCCCTCTGATTGGTATCATGACTCTCCTTTCTGGCCAATCCAGATGGCTTTTTTTTTCCTCGAGAAAGGACAAAATAAAAACTATCCGTTTATACAGTAAAATATATATATATATATATTATAACTTGTCTGTCTTTAATATTTATGTCAAAATATTATCTGATTTTTAATATTTATATCAGATTAACACATATATCTTATTTTATTTATTTAATAGTATATGATTATCTAAATTTTTTAAAATAGGTAAAAAAAATTATTTTTCTACTAAAAGAAAATGTACCCTTTTTTACCCACTTTTTTTTGGCTTATTTTAATTAAACTTTACATACATTTTGATTTTCTTAAAAAAAAAAAAAACTAAACAATTTATGTTTATTATTTTATTGTCATAATATTACAATTTTTAGCTAATTAGGATTGATAATATTGTAATGTAATATGCAAACTAATCATTTTTTAATTTTAAAAATATGACTAAGAATGAATATCATTATAAATTTACAGTAGTTATTTTTATTGTGAGTTTAAGCAACACATGAATGAAATCGTTATGATTATGATTTCAAATTATGTAGGCCAAGCAAACAACATATTTGAAATCCAAATCATGCTTCTAAGTTCTACTAACTATGGTTATACATAAGTAAACCTATAACCCAAATAAATTTGAAGTAAATCAAGTAAAATAAGAAAACAAAAAAGTGTGTTAAAAAAAGATCCATATCACTTTATTATAATAAAAAAAAATTTATATGTTCTAAAAAGTTAATAATTATTAGGTAATTATACAATATTAGATAATTAAATACAATAAATTGAATAGTTTGATACAAATATCAAAGATCAGGGGGAAGTTCGACATAAATATTAAACATCATGGGTTTTTTTGATATAGATGCAAAGTTCATGGAGTATTTTGACATTAAATATAAAGAAAAACTAATGACAAGTAATAACTTAGTACACATGTTAAAGTTCAACGCACACAATAAGTATATTTTCTAATTTTTGAGGCATATTGACATCAGTAATAAAGTTCATTGGGGATTTATGATATTTTTCTAATATAATATCAGCGCTAATCTTAATGTTTGGATCTCCGATTGGAGTTGAAATTTTTAAATTAAAATTAATTAATTTTTTAAAAATTAATTATAATTTTTATTAATTTTTTAAAAAATAAAAAATAAAACATAAAAAATAAAAAAAACAAAACAAAAACAAAAACAAAAATCTAATAAAAAATTATAATTTAATTAGAGTTAACTTATATACTAAATAAAGTCTTAATTTTTAATTATTAATTTATATAATAACTGAATTATTATTTTTTATTAATAAATATTTAAACATTTATATTTCAATTAATTATATATTTATCAATAAAACATAGAAAACGTTTTTTAAATTAATATTTAAAAATTAAATATTAGAAAAAAAAAAATTCTAGACGTACACCATTCCCAATCATCTCCCTAGAAGACATAGTTCAACGCACCACCATGGTCCCACTCTTGTGGGGTCCACCACGAGTCCGGTTCGAAAGCAAGTCCATCCACCCTCGTCCTCCTCCTCCACTATAAAGGGAGGTTCAGTAAGCTTACACGTACTCTTCCTTCTACTTTCTCTCTCTACAATTGCTTTCTCTCACTAGCTTATTCCCCCAACAGAAAAAATGGCGGACTACGGCGTCACAGCAATGTCCCTCTCCCAAGGCGGCGGAGGCAGCGGCGGCGGCAGGGGGAGGGACCTCTCCCCGGCCTCCGACGACCAACACAACGACTCCTCCGACCAGAGCCCCCGCAGCCTCCCCGCCGCGACGCCGACGTCGTCCAAGCACCGGAGGGCTTCCCTCTCCTCCTCCTCTCCGGCGGCAACGGCGTCGGATCCGCCGCGGAAGCCGAGGGGCCGTCCCCCGGGGTCTAAGAACAAGCCCAAGCCCCCCATCGTCATCACTAAGGACAGCGACTCCGCCATGAAGCCCGTCGTCCTCGAGATCTCCCCCGGCTCCGACGTCGTCGAGTCCGTCATCCAGTTCGCCCGTCGCCGGCGCGTGGGCGTCACGCTCCTCAGCGGATCCGGCTCCGTCTCCAACGTCACGCTCCGCCACCCCATGTCACACGCGCCCGCCCTTTCCCTCCACGGCCCCTTCACCCTCCTCTCCCTCTCCGGCTCCGTCGTGGCCCCCACCTCCTCCGCCTCCACCTCCGCCACAACCTCCTCCGCCACCGAAACGACGTCGTCATCCCCGTCGTCGTCTTCCTCGACGACGCCTCCGAAGCCGTCGTTTGGCATATGCCTGGCGGGGGCGCAGGGGCAGGTTTTCGGCGGGATCGTTGGCGGGAAGGTGATAGCCGCGAGCGTCGTTTTGGTCGTCGCAACGACGTTTGTGAACCCGTCGTTTCACAGGCTCTCCGGAGACAACATTGAGGCCGAACATCATCATCATCAGCATCACCATAGCACTGACGGTGGCCACCACCATCATGATCATCATCACGAGACCAAGCCTAGTGTCGTTGGTGGGAATCACGAGGCTGCGGCGGCGGGTTACCCTAGTACCGGAACTAGCAGTCATGTGGTGAGTCCGACTCCGATCAGTTGCCAGGTCTCTTCCTCTGATCATCATGTCATGCCTGGTTGGGGCCACTCCTCTCGTTCTCCTTACTAGCGCAAACGACAATATCGTGACAAAAAAGACGACGTTCCGAGGTTGTTATTAGAGAGAACAATATTGGTTTTTTTTTTTTTTAATTTATTTGTGTCGTGTTTAGTTGCCGTTATTCTTAGTGTTACAAATTAAGCTAGCGAAAAAAGAATATTCATATTATATTGGTCAATCCCCGTCTTTTTGGTTCGTACTACTGGAAGTACTAATCCGGTTGGTGCGGATAGTTAATTTAGGCAGCTAGCTAAAGTTAGGTTTATTATTATTATTATCATCATTATCATCGAGGATTTTTAACAAACACCTTTGTGAGTAATTGTTACTGTAGCTCTTCATTACTCTTCTACTAGTGGTTTCTGTTCATTATATATCGGGTGAATATGACTTCTCTCAGTTCTTAACGTACTACATATTATTCCATATTTGATAAAATAATAACTGTAATTTGTTTGACATATTTTGAGATAGAGTCGTTTTTTTTTTTTTTTTTTTTTCCCCTTCTTAATAGAAAGCGACAAGGTTTGGTTGTGGTGGTGGTGAACAGTTGTGTGGCTTCAACTGTTGGATGGTTTAGTCTGTCTGTGGTGGTGGTGGTGGTGGGGGGTGGGTGGCGATGGGGATGTCAGGAGCTATATATATAGCCTCGGGAAGGGCTCATTTGCCATCCCCAAAGCAAGCACGAAGACAACACAATTTGCAGAGGCAAAGAACAAGATAGAGAAACGTTAGAGAGAGAGAGAGAGAGAGAGAGAGAGAGAAACGCTAGAGAGAGAAAGAGAGTTACAATCATGAAAATCAGAAAGACTAGACTAGTAGACTAGACTAAACCATAAGCTTTTCAAACTTTTACGTCTACGACTAGACAAGACCATCAGTATTCCACACAGGCCTTTTTCTTCGGGAGGCATGAATTTGAACTTAACCTGAACCCTATGGCATATGTTGGATGGTTGACAGAACATTTGTTTTTTTTTTTGTTTTTTTTTTTATCAAAAATTTTATTTAAAGAAACGATTTGAATTGAAATTTTTAAATTTAAATTGATTGATTTTTTAAAAATTAATTATAATTTTTATTGATTTTTTTAAAAAAATAAAATTTGAGATAAAATATACAGTTTAGTTTGAGTTAAACATAATCATCAAATAAAGTATAAGTGTTTATTTTTTGTTTAAATTTAGTTTAAGAGAAGATGAAATTTTTAAGTTTGAATTGAGTTAATTTTTTAAAAAGTAATTATAAATTTTATTGATTTTTCAGAAAAAAATAAAAATTAAGATGAAAATTTTAAATTGAGTCTAAGTTAAACTCAACTAAATAATTAAGTTTTGAATCATCATAAGGATATATGAATAATTTATTTAATTCATATATTACGTGTATTTTTATGATTATATATATGAGTATTTCAACCTCTATTCTTGTAATCCATTTTATTTTATTAAAAAAAAAAAAAGAAAAAACTGGAACCTCTATACATGTATCTCGGTCCTACAACTTTATTTTTCTTTTTATCGTGTATGTATGTATGTATGTGTGTGTATATATATATATATGAGTATGTTATCCGAGAGATTGGGATTCCGATGGAAAGATAATACAGCATAAGAAGTTGTGTGTTAGTATATATATATTTTTTCATCAACACCGTTTATTTTTACATTCAATAATCTCAAAGAAAACAATCATTCTACTTGAAATTTGGAATTCAAATAATTTTCATTCACAATTTGTATTGAGTTTGTACATGAATATATAAAGACGAATTACAATATGAAACTTAAAATTAAGTCCTATAATCATACCAATTGATATGTATTAAACATGAAAATAATCACAAAATGATAACTACAAGAATATTCAATCAATCAATCAATTTCACAAAATCTCAATATTTCCCCTTAAGTTGATGCATACCAACTTGATCAAAAATTTTGAAATTTTCTGATCTAATACCGCCTTAGAGAAAATATCAACTAACTTTAGATTGATCAATAATATGAATATGTTATCCCGGATAATTCAATATTTTTTCACTCATTTTATTTTAGTTTTTTTTTTAATTCAATCAAACTATCAACTTTTTTTTTTTAACAGATTTTTTTTGTTGCCCTTTTTTTCCCTTCAATTTTTCCCTTTTTTTTTAATTTGCCTTTTGTTTTTCCATTTGTTATTTTTGAATAATATGCAAACAAAAAGAGAAAAATAAATGAACAAATAAACCGGAGATAAAGAAGGCTTCGACTATGGCAAAGCAATGCTCGCAGGGGCGAAGACTTGACAGAGGAAGATTCGCAGTGGTTCAACACTTGTTTGGGAGCGACAGATTTATGTTGATCAGTGTTTCGTTGTCTGTGCTCTGATACCAATTTAAAACTTAAAATTTAAATAATTTTATTCATAATTTATATTAAATTTGTACATGAATATACAAAGACGAATTACAATCAAGAAACTTAAAATCAACTCTTATATTCATATTAATTATATGTATAATTTTTTATAATATTTAAATATAAAAAGAATCACAAAATGATAACAACAAGACTATACAATCAATCTATTTCACAAAATCATAATAGTTTTAATCCGGTAAAAATAGGGCGACGACAAAAGAGTAGGATTATATATATACACACACACATTTTTTCTAACCCGGTTAGTAGGATAAGTATTGTTGAATAAAAGGAGATGATGTACATGCTGATCCCTCCCTGCTATCTTAGCTAGCCGCACTAGTACGAATCTGATAGGTTGAGCTCTCAAGAATGTTCTTTAGATTCTCAAACTTTTGAATATTCATAACAAAAATATTATATATTATATATCTAGATAATGTTTCGTCACTTTTGATATATGGCTAGCTTTTTGCAGCTGCTATTTCAACGTGACGTCAATACCGCATTAATCTGATGAATAATTATATTCTGAAAGATATGGAATATATCTATACATAAATAGAGATATAAAGATAAGTTACATCACCTTCGCAAATTGTGATACGATCTTATTCTCCTCTGTCACACACAATTTATTATTTGTATCTTCTAAAGTGGACTCTATATATATAAATTTACGTACATCTCGTGTAGTAGATTGGTATAACTCAACAAAGAATATGATACAATCTGTTATAAAGAAAGGGAGCTTGAGAGACATAGAGAAAATTCTTCCAACCAGTGATCTAAGGATACCATAAAGATAAGTTCTCGTGTGTATATATATAAATTCAACCACCATTGAAGAAGGTGCAGGTAAAGGTTAAGTTGCCGTTATAATCAACGGGAAAAGCGACGTCGCATTTTTGAATTTACAGCGGTCCAAAATCCGGTCAAAATGCTGAGACAGAGAAGCCAACTTAGCCTTCAGTAATGGTAGTGCTGCAGTCACTTCCCACAGCTCTTTTCTTCCATTTACTATTTATTACTTTCTCAAAGTCTTTGAATACTATTTAATAAGAGAGAGAGAGAGAGAGACACGGGAAAACGAAACAAGCCAAAGTAGTTCACTTTGTCAGAGGAATATAATGAACATTTTCTTTTTCTGTTTATTTTTTCGTCCAAAAAAAAAAAAAAAAAAAAAAACTCACTTAGACTTACGTTAGGATTTTAAGCGTATGTTTGGATAGCTGGTTTCAATCCAAAGTTTTCTTTTACAATTGTTAATGGTGTATTTGATTGAATCACTCACTTCAGTTGAAACCTTAAATAGTAAGACAAAATTTTAAAATTCTAACTTGAACACTAAATATTCAACTAAAATCATCTTAAATTAAACTAAGAAGCTGTTTGGGATAGTATCTAGAGAAGATATTTACTATATAGATTTTTAATTTTTAATTCTACATTCAACTTTTATTTGTTTTATTTTCAAAAAATTTAAATTTTAAAAATTATAACTTTTTATTTCAAATCAGAATAAGATAATTTTTATGTCAAAATACTCGTAATAGTAGACAAACAATACAAGATCCATTTTTCATATTTTTTTTGGGAACACATTTTAAATTTTTATACTAATTTTTATATCACAGAATTTTGTCAAAAATTTTCCCTTCAAACACATAATTTCAACTCAATCTCCATAAAACTATCTCCAAATGTTACATCAAATGGGTCCTAAAAATTTCAACCAAATCGACGAAGCAAATAGATGCTAAGATACTTTGGATAATAAAGAGAGTGGCACCCTTCGCTTCAACGTATTTACAAACTCACATGCAAGAAACATTAGGAAGCTCGAATATTAGGGTCTGGGGGCTTCTCCAAATATATATAATAATATATATATATATATTTTTAATCTTTTTTCTCAACTCAAACTTTTTTTTTATTCACATTTCAAATGTATGCCGTAAATTTAAATTTTAAAAATTCATAATTTATTATTTTAAGTCCAAATAAGATTTTTTAAAAATTGTATTGAATTTCGATATGAAAAATAAAAGTCCATTTGATATATTATTTTCCATATACATTTTAAGTTTTTATATTTTTTTACTTTAAACAAAAAAATTTTTTTTAACCAAACATACATTCTAAAACTTGTTTGAACTCAAATCTAAAAATCCATCCTTTCAAAAACCTCCCTTAAACGTACCCTAAAGTCTCTTTATCAATAATGAGAGTTAAGAAATCAGTCTACTACAACTGCGTCCACCCTTTTGCGGATAATTTTGAAATATATTAAGATCAATAATGGAGCCATTTGTTTTTCGAAGGCGCGAATTGAATTAAAACTATAAACTGAAATTCCAATATACTAATCTTTTACCTTTATTTATCTATTTATTTTCTTTTAATTTTTTTAAATGAACTAAATTTACAGGGAGAAGCTGCAATGAGCCTCATTTATATATCTTATCGATATAGCTCATTTTTAAACCGTTAAATGTAATCGAACGGTTAAAATATTATTTATGTATAATAATTATAATTTACTTTACTCGTATTAGTATAGACTACTAAATTAACAAATTATATAAAAAAGAAATTATATAAAAAAAAAAAACCAACCTTTGACCAATGGTGGGCATCGCCCTCCCCATGTTGGCGATGAGCCCACTCCAGTGATGCCAATGACGACCCCCCTCTCACAACCAAATCCGTGCCCCCCACCCTCGATGTCGACGGAGAGGCCCTTCTCCGATGTCGGTGACGAGCCCACCCCTCCACCCCCCGATGCCGGCGACGGATACTTCCCTGCTCCCCCCTGTTGCGTCAACCCATTTTTCCCTCCAAACGCCAGATCTGCGTGCCCTCCACCCGACGTCGCGAAGACACCCTCCCCCGATTAGATCTGCGCCGCGCCGCACCACCCCCCTTCAAAAAAAAAAAAAAGATTTGCCCGCCACCCTTGCCCAAGCCAAATCCACGCCCCTCCCCCGGCCGGCCGCCTGTCCAAAAATGGGCGCTCCCCTCCCGACGCCGTTAACTATAAACCATTTTAGTTTTTTTAATATAAATTTTTAATTATTTTATTTAATTTATTAGTCTATATTAATACGAGATAAGATGCATTGTAATTATTATACATAAACAACATTTCAACCATTCGATTACATCTTAATAGTTTAAAAATGAATTATACCAATATGGTATATAAATGAGACTCTAATTCAGCTTCTCCCAAATTTATAATAGAGTTTAATTTAATTTTTAAAGTTTTGAGTGCAAAAAATGGTGAGTTTATATTGTTGTATAGGTTTTTTTTTTTTTTATTTAACATTTTAATTCTGAAAAATGAGTACTTGGAGTCAAGTTTAGAGTCCTATGTGTTGGAGAATGAGAGACTAGTACAAGAACAATGGAGGCAAATCTTAAAAAAAAAAAAGTTTGAGGCGTATTGAAATAACTTTCCATTAAGATTTTATTTGCCCTCGTTACTTTAGCTTGCTAAAGAGTTTAATGACAAATTACTCCCAAGATATAATAAAGCCTCGAATACAATATCTAACAATAATATTGTCTTACATAACAAAATATGAAATCTGTAAATTTCTAGATTTTTAAAAACACAGAGGACCTTTTCATGAACTGTTATTACCATAGTAATCCATGTAACATATTCCAAGAGGTGCCTCTTTATTGCAAAGGCATCTCTTTTAGTATTTATTCAATTACAAGAATAGATATATCAGTTATTGACAATCATTCAGTTTTATATGAAAATATACAATCAACATACAACGGTTTGAAACAACTCAAAAGACACATTCAAACATTTCATATCAGCACGAATTCCCCAGCCATGCCCCTGACTTATGCGGCCCTCTCGGCCCGCTAGGAGGGCTGCAGGGAGCATGCTTGTGCCTGCGCCTCGCTGGGATGGCAGAGAATGCAGCTGTGTAGCCCTCTCAGCCAGTTTGTGTCTTTTAATCTTATGTCAAATGAGAGACATAATTCAACCTTTCTTACATTATGATTCAAATTGTTTAACAAAATTAGGTAAATATTGTATTTAAAAAATCAAAATAAATTTTATGGATCCAATCAATCAAAATTTTAGCTTTTGGTTTTTAACAAACGAATAATCATCTAGTCCTACTCTTTTCGGACAACACAAATGGAGACAAAGAGACCCACTAATATTTAAGAAAATTTAGTAGGCAAATGACGGACCAAATTGTAAACAAATTTAGGTTAAAAAAAAAAACCATTGAGGCTCATGGGGGATGAGCTCCATCCAATATACTTTTAAGGAAAGCAGTAAATGACATAAATTAAAGACAATATATAATATAAAACAAAAAATAACTCTACATCAAAATGACACAAAACTAAATTAGAGTTTGTGTCATATTAGTTAAGAAAAGAATATTTGTGTCATATTACCAACGGATTAAAAAAAAGGTGACCATTTGAGTAATTTTCTATATATTTTATTTTGTCGATACATCTTCGAGATTAGTATTTATATTAATCATACAATTATTTCACTGTTTTGGATAATTATGTTTAAGCACAAGGAATTGAACCTTTAATTTTAACATATATAAAAGGGTAAAAACTCATCTTTCCTTCTGACATATGTCATTTCCTCGTTTTTTTTTTTTTTTTCTCTTTCATTCTTTTCCCCATTCTTTTTTTTTTTTTTTTTTTTGCTAAACTTTTTTCTCCTTACTTCTTTCAAAAATTCTTTCAGTATACTTATTATTTTTCTCATGAACATCTTAGATTTTCAACTATTATTTTTTAATAATAATTTATATATATTTTATTCTTGTATTTTTCAAAATTATTTTTCACTTTCGTTACATTCTCTGTATGTTTTCTTTCATCGTCTTAATTTTTTTTTCGTTCTTTTTTCCCATATCGAAATAATTTTTTTTAAATATATCCTAACTCAAATATTTTTTTTTGTGACTATCTCAATTATTCTTTTATCATAATACCACCCAATTAACTTTTTATGTAATTCGCTAACTTTTTTTAATTTCTTATTATTTAAATATTTTTTTTCAATTTTTCTGAACAACTGTTTTTTTTATAATATATCATAATTAATAATTTATTTAACAAATTGATTAAGCAGGTACATCGCACGTGTTTACAACCGGAGATAAAAAAGAGTCAAAGCAATCTTTACTTTTTATGAACAATAATTAATGACTACGGTAAGAACATTGAGCCTACAGCATGGTTCTCATTAAAAATCGAACCTCTAACATATAAGAATAATGAAATGTCATTCTTAATAGGTTCAATTCGTGTCTGTTTGATCGTTCGAATTTCTAATCAAACGATGAACGAAGATACAAAAAGAAACAACAATCGTAAAAAAAAAAAAAACAAAAAAAAAAAAAAAAAAAAAAAAAAAAAAAAAAAAAAAAAAAAAAAAAAAAAAAAAAAAAAATACAGAATTTTGTTCATTTTCAAAACATGCTTATTTAACAATAATTGTTTTTATTTTTTGTATTATATTTAATATCTTAATGTTTATGTTATTATAAAAATTATAAAATAATTATTGTTATTTTATACTCTAATGTGTTATGTCACTTCTAATGTTACATTTATTCTTTTAACATCATCATCATTAAACTTCAACATTTATAAAAGTAAATTTTTAGAACTTAAATTTCAAAAGATAATAATGTGATGATAAACACAAACGAAATAATCAAATGGTTTAACATTTGCTATACTTGATAACAAATTTATCAATGAATTAAAACTAACACCTCCAAAAAAAATTACATGTCACGTCTGAGTCAAACATGTTCAATACGAAATTGACAATTTCTTTTATATCAATTTCAAGTCGATCCATAACTGACACACATATCTCTTTTCCTGACACTAACCCGTAAAAATTCATATAGTTTTCGAGCGTGCTGTCGTCTTATAATCTATTGACACATCCAAAATGGAATGCAGTAGGTCACACACCACCGATGATATGAGGAAAACTTATAAATCACCAGGGTAAGAAGGCTGAACCTGTGGTTTCTCCAACTCTCCTTTCCAATTACTTTGTGGTCTTTGTGTTTGAGAGATGACTACCTGCAAAGACTGCGACTGCTTAAGCGCCTTAGCCCCCCAAACTGCCCAAGTGGGCGCACGCGAGCTCTGAGAATCTGCAGCAAACCCACTGACCAGGGCTGCCCTTCGACACGTGGCGGAACCCCATTGGCCAGAAGACTTTCACGGGGCTGGTATCTTTCTTATATAAACGAAGAGAAATGATAAAAGCTGCTTTTTTGACTTTACCTTTTTTACCCCTCTGTTCCTTCCCGTTACTGTATGATATAGCTTTTGCTGGGATTGGCCGTTTCCAAAGCCCTTTTCTTTTTTTGCCATTAAACGCAGTGGTTAATGGTGTCCAGTGTGCAGAGAGACCAGTAGAAGGGTAAAAAGGGGTAAATTGGGAAGGAGTAGGGGTGAAAAAAAACGAAGAAAGAAGAAAGAATCAGCAGAGAAATGACTTGGTGTATGCGTTGGGAATTGAAGTTGGACTTTGTTTTGTAGCATCAAAGTAGTAGTACTGTGGGTGATCATGTCGATGTGGAAGTAGTCTTTGCCAAAGAGCTTCTCTCCTTTGTTTAACATTCTCGCATACCAAAAAAGTTGTTAAAGGCGAGAGGTTGGAGTTCGAATCATTTGGTTTTACTTTATCTCACTCCTCAATACCTCTTTTACCATAATTGGATCAATATGATAAGATTAACTCGAATCCAAGATTTCTTGTGAGAAAGACAAGCACCCAACTAATCGAAAATGCTCACTACAGCATTGTGTTTGTATATTCCAACATGAGAATATTGGTGATTACAAACTGTGATTCGATTTAATGATAAAGTTACTCAGTTCGTTTTTTAGGATCTCATATAGCTTTAGAGAAGGACACGCATCCAACCCATCTACCTAAGGTATATGGGCATGATATGCTACTTGGAATATCAGTACTTTTCAGCATTATGGTTGTGCATTAGGCTATGTTTGGTAGGAGGGATGAGAGAGTTGGAGTGATGGAGAATGTGAAAGATGGAGATAGATTGTATGAATATCTCATATTGTTTGATAAGAAGGAATGCGAACATGAAGGATGTATGATAATTTTTTTAGCTAATAATTATAATGTCCATTCATAACTTTTTTTTTTTCTTTAAAAAAATTGAGGATAAAATTGTTTTTCAATTGAAAATAAAGAGGAGAGTGATGCATTATGGCGGGCCGTAGGCTGAGAGGGAGAGAGTCTCCCTCTACCTCTCTTCTCGCTCCTCATATGCTTTCAACCAAACAATGGAAAGGGACTCTTCCCCCACCCTCTTCTTCCCTCCATCTCTCCTCCAACCAAACACGCCCTTAGAGACTGAGAATATTGGCGATTATAAACTATGCTTTGGTATAATTATATAGTTATTAGTTCTTTTTTCTACTTAGATTTGAATTATAATCTGATATAAATTAGTTGACGTGATTTATGAATAATTTGTTTTGTAAGAGATCAATTTATGGTATGAGAACACTTGACCCTTTTAAATTATCTCTTTATCCTTCTATCTAACTTTTTTAGTATTAAAAAAAAAATTATGCTAGAAGCTGTCTTTTAGTCAATCATTTGGTACTATGTTTTAGTCATTAGATCGACTCTTATGCAAAACAAAACAGGGGAGGCATAGGTGGTAGCCATGATCGTGTGTTGTAATTTTTTTAACATGGGGGATACTTAAAGAGATCAACTATTAAAAAGTTAACCTCATAACTAAAAAACAATACTTCCGACAAGTTAAAATACAATTATAAAAAATGTCACATTAGAGTTATATTATTATTATTTTTTTTTTTTTGGGAATGAGTCTAGAGTCTAGACAGTTGAGCTTTTGATTGGTTTTGTTGTAGTTGCTCAATTTGATCACTGGATTCCTGTTTTGTGCCCCCATAGTAGTAGTGTGGAGAATTTCAAATACAAACCAAAATTTTAAGATGTGAACATATCTTATTGGATAATAAAGAAAATGATTTGAACCATCCCTTCCTCCCTCCCTCCCTCCCACTTCTCTCGACCTAAAAGAATAAGATGTACCAGGATCATGCTCTCTCATTTTCCAATAGTTTCAATTAGGGGTACCTAATTACCATAAAGTGCAGAAACTTGTTACAAAAGTATGTGTATGATCTCCTTTTTTCTCTTTTATAAATATCGTCGTGATTGTTCCTAATTGTGATTTCAACTTAAAAAATTCCCATCCAAAAATTATGCATACAAGAACACAACATTTTAAGGACGGGGATACTCCTTTTGCATGCTCGATTCTACAGTCTCACTACACAATTATATTCCCTCTAATTATTGAATTCAATAATAATCCCTATGCTAATTATGCAATGTAACTTTTTGCTTACACATTATTTCCTGAATGTAGGTAGGATTGTTTTTGGTGATCCTTAGGCGGACTCGTAGTCCTTACGGGGACAAACAAGAGATTTGCACCCTTTTCTTCCTTCTTTCCTTCCAATTCATCCCATCAAAACCAACCCCTGTTAGGCTCCATTTGATTAAGAGGATAGAGAGTTGGCGGGATGAAATATGTGAAGGATCAATATGACTATATCAATCTTCTATTTTGTTTAATAAAAAGGAGGTAGAGTTGAAAAGACGGATGAATATTTATTTATTACGTAAATATATTACTCTTTTTTTTTTTTTTAAACAAATTTTTTAAAGGACAAAATTGGCAAAAATTGATGGATTTTGTGGGCTAAAGAGGAGCCTATCCCTCAATGTCCCTCTATATCCTCTCCTCCCTCCAACAAAACGAGACATTTGCTGTCAAATTTAACAACTGTTTTATTTGTCTTCGACGAATGTTAGTCATAAGTCTCACATCGTTTAACAAAAAGGGGCTTTAGATTACTATTTTCGTACACCTTGTGTACATTAGAAAAAGACCATCAATGGGTTAACTTTATAAATAGTCCTTAAATTACATATCTTGTCTTATACTGACCTCTAATATTTGATTTTATACATCGTCGTATGCAAGAATATCATAAATTTGACCCATACTTATATTTATGTCCACTATAACATTAAAATTGATAATTTTGTCATTTTATAATACTAAAATTATCAACTTTAATGTTAAAATAAACAAAATTACAAGAAGGTACTTAAAATAAGACTTTCCACCAAATTTTTTCTTTCATACATCATAGTCCCATGTCGTTATCCGAACGGTCCATCTATCACCATTATATAAAAGATTATGCAGAAATTGAACACGTTCTATCAAATGAGCTTTATATATAAGTAAAGTCATAATCAAATATATTTTAGAAGGAAATTATATCTAAATTAAAGATATTGTAAAAGCAACTGAACTTTAATAAAGAAATTTAACACAAATTTTATGTCAGAACTATTTTAGTGGTAAATTTTCCCTATAAAAAGTAGTAATTACAATTTCAAACTTTGATTAAAGTTTACATGATCTGAAAATGTTTAATTTTCATTCGGTTTTTTTACTAAATACCGATATAGGAACAATTTTCGTAATAATAAAAAATTTGAGATAGTGTGACATCTAAAATTAAAAATCAAAACCAATTTTAAACTGAGAATACATTTCATAAATCATTTGTGAAAATAACCCTAAATCTATACACTTTTAGAATCTGTTTACTAAACATGAAGAAACGTATTCGCTCCTTTTTTTTTTTAATCGATTAAATATTTCAATTTAAACTCCTTTGAATGTCCTCCTCAGTCCTTGCAAATGGAAATTAAGAACATTTCAAACGGCATTCCAATCATTTCACAACAATATGTTGCGTTTTGTATGAATGGTCACTCACTCTAAAACACACCACAAGTTCAGGTGATCAGGATAATTTTGGCCTGCCAAGAAAACAAGGGAATCTAACAAGCGACGGAAGATTACCCCATCCACTTCATTTTTTAAGTTAGTGGTGAATCCCCGGTTTGCGAAGAGGACTTTTTTTCTTTCTAATGAACGTCTAGTATCAAGAAAAATACTCCAATACATCAATAGATGCTAAACACCACAACTGGTAAAGAATGAGTCACGCTATTACTCCGTCGTGCTAAACACCACCGATGTCTTTTAGTATCACTCTAATATTGAGCTTCTAGGAAATAACTACATGAGTCTAGAACTAAAAAAGTTCATCACCACCAAAAAAGGCGAAAAAAGGAGCAACGTCCATAGCTATGAAACTATTTTCATCACCAAATAAAAAACAGACCACACAGAAGCAACAACTTTCTCAACCTGACTCATCATCTTTATACGCAATATAACATTGAAATCGGAAACCGGAAATCTTGTTAAATAAACAGAATTCAATTTTACTTTAGTAACACCAAAAAGAGGAGAGGTTAAAAAAAAAAAAAAAAGCTTAATTAATAGGACTTCCCACAATGTATTAAGCTCCCAGCACCCAGGAAGAGGCCGAAAATAGCTGCACTACCGAGTGTTGTTTGTCCAATATATCGGATCTTCAGTAGTCCCGGGACCTGCATTTCCAAAAAAAAAAAAAAAAAAGCCGCATAAATATTCCTTTCTTGTCCCCTTAAAGTATCTAAATCTCAAGCTAAAAGTACGTAAAATCAGTATGCGAAGAGAAGCATTAACATATCTGTTCAAACATAACCACAAGCAAACAGAAAACAGCATGTAATGCAACTAAAAGATTAATGCCAGTAACATAAATCCAGGAGGAAAAAGAACCAAGTCACGACACCAACCTAGTTCCCGCTCTTTACGCCAAAGCTACTATCAAGTGCTCCAGAACAATAGCGCTTTTTTGTTTCCCCCCTCTTCATTTTTTCACCAATTCCTCCTTTGACTCTTAGACTCGCACCATTTTAAGACTATTAAACCCTAACGGTATAGAATACGGATCCGAAAATTTCTCCCTAGACTATCCTAAAACCTGACATTAAGAAGCTCATTCATTCCATGTTCCAATTGTACCACAACCCATGAAAACCTCCTTTGCCTTTGGTTTGAAAATTTTGTTTCAGCTTTCTATAGTTTACAAAATCGAATATCCCTTTATCCACAAAATTCCACCGTAAGCCCCTGTTATGGTTCAGAATCTTCCTGCCTGTTTTTATATAAAGGCTCTAGAATTTTATGTTCAAATGGCTATAGATTTTCTCCGTGCCTTAATCTGTCCCTGAATACAACTGGACCCTAGGATACCCAAAGTTTAAAGACAATAACTGAAAAGGCTCAACTCAAGTGACCGCACGAGAAATTTAGAGTATCATGTAACATTCTATGTAATAGACAATAATGGATAACAATGAAGAAAAGAAGCTGATTTAGAAGCCAGTAGTTCAGGAGGCGGATCAGATTGTATACCTTGTACCTAATAGCCTCGTATGTTCCATATACAGCACCTGAATTAAAAGTCAATATCAGATAAGAAATCATAAAAAGGAATTACATATTCAATCAGGCTAACCCCAAGCTACAAAAAGAATTAAGCAAGTACCAAAAATACACATAGAAATCGCGGACAGGATAAATTAATGAAAAGTTGAAGTTTTCACATTTGGAACTAGGCAAAAGCCAACTGATTAACTATAAAATCGTTTCCCAAATGCAAAGGATGGGACGGCCTTGAAACGAAATATATTATGTTCTACTCAAATCTAAAGATGGTAGAACATGATTCTACTTCCTGCCCATCTTACATTGCAACTCTCACTCATAATGTATACCTAACATCATAGAGATCATAACATTAATTACATTTAATATTTATTTTTCCCATTCTCTACTTTCCTTATTTTGTTTTGGCTTAGTTTCGTATTATAAAATTTGGTTTGCCTACAAGTAAGGTACTTTGTAATATAAAATTAAACAATGGTTTATAAATGAATATTAATATTAGTGGTTACTTCCTCTTTGAGTTCTTTTCTCTCTAGAATCCTATATGTCCTCTCCTTAATTCTATTTATCTCTCCATTGGTTCTTCTTCTCTATCTTAATTCTATTCTTCTCTCTAAAATACTCTCTTTTCTATCTTGATCCAACATCATTTGGTATTGAAACCATAGGTTCAAGCTTATCAGAAACGGGGGGGAAAGAAGAAGAAGGAAAAAAACCCTATTTTTCCATCCCAAAAACTATCCTATTTTAACTTGTCCCTAATCGCAAAACAGCAACTTTTTTTCCTTAAGCACTGCTCCAACCACCACCATGCACCACTGCCACTGCACCACTTGTTGCCACCTTCGACGACACCACACATACATCTAAGGTCAGAAGCTCACGGCATGAAAACTCTGTTGGTCACATGCCGAACAGCAACCATGTTTTCTCTACCAAGTGCTGCCCAAAGAGCCGTGACCTCCCTTCTTCAGGCCTCTTATTCCGTCACACGTCTACCTTCACTGCTAGTACCAATACACTTGGTGTTTGCCAATCTAGAAGTACCCGGAATTTCACAGTTCACCATTCTCGAAAAAAGCCTGCACTTGTCGAGCCAATTGATTTTGTGCTGCTGATCCTAGTTTTCAACGATCCAGGCCTCCATTTGGTTGATGACTGCACCAACCGACTGTGCACCTTCCGATCTGTCTTCCCACTAAAGCCCAACCTCCAACAGTGACCGAGCAGTGCCCATCCGCCGCAAGTAACATCTCTAAGGCCGAAGTTTCTCATATCTCAGCCACACCCAAAAGCCTCTTAGACCATTTTTGCAATGATGAAAAAAGAATGGGAACAACCATTTCAAGCATTGACCACTAAAGCTACCGTACCTAAAAGCACTGTGAACCAAATGAATGAACGAATGACTTATCACTTTGACCTTGTAAGCAAATTATCTGATCAATTTCATGAATCCCACAGAAACCTTCAACAAGTAAGAAGTTGATGAAGAATCTACTTGGGACAAAGGTATGAACTACCATAATTGCCACCTCCTAGTGCTCAACCACGTTTGCTGCCTACTCCACATTTCAATAATATCCATACTAGCCTAAGATCCATCAAATAAATTTAACACCCAAACCAGTGCGCATCCACCACACTGTCCGTAATCAAGAAATGTCTCATAGGACTCTTTTTTATGACTGAAAAACCTGATGACGACTTTGATTTAAACTTACTATCAGATAGGGTATACATGTTGAACAATTTCGTTGTCCTCAAACCCGGTTCTAACTTGATGAATGAGATATTTGAAATTTCTAGTAGGGTGAAAATCGATCTCCTTGAGTATAATGGTGGATTAGACCCCCAATGTGTTTCTTGATTGGTTAACAAGTATTGAAGATATTTTCTTAGTGGTATGAGATGACTGATGCACATCGCGTTCGTTTTGCAAAACTGAAACTAGTTGGTCTTGCTAAGACAAATTGGCAAACAGTTCAAGTCCACCTTGAGCAGTTGAAACAAGCTCCTATTACTTTGTGGGCTGAGATGAAAAGCAAATTGAATCAGTTCATTAATGGTTTGCATGTTCACATTAACAGGAAGTTAGCATACAGTGCCCTGAACTTTTGGTTCACTAATGATTTGCAGGTTCACATTAAATGGGAAGTTAGCATACAGTGTCCTAAACTTTCGGTTCATTAAGGATTAAGAGGCTGCTCAATCCAATGCCCAGATCGAATCCTTCAGTTGTCATGTCAAATACCAGATAGCTTCTCAATGCCCAAATCTCTCTTGCTCTCGAACACGCCGCTACTGATATCCCCCAAGATACAAACACTGTCATTTGTATTAACCTATAGATCTAGGAGATTGTGAGGGTGTCAAGTGTGAAAATGCCAACATTGTCTCATTCTTTGGAGTTGATTTTTTCAACTCGGGGAGAAAAATAGAATAGTCTCCCAGTCTCTACTTTCCTTATTCTATTTTGGCTTGCATTCCTATCTTTATTATTTGGTTTTCCTATTCAATAAATATGGTACTATGTAATTTCAATTTAAGACAACAGTTTATGAATGAATATTGATATTACTGGTTTCTTCCTCTTGAGTTCTTCTCTCACTAGAATCCTTTATGTTCGCTTCTTGATTCTGTAATTCTCTCTCTAGCGGTTCTTCTTCTCAATCTTGGTTCTATTCCATATAATGTTTACTTGTGCAACTAAAAATAGTCTTATAAATAGTTGTCTTCAGCAATTACAAAATAGAATACAACAATCAGAAAATTAGACACTTCCCATTACCCGAATGTGTTTAAGATTTTATCGTAAACCTACTTTCTAGGTGCAACTAGAAATAAGACACCAGCTTCTTTCATACGAATTTCTTTTCTTTTTTGTTATGAATTAATAATGTAAAACCAGTCACCTAAAAGCTTCACCAATTATGTCAAAAAAAAAAAAAAAACTTCACCAAAATTACCAAACAATTTTACCTCTTCGCTAACATCAGGATCAATCAAACAATAAGATAAAATAAATAATAAATAAATAAATAACCACAATGAGACTCAAAGTCAAATATTTCCGGATAACATAATCGGGATGAAATTAGCCAACAAAAACCTAAACCCGCGCAAAAGGTAATACCTTTGTTGAAACATACATACGCATATATACACATACAGATTATATTTTTACATATAAAAAAAAAAGTATTTGCTCAGGAAAAAAGAGGAGTGAGAATTACCAACAGCACCACCAACAGCGCCGCCAACGGCGACACCGGCGGCGACACGAGTCATACAGCTGTCCCTCGCCATTTTTAATATCTCAGTGTATCTATAGGAGTGTATATATAGCTACGTCCCTGACCCAGTGTACCGCCGCAGAGAGAGAAGTGTTTTGAGTGCTTTGGAGGGGGAGACTGGTGTTTATCGCATACGCGGCCTGAGTTTTTTTGGTTTTTTTATTTTTTATTTTTCTGTTGAAATTTTCGCCCTTTTATCGCCCTAACTCTTTTTTGACGCGACACCAAAGGATGAAGCATCCTATATTTGTGCATCCTTTTCACTTTTTTTTATTTATTTTTATTTTTTTTAAATAGAGCATTAGTGAATATTAGACATAAAAGATATATTCCGTTAAAAAATCTTGGGCTATTTTCAATTTTAGTCACCAATAAATATATATCGTATTTTCAAACCTAAAATGACACATTATTTGCATTGGAGCTTATCAAATGCTCGTTATTAGGATCTGTTTTGGAGAGGTTTTGAAGATGTGTTTTGATCGAGAAACCAGATGTAATTTTAGAAATATACGTTTGAAAAAAAAAATTGTTTGAAGCGAAAAAATATAAAATTTTAAAATATATTCTAAAAAGATATATTATCATAGATATTATTTTGTTTCTCTTGATATTCTATATAATTTAAGAAAAAAAATCTTCTTATTTATACTTAAAATAACAAAATTATGGACGTTTAAAATTTGAGTTTACAGTAGACATTTAGAGATGTCAATGGTGAAAATAGTTTTGCATTTAAGAAAAAGATTTTTTTAAAAATTATGGAAACTAGATGCTAGTAGTCCCCCAAACAGGCCTTTAATACCTATGTGCAGAAGCATTAAAAGGAAAAAACACTTGAATGATACAAATTTAAAGATCGTCGCACCAACATGACATAAAAAATTAATACTAGACCAATATGACCTAAAATTAAACTAAATTTAATTAAAATTTTTCTATGTAATAGATAAAAAAAAGTGATTAATTATGTAATTTTCTTCATTAAAAATGTAAAAAAAATTTGTTAAAAAAAGTGTCAAAAACAAAGCATGTGAGGCTAATATGGTGGGTGAGATGGAGGGTAGTTTAGTAAAATAACTATTGAGTGTTTTGATTTTCGATGAATTAAACCAAATACACTTTACCTAACTCATCTAACATATAAAAATTAAAATTCTCGATTGGATTGACAATTGGAACTACCATTCTCACAAAATGACAACAGAACATTATGAAGAGTCACCGCCGTCATTTTTGGTTTATGGTTATCGTTCTCAGATTATCTTGGAACTCATCGTCATCAATGTTAGTCGCTCCGTTACTCATTTCCATTGTTGGCTCGATTTTCACAATCAGTCAACACAATGATCATTGGGGAGGAGATGGCGATGGAATTGGTATGGGGAGGGAGGAGGACGACTGCTATTATTAGGTTAGGGGTTTGATATTTGGGTTTTATTAATTCCAGGTGGAAGGAAACAACTAGCATTATAATGAAATTAGGACATCTAAATTAGATTTACAACCTTTTATACCTCTCATGCTAAGCTCCCACCTCAGATGTTATTACATGAGAGAGGGGAAAAAAAAGGTCATATAAATGGGTAAAATTACGGTAAAGTCTCTTTTATATACCCTATTGATATAGTTTAATTTTAAACCGTCCCGAAGTAATCAAACGACTGAGATGTTTGTGTACAATAATTATCATACACTTTACCTTACAGTAGTATTTGATTAAGAAATTAAAAAATAATTAAATTTTTTAAAAAAATTTCCATCACAGAGATAGGGACGGGGGGCTCAAGCTCCCCAAAGGGGAGGGGCGGGAGTCTGGTCGGTGTTGGAGTGGCGGGGCTCGAGCGCTGGGGAGGGGTGGTCTTGTAGGTGTCGGGGATGGAGGGGGCCGTCAACGTAGGGGGGTGCCTGGCCTCGTCGGTGTCAGGGGAGGAGGGGTAGATCTGGTCGGGTGGTCCGTTGCGAGCATCAGCGAAGAAGTCATTGGCGTCGGAAAGGGGAAGGGGTGGTTTTTTTAAAATTTTTATTTATTAACCTATACTAGTTTGAAGTAATGTATATAATAATTATGATACACAAGTAATATCTTAACTGTTCGATTATATTTTAATGGTTTAAAAATGAGTTTTATTTATAGGATATATAAAAAGGGATTTACCGTAGTTTTACCCCATGCAAATAATAGGTTTAAAAAAAAAAAAGTGTACTCAGGTGCCTAAAAAAAACAAGGACAACTTGCACATAGGCATGACAAAACAAAAAAAAAATGATAAATTTCATTTTTCCTCCATGAACTTTGGAGTTCTTTTAATTTTACTTCCTGAACTTTGAAAACTGGTAAAAGTAATGCATGAACAAAAAAATGTTATTATGTTTGCTTTTTCCGTCAATTAAATGGATGTAATCGACCTTGAAATTTATTATTCTTGCAACTTTGCCTCTCCCCCCAAAATTTTGAAAACTGATATTTATATCCCACAAACTTTAAGTAATTAGTAATAATGTCCTTCAAACTTTAAGCCATTAGCAAAAATATAATTTATTTCATACTTTGGCACTACTATGATAAAAAGGTTAATTTAAATTAAAATCTTTATAATTACAAAAATAACCTTATAATTGAATAATCTAAACTTCCAAGGAACAAAAGGGCTTCAACAAACCCACAATTTACGTTAAGTCAGGATCTCACATACTGATTGCATAATAATTAATTAGAAGGATCTCACATACCGATTGCATAATAATTAATTAGAATAATTACTTACTTGTCAAAAAATCAATTACTTAACTAGAAGCCAGCCCTACAACTAAATTGCCAAAACTTCAGAATACATTTTAGACATAAAGTTTGTTGCAATCACAGCAATCCCTTTCCCTCTCCCTTTGTGCCTAGTTAAATATGAATCCTACTGGGTTGTGCCTTTGTCATCCGAGCTTCCCGGTAGACTTTGTCATTGTCAATCCACCGACTGCTCCTGAATGCCGCACGGCCGATGACGTAAAAGATTTCTAGGATGTTGAGCACCACAATCTTTGATCACAGAGATCTTCCTCCAACTCTTCCGGCGGCTGGCAAGAACACCACTTTGCAAAAGTTGCAGTTATGGCAAAGTTGCTCTTGATCGTTCTCCGTTTTGTGCAGTCTGGATCGGTTCCCACCACCCCTCCTCCGGGTTTCACATAAGTGTAGCCACACTCTGCAGGGGGGTTGCAGCAACCGGACTGCAAAAAAAAATAAAAATAAAAATAAAAATAAAAATAAGAATAAAAACAAGAGAAGAATAAAGTTGTTTTAGTCATTATGCAAATAGAAATCAAACCAAAAGGGTCATACATCTCACTACTCTGGAGATAGTTCATCCATACTGTAATGACCTTTTAAGAGATATATATATATATATTCTCTTAACCAGTAGCCGTTTCCATAAGTTAGCTAGAAACTGTTTGTGATGTAATAATCAGAAATTGATAATGGATTCAATCTAGTATATGATAAGGAATGTGAAATAAGCATGGAATGTGCCAAGGAAGTAGATGCACATGTGTGCTTATTGCTACACATAAATAGCTCCATTGTGGTGCTCATCATCCTTGCAAATCTTTTAGGTCATTGACTGTGCGGCATTCAGGAACAATCAGCGGATCAACAACGATGAAGCCTATGGGGAAGCTCGGATGACAAAGGCACAACCTAGTAGGATTCATAATTTAACTAGGCACAAAAGGAGAGGGAAAGTGATAGCTGTGATTGCAACTTCTTATAGGTTTTGTCTAAAATATATTATGAGGCTTTGGCAATATACTTAATTGGGCTGGTTTCTAGTAATGAACTAGTGAAATGACTTTGGAATTCTTAATTTCTGGTAGTTTATTTTCTTCTTTTACATTGTAATACTTCTTTGTATCAAAACAACAAGAACTGAGTTTCATATTTCTTTATAGTATTAACGTAAATTACGAAAGCAAATTTTAAACAAGTAGAACAATACTTCAACTCCCTGTAGACAGAAAGAGAATAATGGCCTGTTTGAGTAAGCTATTTGAATAACTATTATTGTACTCAAAGGCATTACACATTTAGTTGGGTGCTATTGAATGTTACACTATTTCACAACAATTCAACTCAAATCCAAATCAGAATTTTCATGTTTTAGAAATCGGTACCACACTCAATTTTTTATCCTTTCACTATTCAAATATTATCTTTAACAAAAACTATCCAAACAGACATTTCATTTGAATGCACAATTCAAATTCTGCAGTTGAATACAAACATTCAAATGCTATATATGATCCAAACAGGCCATGAATACTTACTCGGTTCCATGACCATACCATCCTCAACAATTTGAAGTAGTGCTTTCACTTTGAACCATATTTTGATCTTCACGGCATCTCTCTGGAAGCCATCTTGAGATTGTGTACTCGCCAACACTGTACTCTTCTAAACATGAAGGAGAGCCAGCACCATGACCATTCTTACCGATCTCAAGCACCAACAAAGTCTTCACAACACCGCTACAAAGCCTAGCGGTACAATGAACATCAGACCACGCCCTCAATCTTTCATTTTCATTTGCATCACCATCTCCTCCTGACAAAACCAGCACGGCAAACTCGGAGTGGACCAGAGCCGGGTGATGGCGGTAGGCAACAAAGTCGACACCGTATCGAACTCCCGACATCACAACCCAATTTTTAACTCGGAGATGAGAATAGGCCTTGTAGAAATCTGGGAAATTTGGTTTCTGGGATTTCATGTACTGCCATAGCTGCTGATGGGTCATCAAGCGCTTGTCTTTGTCGAGTATGTTGAGGCATTCGAGAGAATGGGAGAGGTAAAAGGCCTCTTCCATGCCCAGTTGAAACCATTGCTTGTCCTTCTCGAATGTGGAAATGGGTACGCCGAAACAAGTGCGGTTGAGGAGATCAGCTTGTTGTGGCTCCGCAACGAGGAGCGCATTGGACCCGGAAAGGAGTGCCTGAGCCTCTGACTCAAGTAGGGAAGATTGAAGCTGAGACACTATTTTAGACATGGGATCGCCAAGAGCTTTGCCTGCTGAGCCCTTCCCTTTCCATCTGGGCCCCATTGATCCTATAATAACACTATCAAACGGCTCGAACTGGTCAGATCACCTTGCTACGCTCGGACCTGAGATAGTAAAGTTGACAGTCAGAGGCTTTCCGACCGGTTAGGTTCGGTTTTGATCGATTTTAACTGCCGTTGCCTGATCGTCATCAGGTAGTCTACAGGGGGTAACCTGATGGTTTTTTTAAGTATTTCAACGAGTTTTGGCTCTCTTTTTTTTCTTTTTTTTTTTTTTGGCAAATTAGAGTAACCGCTTGACAAAAACGAAAACCAAGCAAGAAAGGAAGAGTATGGAGTCCCATGATCTAACAGGAGAAGCCAATTCAGTTCGTATGCTTTCTTCATCCAATTAATATAATCACCAAATTGGTTTTAGAAAACAAAACCCAGAAACTACCAAATCAACTGAAAAAAAAAAAAAAAGGAATAGGAATTGAAACCGCCCCTAGAGTCTAGGCCACGGCCATGGCCAAGGGCGGCGGCTACGCTGAGACGGTCCAGGTGCGGAAGGCGGCGGTGGCGGCGGCTATACTGAGCCGTGAGAGCTGGGACTGCTGGGTTGCGTAGGCTACGACTAATTAAGAATTGGGAGAGGCAGAGAGACACACACTGAGACCCAAATAGCATTCGAGATGGATTTACTTGCCATTTACTAATATATTATTATTGGTGTTATAATGGTGCTGTGGTGAAATTACTATTAAGTTGTAAATGTTATTACGATTTACATGCCCTTTTTTTTCAAAGCAGCTATTTTTCCTTTTCTTTTCTTAATAACTAGTTAATAGAGAAATAACAATTTTCAGGGAAAAAAAAAAAGAATAAAAAAGAAAAGTACCATCCGAACATAAGGATTGTCGCCGAGGCAAGACTCGCAGATAATGGGGAAATCGGAGCGTTCCCAACCATCAGCCTCTACATCTCTGAGCAATCGGTGTGCCATGACAGAATAACCTCCCTAAATACAGCACCATAGAGAGAGAGAAGAGAAACTGGTTCTTCAGATCGAAGACGAAGAAATCAACTCTAGAAACTGGTTCTCGAAAAGGGAAAAGTGAAGATCGACGAAACCCTACCTGCGGCGCCGGCGACGGCTGTGGAGCGACGATTCGAGCTCCGGTGAGGGTCGAATATCCGGCGACTTGGGCGGCGGCGTGTAGGGACGACGAGAGCGATGGAGGCAGAGAGGAGAGAGAGAGAGAGAGAGAGAGAGAGAGAGAGACGATGATGCTTGAGCTGCGCGTTTTTCCAATTCCAACGTTGTGAGGTTTCACTGGGTTCAAAACCGGCGTTTTTTGCCATTGGGTTACGGATCTAGTAGGAGTTCAAAACGGGTTTATCCTTTTAGGCACTTTTTATCTTACAGTTGTACTCGTCCAACTTAAATTTTTAATTTTAATAATTTATACATGTAATTTATACATAAATTCTTAATTAATAATATATATAGTCATTTTTATTTATTTTAATTTAAATTTAGGATAAATTATACTTTTTTCTCTTAAAATTTTAGGTCTTATCACAATATGTCACTTAAAATTTAATTTATAACATTCTTTCCTCTTGAATTTTAAAAAAGTTTATGAATTTTCCCCTCAACTAATTTTTTGACCAAAAAAATACATGTAACACTTGTTTAAAGTATAAGTTGTGGATATTAAATGTAAAATATTTATAATTAAGTTAAAAAAATTAAATATTTATAGTTGATATTAAATGTAAAATATTTCTTTTTAAAAAAAGTCAACATTATTATCAATGGGGTAAATTGCTATTTTTTTTTTTTGGCTAGAAAAATTACAACAGATTTATAAATTAAGTGTGTAAATTATCAAACTTAAAAATTCATGGTGTAAAATCAACTACGCGATCATCACAAAACAGGTTTGGTATTAAGTAGGATCACCTTGAATGGTCACATTTTGAGAATAGAAGGAGGAAGAAGATTAGAGAAGAAGAGAAAAAATTTGCCTTAGCTATTAGAACTTTAATTTTTTATCTTTAAATAAAATCAATCAAATGTCACCATAATATTGCCTAGTCGAAACTATTCATGTTAATCAAAAAGATAATCTTGCCGAAATTTCAACATTAATCAACTAACAGTTTTCGGTTGGATCCTTGAAAAGAATAATATTATTTTGAATAGTTTTACTAGATTATTTGAAAGTAATTCAATATTGATTCCCATAATATTTAATAAATTACTAAGTATTATACACCTTTTCGATGTGGTAATTTAATAAAAACATGTTATATTGACATTTTGATTTATCTGTAGATGTTAAAAAACAAAAACAAAAAATGATTAATGAGGTCAATGACAATAATGGAAAAAAATAACATGATTGTAATAAGTCCAAATGTCAATAACTCTAGAAAAAAAAAAATTAATAATATGTTATCTTGCATAATGTCTGGGAGAATTAACCAAATAGCATAATTTAATATTGGGATTTAATAAAATAGCTGGTTTTGAAAAAGTGGAAAATTATAGTATATTTGTTTTTGAATTCAGGTTTTAACCCATCCACATTCTCTTCTCTCTCCATCTCTTTTCTCTCTGCAAATCGCTGCAACATCTATGGCGAGGAAAGTCGCCGGAAAATCACGACAAAACTCGCCGGAAAACCGCGATTTCCTCCTCGTCACCGAACAGACTGAATCTCCAGCTCCACATTATTGTTTCTTCTACAGTCACTTGGAAGACAACGAGCTGTTTCGGCACCTCGGCTTCGCGACGGAAAAATCGCCAGTGAGATCAAGATCCAACTTGGCGAGATCTCGTCGTCGGCGGAGAATCGCGAGAATCGGCCGGAATGGTGCGAGAATCGCCCGACCAGTGTCATGATCGCGGCGGTACGAACTTTCCTCCTCACCGCGAAGATCGTCGTCGCTCCTCGACCGGCGGCGCATTATTTGGGAGGACGTTCTAGGAATTTTACTTTTAACATTTTAATAAATACTAGTCACGAATATATTATCGATATAATAGAGATTGCATATTTCATTTTTCAAATAATAATTTTCAAATAATAGCTAAGAACCTCATCTAAACTTATTTTAAAATAAGAAGAGAACAAAAACAACTCATTTCACATTCCAATTTGCTTAACAACTTCCATTATTTACACGGTAATAATCAAAATTCCTGATGTAAAATATTTTATTTTGAAACAATAAAACACCATAGACTCTTCACTAAGACAAAAATTGATACTTCTGTAATTGTGGAGATATCTTACTTTATGCATAAATCCCTAAATAATTGCCGATAAGGACAATATTTTTACGTAAAATAGTGTAAGATATTAGAAAAGATGAAAACAGATGAAAACAGTTATGGAACATTAAAAAAAATATATTGCTAAATATTGAGTAACATTAACCATAAAAAATAAAAGATTAAAAAAAGTTAAATTACAATAATATAATAACATAAAAAGTAAATTATTAAAGCTCATTTAAAATTCAAAATATTAGCATTTAAAGTTCCGTGTCAAATATTCAACTTTTAAAGAAATATTAGTGTATTAAAAATAAAGGAACTTTTGAAGCGATCAAGAATTTTGTATTAATATCCATTGATTTTTTCGTTATGCTTCTTCTCATGACACGTAACATTGAATATTGATACCAATCTCTTTCTTCTCTCATTAATTTATATCACTTATTTTATTTTTTATTTTTTTATTTTTAAGTTGCAGCAATTGAGGATAAAAAAAACTACGTTTTCACATTCAGTTATCTGTATACCATGACAAATAAGAACAATATGGGACTGAAATGCAAAGTAATTGAAGAAATCAATATTTCAAATTAACCTTCATGATGAAAGAAATGCCTAAAAATCAAATTGACAGCTATATATACAAGCCTAATATATTTAAAGATCAATCCATGCAACAATTTTAAGCAAGATCAAAACTATTACATGGTTACAAGTCTATACAATAATTTTTGTAATGCCAGTAATCAGCAACCTACAACAACCAATAGTAAATAAGATTATGCCTCATTTGGAGAAATGGTTCAAACCAAAATTTTCATCTCAGTTTTTGTCTTTTTCTAATCCATACTCACAATCACTTGTGTAGATAACAAATGTGAGTTTTTAAATTATTTAGGGACTCACACAATCTCTTATGCACTCATTAATATATTTATAAGAATAAATTTGGAGATAGAATGGACAAAAGGAAATCATACCACAATTTTGAAGCTTTTGTTTCAACAAACAATTGCATAAAAACTTTTTTGCACCTCGACTGACAACTGGTAGGCAAAAGAAAAAAAAATGCATGTAAACAATCGATTAGATAGTTATCAAATTCGTAATCTAAAATGAGAAAGATGAAATTATAACAGAAATAAACCTACAAAAGAAAAAAAAAATGAAAGAGTTAAAGAACCACGGTGGCACTCTTAGCTAGTTATAAATCCAACTAAAATAGGCTGTGAAAATACAAAGTTGTAACTGAAAACTGAAAATAATGGTAAACCGAACAAAGAAGAGATAGCTATAAGAGGAATAAAAAAGCTCTCTCCATATCTTGATAAAGGAACGGATTTCATGTGTTTGGAAGCTGCCCAAAAATTCCACACTTAAATTTGTACATCTTTTTATATCTTTATAAGTACAACATCGTATTCATCACTACGAGATATCTAAAAAGGAAGCCAAAGAGGATATATAATTTGTCAGTGCATGCTGAATATCACCTAATGTAATTTCGTGAATTACCAATGTCACATTACACCTTGCATCGAAACACTAAGCAAATGTGTGGTAGGAAGGGAAGAAAAAAGGAAGGAAGATGTGTTGATCACATAGGTGAGAGAAAAGAGGAAGGAAGGAGAGATAATAGCTCTTCAGATATTTGGTATGCAATCCTTCCAACATTCTCTCCAATTTAAGAGAGATCAAAATTTGGGGTGTTTAGAAGGCTTTGGAGTCTTTCCTCGAATCCCTCCCTTCCTCTTTTTCCCCTACCAAACAACTACAAGTGCCAAATTTCTTTCATAATTCCTTCACCCTTCTTCATCCTCCACTTTTTCTCCTACCAAACACACCTTGAGAGACAAAAATGAACTCACGATTTTTTTCTTGTTGTACAGCAGAGCTCTATATGTGCAAACCACAATTGTGATATGATTAATTTCTCATTATACATGACCTTTTTTTTTTGTTGAAAAAACGTTTTTAAAATGTAGTTTTATGGAAGATCACAGTCAATTCCTTGATTCCATGAAAGAGAACTCAAGATCTCCCACTCCTACTACCAAAGGAACTAAGAAAGTGAATAGCTTTCTAAGAGAAATTGGCTAGCTTTCTTTTTGTTTCTATTTAGAAGGGGACAAAGAAAGAAAGAAAGAAAGAAAGAAAGAATCAGACAAAATCTTGGATTTCACCATAATCCACTGAAGAACTTGGAAGATCAACCATGAGTATGCATTTGGAACAAAGAAAATACAGAAGCACATTGATCAAGCTTTACGTATTATCTGAAAAAAAAAAAATCACAAAAATTTAAGAGAACTCATATATTACCTGTTTTATTCTGTGACCAAACATATATGTAAAATAGATTTCAAAATTAAGAACTGAATAAGAAAATTATAGGATGATGATTTCATCCAAGTCATGGGAAACAAAATCTACTAGGGCAACTTGTTAATGATTCCTTATCACAAGAAAATAAACAAAAATAAAATAGTATTCATCCTAACAAATTTGATCAGATGAGAAAAAAAAGGGTAAGAAATTTTTATATTTCAATAACTTAGCCATCATTCCAAATGACGTACCTAGTTAAAAAAAGTGACAAAATTAACCTTATTCTGTGCCAATATAGTAGTCCCAAAAGCAATGGCATCAAACTTCAGTCATTAACAAAAATAATACATTTTAATTTTTATAAATGAGATCAGATTAGTTCTCCAGAGATTCATAATAACATGTAACGGAAAAGAACAAAAATGCACAAACTATATATGGAAGCGCATCACAACAATCAACATAGAGAAAAATACAAGAACTAAATAAACCAACATGAGCCAATCAGTCAGTGTAAGGAAGAGCAAGTGAAAGAGAGAGATGCATTGCAAAAGAAAATTACCACCGTCTAAAAGTTCCCCAACGGACTAGAAGAAATTGTCAGTGTTGCTTAACTTCCATCAACAGCATCAAAGGTCTAGCAATTGAAAAGTTAAAAGGAAATATCATATACAAGTAATGTATTGTATACATGAGTGTGTATGTATTAAAATCAACATAAGGAATGGTATTCTAACATAATCAAATAATGATGCTTTCATGTGCAAGAATATGCGTTTTTAAATACAAATTAAACAATTACGTTTTTAGGATTTCTTTTTCTTTTCCTCCATTTTCTCATCAACCAAACAAGGGAAAAGGAAAAAAAAAACATAAAAAAAAAAGAGTAGGGCTGTATATGTGAATGCACCTCATAGATTAGAGGAAAATTAAAAAAAAAAAAAGCCCCAATTGAAAAACCCCAACGCTGCCGAGTGCGATCTGTAAGCTGAAATCGTGAGATTGCGGTCATGAGGCTTGCATCCACGTTAACAGTGACAGGCAGAGGAAGAGAGAGAGAGAGAGAGAGAGAGACAAATTGATGGCAGATAGTAATAGGAGAGAGAAAGAAAGAGAGAGTGAGAAAGGGATGGAGGCGATCAGATGGCAGATGGAGGAGAGAAAATGGGGCGGTGGAAAAGAGGGGGGCGGAAGAAAAGAGAGGATAGAGAGAGATAAGGGAAAGATATAGGAAGAGAGAGAAGGCTGAGGGAGGAGTGAGAGTTGGGCAGAGGAAAACAGAGGGAGAGGCTGAAGAAGAGAAATGAGAGAGATAAAATCAAATGACTTCTTGTGACTCTGTAGATGGTTGGGATTGAGATACAAAAACTACCCACAGTACAAAAATTTTGAGATTAAAAATTAGTGTAGCTAATTCACTACTCATTTACATTATCCATATATGTTCTCAACTCTCTGCTTAATTTTTACCAATTGAAATATCATTTTACATCGTACAAATTCTTTTATTTGTCAATATAAAATTTATGTCCATCTTTTTTTTTTTTTTTCCTCCCTCAAAGTCCTCTTTTATGGTTTACATTTATCAGTTTATAAAATGTCTATTACTTAAAATGTCAATGGATTAAACTTAAAACAGAATAATATGCATATATACATATATATATATATATTGAATTTGAGGTAGGAGATTCAAACTTATACCACAATCACATAAAAAATAATAAATTTGTTAGAGCAATACTTGAGGTGTTATTTTTGACTTTTACGCAAGTCTAAATTCTTTATGAAATTTGATTATTTTCCGTGACAACTAATAGTTGCTTAAATAAGAGACCGAAAATTTTTGCTAGAATAAAAACTTTGAAAGATGCTGAGAGTGAAAAAGTTTTAAGGGCATTTGATTAAGCATTATCAAATTAATCGGTCAACAAAGTCATTCCTATCAGGTTTAACAATGGTGTGTCATTCTTTTTCAGTTTTCAGCAGTTGAAGCAAATAGTTTCAACCAAGCGAATACATGTATAATGTTGTCCAAACATAAGATTTCTAGATGTATTTTTTACAACGGGAAAAAAAAAAATATATATATATATATATATATATGTATATGTATGTTTATAGGTATTTATTCTCTCTGAAAAAAAAAAAAAGGTCCTTCAATATAGTATATCCTTAGGGCCAGATGTCTCATTTGAATACAAGTCATTTTTCTCCATGTGAGTAGAAAGCGTTTTCAAACATTCATAGATAATTTCTGCAAGTGGGTGAGACTTGTCTTCAAGAAAAAAGGTGTGGATCTTTTTGCTAATCTCAATCCAGCTACAACCGGGGTTCTTTCTCAATCCTAGCTCCTTCGTCTTTAATCTCACCTTCCGCAACTCATGCCATTTTTTATCAGAACCATAAATATTCATTAGGCTGACATAAGTTGAAACATCATCAGGACTCTTCTCGATAAGCAAATTCGCAACTTCGACAGCCAATTCAAAATCCTCATGCAAACGGCACGAGGAAAGTAGCGTGCTCAACAAGTCAACTTCCTCCCTCATTTCTGTATTTTCTCGGAGAATCTGATAAGCTTCACGCAATCTTCCGGCGCGTCCAAGAAGGTCAAGCAAACATGAGTAATGCTCTATACTCGGTTTAATTCCATACTTGTTAATCATTTGATTAAAATAGTTGCAACCTTCATCAATAAGTCCAGCATGGCTACAAGCAGATAAGATGGCTAGGAAAGCAACTCCATCTGGTTTTTCATTAGACTGTTGCATCTCGCTAAAGAGCTTTAATGCTTCAATAGCCCGACCATGAGACCCATATGCGGTGATCATTGAGGTCCACGAGACAAGATCTCTCTCCGGCAATCTATGGAAAACCTCAACCGCTGCATCCACAGCACCGCATTTAGCATACATGTCAAGGAGAGCCCCCATGACCACTTCATCATTTTCAAACTTATTCTGTATGATGCTTTTATGGATTTCCTTGCCCTTTTCTAAAGCAGCTAGTTGTGAACAAGCAGGCAACGCAGAAGTGAATGTGATGGAATCAGGTCTCACACCAACTTCCTTCATAGTGTCATAGACACCGAGAGCTTCAAAATAATTTCCCACCATAGCGTATCCAGAAATCATTACATTCCAAGAAACTCTATCTGGCTTGGGAATCTTTTCGAAAACGTTCTTAGCAGACAAGGCAATTCCACTTTTGAAGTATAGATCAATAAGTAAATTGTTAATGTAGATATCAGTCTCTATACTATTTCTTACTATGTATCCATGTATGCATTTTCCATGTTGAAGTTGCACTGACCTCGTACACGCCAACAATATGCTGCTAAAAGTAGTTAAAGTTGGTCTAGTTCCTCCACCGTTCATCCTTTTGAAAAGTTCGATGCACGATTTGCTGTCACCCTTTAAACTATAGCCTGCAATCATGGAATTCCAAGCAACCACATTCTTTCCGGGGATCTGCTCAAAAACCGCTTTAGCCATTTCTATGAATCCACATTTTCCATACATGTCCACCAGGGAAGAACGGACAAAACCCTCCGACAAGAGTCCAGTTTTCATCGCTTCCTTGTGAATCTCCTTTCCTCTTACCAAATCCAAAAGCCTTGCACACGAAGAGATCGCAACTGTGAGCGTCACCGAATTCGGCTCAAAGCCCACACTCTTCATCTTCTCAAAAACTTCCAACACCTTCTCGGGCCGCCCATGTTGATAATAGCAAGAAATCACAGCATTCCAACACGCGACGTCTCTTTCAGTAATTTCATCGAACAGCTGGTTTGCACACTTCAACTCATTGCACTTGGCATACATGGTCACCAAAGAGCTCGAAACGAAAACATCCGATAAAACCCCGGTTTTCACTAACCGGGTATGAACCATTTTCCCATCTCCAACTCTACCCATTTGACCACAGGCCTTGAGAACACTGGGAAACGTATAACTATCAGGATTAACACAAGGGTAATGCAACAATCTTTGAAAGAGCTCAAGTGCTTCAAAGAACATGGAGTTCTTGGTATAAGCAGCCAAAAGGCCATTCCACAAGGAGATATCCAAATGGTCTCCCATGGTTTGGAAAACAAGGCTTGCACAGACGTGCAAATTGCAAGAGAAGTAGAAGTTGACGAGGTACTTGCACAAAGAAGCATCATCGGTTAAGCCCAGAGTTATAATCTTCTGGTGGACGAGTTTGCCTCGCAATATTGACTTGGAACAAGTGCATATTCTCAGAAGAGAAATGAGATTTGGGGTGTTGTTGATTTGACACCTTGCATGCATAACTTCTTAGACAAGAGTTGGTGTATTCTCTAATGAAATATATATAGACAAGAACATTTCTGAACTACTGCTGAAGCTTTTACTTTTGCCTTTCTGATGGCAAGTTATTACTACCAAAGGCGCAAAGCTCCAAACTAAGAACACCAACGAAACCCAATAACTACCAAACTTCGCAGACATAAGAACACACATAAAACATAACCAACTATATATATATAAATATATATATATATTAATGTGTTTGAAAACCAAGTTTAAATTTGTAATGCGTGTTAATACCATGTTTAGCACAATTAATGAAATTAGTCCTTCAAACCTTAAAAGAGTGTACCAAAGTGTTCATTAACTTGCTTTTTGAACTTTCTGCTGTGCCTTTATTTTTTCTGCTCCCTAGTTTTTTTGTGGATGCCGAGGAAAAAGAAAGAAAATTACCTTCTTCTAGACTTTCATCATCATTGAAGTCAATACTTACGGAGATTATTTGACTTTTCATTCTGGACCTAAAATTTTCTTTCAAATTTTTGTTTTTTTTTTTTGTTTTTCCAAGTCAATAAAAATTATAATCAATTTTTGAAAAATTAATCAATTTCAACATAAAAATTTCATTTCAAACTAATGCATCACCAAAGATTAAGAAAACCTTTTTGAGGGCTCGTTTCACAGGAAATTCGAGACAAACAAAGAAAGAGTGTCGCCTTGAAGAGTACATATTAGTAGTTGATTGCAGGATGGCCTGAGCAAAATGCATAAAACCGTGGAAAGCTTGAAAAAAAGAAAAAAAAAAAAATCTGCAGATGCATTCACTTATGGAATTTACATGGAAGCTGCTTTCAAAAGAGCCAGCAACCTACTAGGAATTTACATTTCTGACCCTCAAATCCCCCCACACAAAGGAAAATAGGGAAAAAAAATTGGAATACAAATCAGAAAAGGGGTAGAAAAAAAAAATATACCAGAAGACCAAATTGGATAAAAAGAGGGAGAACACAATCAAACCCCTCTATTTCTCCTTTCCTATTTCCAAGCCTTTTCGCTTCCCTCAGCCCCTTTAAGAAAGGATGGAAGCCAACTCTCTAACTAATCAGTATGACTTCACTGTTACTCGAGCTCGAATCTAGTAAAAATACCATTCCATTTACATATGATGTTCGTTTCAAAGAGATGAGTGAGCCAAATCCTCACTTCCAACACCAACAGAAGACTTGTCTATCATACGGACGTTATATTGCTTGTAAACTCTCGCTCGGTTCTCTGCCCACCACTGCTCTGCTTGCTTTTCACTAAATCGTTTTCGACTACATTTGAAAATTGAACAAAGTTTAGTATGCATCTATATATAAGAGACTGCAGCTCGCAGCCAAAGAAAAAATAAACAAAAACAAAAAGTCAATTAAAGGTTACAATCTGTGACGCGGTATCAAAATACAAAGATGAAAAGGAAGATGTGGTAAACAAAAATGAAAATTAGGGGACTGGTATCAAGAGGTGTAATGTAATGTTCAAAAAGCAAAAACACACAACGTTGCTATCTTGCATCTGGTCCTAGGTGTCTTGTACTCAATACCATAGAAAGGAAAACAAGTTTAGAAGTGAAACGAAAACGATTGGAAATGTAATTGGTTTCTTTTCCTCTTACAATAGTCACCTCCCTGTTTAAATACTGTAGACGGTGGTTTCCGATCAAGATGAACACTATACTAAACTGGCTATTAATTCTTGAAAATATATCTTCATGTGGTTCTATTTATAACATTTCAATGCCAAATATTTGTTAAACAAACAATGCTCGGTACTTGTTTACAACTAGCAAGGCATGTGATGGAGCACATGCATCTAATAATTTTGTCCCTTAAAGAGTCCAGTGTCTTAATCTATTAACAAATTATTAGAAGCATCACCATTAGAAGTCTTTCTACTCTAAGAATAATCAGTTCGCATGTATAGAATCATATTTGTTTGTATGTCTACTTACTTGCGTCCAGAACAAAAATTGATTGGGTTTCAGGCCCAAAACTAATATGTTCAAAATTAGGATTAAATAAACAAGCTCTAAATCTTTACTCATACTTTAGCCAATGAATGGCATCTATGCAAGTGAAATTCACTTGTTAATGTTTTGAAATGAGAATTAATAGACAGTTTTATTTCGTTAGCAGTAAGCATTTCGCAGTCATTGATATATTTCACTATCAAATTATTAATCATCAGCAACGTGCACCAAAGAGTGTAAAAGTGTCGAACTCAGACAGTGTTCATGGAACAGTCTCCAACATGAAGAACTGCATCAAAGAAACATAAGAGTAGCGTACCTGAAGCGAACGCGCTTGAGATCCTTGGCACCTCCTGGTAGGGAGGTAAGTGTGATATAAACACCCGGTTCGTCCTGCTCAACCCATTCAGTGTCATTACGAGTTTCACTATCTTTTGTCCGGGTCCCATTTCTAGCTGTTACATCTGAATGGCCTTGTTTATTGTGACCTGTACTACGGTTGTTGTTGGTAGTGGACCCATTAGTATGCAATTGGATGTTTGACCCATTCGATTCTGGTTCTTGGCAAAATACTTGACTATTCAACCGATCTATCGAAGAATTGGAAACATCACTGCCAACAAGATCAGATCCCAAGGACACGAGAGAAGGTGATTTAACATTCCGACCAGCCCCAACAGGAAGCCTTTCAGCCATGTCTTTTAACTGCCAACGTTAGAAACACATAATACATCATAAGCAAAAGATGCCGATGAAAGATCAAAGCAGAAACTTATTTAGATTGAATTAATCGGTCTTTTGAGTTAAAAATAAAAATTAAAAATTAAAAAAAGGGATTGAAATAATCAGTCTAAACACCTAAGTAGTAGAATCAGGAACAGCGACTTAGTTTTATAGGCACATCACAAACACAATAGAAACGAGATTGCCCTCCCACTGCCACACCCAAGCCCCCAAAAGAAACAGAAAATGTTTCTTGTCTTTAATAAAAGAGAATCTTTAACTGAAAAGAGGCATTTAAAATCAGATATTTCTTAACAACTTTATCCAAACTTTTCAGAAGCACCATATATGTTAGTTGACAAAGCACTCCATGCATATGCAAAAGAAAGAAGAGCCCTTATGTCTGTATGCAGAAAAGATCGGGAAACCTCATGTTCACGTTAAAAGCAATAACCTCCAATTTATTAAGGTATAAATACACATGAACATCCAACTTACTTGGGCAGTAAGTGACTTGATCACTTCCTTTGCTGCCTTGCATTTTGCAGTCTCTTCCCCGGCGATTGCTAATGCTTCCTTCAGTTGTTTAGTTGTTCTTTCCAGCTCAACTTCTTGAAGTTGTGCCTTACGTGTAAGATTTTCAACCTAGAGAAAGAATAGTTAGGTCAACTTGACATCTTCCATTATCAGATGGCATCTCGAATTAACTAAACAGGAAATCAGCTTGTTGAAATTTGAAATATTAAAGTGATCTTAAATCAAATGAAAAATTTTTGACAGATTGTACCACAATTCAGGTTGGTATTAGAGAGTGATCTTAAATTAAAGTTAAAAATTGCTGACTATTAGACCAATCGTGGGTAATGTTCGGGGTAAATTAATTTTGATCTCCTATAAATATGCCATACCAAACATAAGCAGACTTTAACCTTCCAAAACTGATGTTACTAAAATCTAATAATTATACGAGAAGTTTAAAATACTTTACCATTTCATATTAGAAGGCTTGCCATCATAAATATGGAAAGGCAAAGGTTGCCCAAGTAACCAGACATATTTTTCAGAATATGGATAATTTGTTATAGCTGTTCAAACTTCTGAACATTCTATAACTATTAAATCTAATCCAAAAATGTTGGGTTTTTTTTTTGTTGGGGGGGGGGGGGGGGGATGTGTGGACAAAACTTTCAAAAGCATCTATTGGTACAGAAGGTGCTACCTGTGCTCTTAGCTTGATAACTTCCTGGCTTAGGCTATCATTTGTCCTCTTGGCATTATCCAAACCAATTTTTGGTGACGTAAGTCCTTCAAGCGTAGGAGTTGGTGTTGTTGCACGGGGTGGGCTAGGGCGCCTTGATATTGGAGATGTTGCTCGAGAAACAATTCTAGATCCAGGAACAGAAGCTGAAAAGAACTTCTTGGAAGACCCAAAACCTGGATTGAAAGATTTAATAGCTCCCCACTGTGAACCTCCATTTGGAACGGGAGAGACTCGACTACTATTAAATTCAAGTTTCTTGTTTTTCTTAGAAGATCGGGTTTCGACTTGCTTCAAGGATTCCATTGAAGAAAACCTTGCAAGTTGTGCTCGAGATCTTGAATCCAATTTTTCGTCTTTATCAATAAACTCATTTGACCCCGGATTGATACTTCCTCTTCTGCTCACAGAAGAATGGGATGAAGCATCAGTTTCAATAGCTTTTCTCAGTTTGTTAAAACAATTATCACAAACACGATAGGGTTTGTTGGGATTTGGTGCCATAGAAGCCTTAAGAGACTTCTTACTGCTGCATGAATGACAGAAAACAAATCCACAATTGTAACAGTTGTGGCGCTTTCTCTTGAAATTAAATGGTAGGCGGCAACCAGAACACATAGATTGATCAATTCCTGATACCCACTTATGAAGGCATATAGCTGCAGTAAAATTTGTACCACAAGCAATGCTTTTAACTTGTTTGTCCTTCAATGCTTCAACTAGGGTTGGAGAATTTCGATCGTCTATGTCCCCATGACCTAAACGACCATTTGCTCCCTTTCCCCAAGTATAAACTTCAGTTCTTGAAGTTAAAACTGCAACATGATAGGCACCACAAGCTATTTCCTCCACGAAACTCTTGGAGAGTTTTCCTTCAACACGAGTTGGAAGTTTTCCATCAGCTTGAGTATTTCCCAGCTGACCATAAACCGGACTGCCCATTGTATAGACATGGCCCGAGGTTGTAAGTGCAACTGTTAGACTATGTCCACAGGAAACTTGACAGAAGTTTGGCTCTACAAGAGCAGCAACACAGGTTGGCACGAGCCTTGCTTCCTTGTCACCATGACCAAGTCGGCCTTTATCGCCATCTCCCCAAGTAAACAGCTTTCCTGAAGAACAATTGCTCGAACTTGAGTTTCCAACCATGACTTCTACAACAGCAGCAGTATGCCAAACACCACAAGCTGCTCGTACAGTACGGAGCCCCTTTAGGGATTCCACTTCCCTGGGCATCGAAACACTTGTCCGATCTCCATGGCCCAAAACACCAAACGTACCATCACCAAATGTAAATAACTGTCCAGCAGATGTTACGACAGCCGTGTGCCAGGGTCCACAAGAGATGTACGAGACATGTATGCCTTCCAGGGGACCATTAACTCTTTTAGGCATCCAGTGGCTCACTTCATTTCCATGTCCAAGAAGACCAAAATTGTAAGTACCATCACCCCATGTGTACAGCTCACCAGAAAGGGTTACTGCACATGTATGGTATTCACCACAAGCTACAAACTCAATGTTAGTAGTACTCAATGCATCAATAAGTTTGGGATGCAAAACGTCAGAATCTACACCATGGCCAAGCCTACCTCCGGATTCCTCCCCCCAGGAAAAAATCTCCCCTTGCTTTGTCACTAAAGCTGCATGTCGTCCACCACAAGCGACGTTTTGTACATCAAGCACTACAGCAGATTCTAAGCGCTTAGGCAACAAAGAATCTATTTTTCCACCAAAACAACCCCCAACTCTGTGTGGTCCGCTACCCAGAACACCATCTCCCATGCCCTCCCCCCAAATGAAAACGTCTCCCAAGGCATCACCATCATCATGGCCAGAACCTTGGCTTGATGAGCTAACAGCACTAGATAAACTCACTCTAAAAGCATCCATTGGCATCGTCTTCATGTGGCCATGCATACTATCTGAGCCTCCTGATGACACAGAATGGACAGAAGCACTGGCAGAATCTGAGGGAAAGAAACCCTTGGGAGGAACAGAATATAGTATCACATCCGATAGTGCCTTATCCAGGCCATTCTTTGGAGGACTTTCATATGGACTATGAAGGCGAAGGTGATCTGAACCATCCTGGATTAGAGAGAAGATGATTGATGGTTACAATCGTTTCATTTTTCTTAGTGCTAAAAGATATTGCATTAAAAGGGTCAGACTAAACAAAGTCAAGCGAGGCCACTAAAAAGCAGGATGGAAAGATGCCCTGTCTACTTCTGAAGAAACTCAAGCAGATCAAAGTTAGAAAACACGGAAAACAGTTCACACCTTCTGCAAGCTATCATTACTACCAAAGGGAGAATGCAATGGGGAACTCCTCCTTGTGTATGTTCGAGGACTATTTGCCTCTGATGGAATTCCATCACTCCTTGACTCTGTTCTCCATTTCCTATGGTGACTGCGGGATATCAAAGCTTTTAAACCACTAAACCATACCTCAGCTTCATCTTTATCTTTGCAAATCTGGACGTGGGGCAATAACAAAAGAATAAAGTAAACTCTTAGATAAAAAAAAATAATAATAATAATAGTAATAAAGTCTATAAATTATAACCAGGTGAGAAACATATAGGAGGGAAGAAAAACAATGAAAGGCACCAGAGCACTTCCTACCAAGTCCAGTGATCTATCATTATAGATTAGAGAGAATGATTGATACTCCTTCTCTGGCCGTGGATACCTTTGAAAGATTGGCTGGAAAATAATAAACTCATATTTAGTTAGTACACAACTTATAGTTTCTGAAGCAATGTGAAGTTATCACACATGAGAGAAGACATGGAATTGTGACAGCATAACAACCTAAAAACACAACCAATATAAATATATATAAAAACAACAAAAACAAGTAACCATCATAATATCATCATTCAAGGGAAGCAAGTGTTCCCAAACATGACCCAAATCAAAGTGACACCCCTTTTGACTAGTTGTCAACTTTTTGACTGAAATGATGAAAATACCCAAATAATCCAGACCCTTGAAATGTTAGCGAGATTTGATTTTAACCATTGATGCATGTAGGGATATTGATCATGATTCATAATCAGACTAAGATAACGTTAGATTATGGCTGTGAGTTACACATCGACAATACTATCCTCCCATTTTGACCCAATTTCCCAAACTAAACTCAGGTCAATGCTACTTTTACAGTAAATATGGCCTGCAAATATTGAAGCCAGAATAAAAACATTCTATAAAACAGCACAGTGCATAGTACGCTACAGGAATTCAACCATAAAACCTGCCTTCATGATTCGTCAATGCACTGGAAATGAAACACAGAACTAGATACCTTTCCAAAAAAAAAAAAAAGCAAAAGAGTAGAAAAGAAAGAGTCCAGCTGTGGCGTGAAAAAATATCAGATCACGAAGAACTTAAAACATATCAATTTTATGACAAAAACAGCAATTTTTGCAGTAGTTTTGAAGGTCTGAAAACTATTAATCATAACTAACATTTAATGCAACCTCTTCAACGACAAAAAGTATCTGTTCTTGATCCAAACACAAATAATATAAATGCCATGGAACAAATAATTATATATCCAGTGCCACATGAAAAATCAAACAGAAAAGGTAAGCAAATTATGTTAATCATGTGTTCTAGAGCGGACTCCTCGTCCCCTGTGGCTGTTATACACTTTTCAACACATTTTTAATAAAGTTCGGTCTTGCCTAATAAAGAAGAAGATCATGTCCCCTAGAGCACTTTAGCCGACAATGTAAAGATAATCAAAGGATACTATAGATGATGTTATCTCCCAAGCAAGATACTTACAGTCCGTTGACCAGAAATAATTCTAGAAACATGGCTCAGTTTAAGGTGTTTCTCCTCTTTCCCCGAGATCCAAATTAAAACCGACTCATCCTGAAAGCAACAAGACAATCAACAATTATAAATTATAGTTGTAAAACGCTAAGGATGCTCTTCTACAACCAGCCAAAACTAATGAGAAGATGTACTGAATTGAAGATGAGACAAATGCATAAAATTTATTAGTTTTTCACCACAATTATTACATGACAGCAGCCCAATGTAAGGAAAATCAATACCAAACTTACATTGGAAAGTCGGAATGGACAAAACTTGGGCTTCCCCCTTCTTCCATACTTGAGCAAGCATCCCCCTTTCTTCAGAGCTGTAATGGCCTGTAGTAAGAACATCCATGATCACAATATATGAAAATTTAGCATTTTCAGGTAGATAATAAACTAGAAGCAAACATATCAGCACTGACGTAACAGATGAATACTGAAACTTATTCGCACTTATTGGAACAAAAGACTCAAAAACATTATACGTAACAAATGAATACTAAAACTTATTTGCACTTTATTTGAACAGAAGATTGAAAAACGTTGCAAATACATTTGGGAGAGTACGGGAGAAGAACAATGGATAAGAGCACTTGGGCGTATTTCTAGGGCCAAGAATCCAAAATGAGAAATAGTAAGACCACCCTTGGGTGAGTTTACACTAAGCTTCATCATTTCCTGTCCCATTACATTTTCTGGAATCAAAGTAGGTATCTTGCCTCATACAACGAATTCCTTGCTTGATGAGCGCTTTACACTTTCATTTCCACTCGAGTGAAGATGTGCATTAACCCATAACCGGAAATCCTTACTTAAGATTTAAAATCGACGTAAGGTGCTATACAATCATATCAATATCAAGTTCCCCAACAGCGTCCTTCTTGGGAACAATAATGTGCGAAAAGACAAGGGCAAAGGACAAGTCAACTATCTTTCAGAGCTAGTAGAAACAACTTCAGTCTTACTGGCAACAAGTAATTTCAGTCTGTTTAAATAACTTAATCTCCATTAGCCCCTAATTGAACCTTTGAGCTATATGAACTAATTCTTAAAATATTGCACCAACAACAGCAGCAGAAATGCGCATTGATGGCAGCTAAAGGAGACCGAATCGGTACCGTCGGAATCGACAAAATTTACATCTACTACAGCAAAATGACAATTTCAATCCCAGTTTTACAACATCTATTTTACTGATTCAATCAATTTTCTCATGCCAAACTTCACCGACATTCACAAGTAAGCAATTGAAGAACATAAAGAACAAGTAAAAACCACGAGAATCAGAATGAATACAACAAGTACCTGTTCGATGTCCCTCTCGACATGGCCAGTCCTACTGAGATCCGAAGCCATCCTATCAGTCCGCGACATTACGCGAAAAGGCGCGTTTTCTGCGAAAGAAACCCTAAATCTAAACTCCAAACTGGTAAAGCGACATGCTCAAGACCAAACCCCGCCATTCACCAATCGCATGCTCTGACTCCGCCTCAAACCCCGAATCGACGCATCCAAACAGTTCCCAATCGCCGCCAACGCCCAAATCAACCACCACAGCCACTCGGTCGGACTCCAATTCACCGAGCTCGAGCTCCAAAGCTTCGCCAACAGTAAGAACCAACCGACACCGAGTCCGAATCGAATCGAATCGAATCGAATCGAATCGCCGAGTAAAGCTAGTACGGCTGACGCGAATACAAGACTCGGAAGTCGAAACTCAAAAGAATAGGCGAGGCTTGGAGGTAGCGGAGCAGAAAAATCACGAGTGGGAAACTAAGCAAGAGAGAGAGAGAGAGAGAGAGAGAGAGACCAAGTGAGTCCGATAATCCCGGAGCTGACGAGTGGCTGAGTCGTGGTCGTCGAGTAGCTGAGTCACTGAGTCGCTGAACTCGAAGCGAGAATCTGGGCGAGAAAGTACGGGAAAAGGTGGGAAAATCTAGGAAACTATGATCTGATTATCAGTTGCAGAAGAGAGAGAAAGAGGTATTTTTCAGCTGAGGAGAGTGGTGGAATTATTTTATTCTGTTTTCCCTTTTTTTTTTTCTGGTATTTATGTAGAGAAAGAAAGAAAAGAAAGAAATGCAAGACAAGAAAAAGAAAAAAGAAAAAAAAAAGAAAAAAGAAAAAGAAAAGATGCAAAAGAGCAAAGGATAATGCCCGCCGTTTTACGTTTATTTTCCTTTTTGACACTTCTCTCTCTCTCTCTCTCTCTCTCTCTCTCTCTCTCCATCCAAGTGTCTTGTCATCTTTTTTTTTTTTTTTTTGCCCTTTTTCTTCGGTTCCTTCTTTTACTTTTTTCCTTTTTTTTTTTTTTTTTCCTTTTTGCGATGTGGCAGTTTCTCAAGAAAATCAGGGAAAAGAAAAAGAGAGAAGAAATACGGAATTGGTATGACAAAAAAAATATTTATCTCTATTTTATTTTTATTCAGGAAATATTTTACATTTTAAATTTTTATATTTACATAAATAATATTTTATATATATAAACTTATATCCTTTTTCAATTAAATTAACTTTAAAATGCTCAAATTATCCTTAAAAAATATTATAATTATGTATTATCTATAGTTTTATAATATGCATTATTTATTTTATTTTAAAAGTATATAATATATTTTAAAATTGTATATGTTTATATTACTAGGTTACATTTAATACATAAATAAACACATTTTTTTAATCAACACTTAATTTTTACATTTAAAATATTCAAAATTTCCTTGACTTTAAATTAAAAATAATCAAAGAAATTATAAAGTTAAATTTATGGTGTCCTACTCGACAATTAGAATTTCTCTGATTGTTTTTATTTTAAATACAAATTATTTTTAGTATTTTAAATGTAAAAAATTATGCATTGAATGAAAAAATTTATAGATTTATATACTAAATATAATCTAATAATATAAAACTATAAAATTTTAAAATACATTATATACTTTTAAATAAAAACAAAATACATAGTATAAAAAAATAATATATATTTTTGCAAGCCTCATTTGGTTTGCCGGTTATAGTTAAAATTTTAATATTAGAGTTGGTTGACTTTTAAAAAACTAATTAAAATTTTTGTTCACATTTCAAAAAAAAGATAAAAACTAATTTGGAAATTTTGAATTGGAGATGGATAACTAAACATACACATTATCTTTCTTTTTAAGGGTAGTTTGGATATTTTAACCCATAAAAAGTAACCCAAATTTTAATAGGAATTGTATTTTTGTTGTATTGGTGTATGATTAATTTTTTAACTATGCGTTTAATTGGTCTGTTTGAGTCGAAAATTTTGAATTAGAGTGGAGTTAGAGTTGAGTTATGTGTTTAGTGTATGTTAGGCTGATTGGAGTTTAAAAGTGTAACAACTTGACATATATTTTAGAAAAATTGTATCAATATGTATCTTGTTTCATTCATCTCAATATTTTATGAAATTTTTTTAAAAAAATTCATCTCATTTGAACTTGTTTATGTAAAGTTATGAACTGTTAAAACTTGAGATTTTAAGTTAGAGCTGGAATGTAAATAGTAAAACTAAATTAACTTTTCAGAAGATGATAAAAATTAAGTTGACTTTTTTTAACTTGAACGAATTTGACAAATACAGATAAGAGTTTCCTATGTGGTAGTTCACATTATTATTCATCATAATGTAGAACTATTTTTAATTATAAATCAGACTATAATTAAAATAATAATATCTATTTATAAGATAAAATTATAGATTTTTTTCAATAAATGGTGGTGATATATATCAACAGGTACATCAAGACACTCTAATTAGGTTGACACCTCATCATCCACACATCCAATATGAAACTAATTATACAAAAAATATATATAATAAAGTTCAATGAGGAAACCAAAACCACTCTAACTAGGAGATTAAACAAAGATATAACTATTAAACTATCATCCTATTAATGGTGTGTTTGGTGTTTAGATTGAGTTTGAGATGAAATAAAATTTTAATGTCAAAATTAATTGATTTTTTAAAAACTAATTAAAATTTTTGTTAATTTTATCAGAAAAAGATAAAAAACCAACTGTAAAATATAATTGAATATAAACTCCCCTTTTATTCCAAACGTAGGATCCCATTATAACACGAATCGTAAGAATCACTTTTGACAATTAAATCAGATTCAGCGGCTATGTAATGGGGGCCAAATGAAAAGGGGCAGAAGATGGGGCAATATGTACGGGCAATACGCTTTATCCTTCTCTAAGGAGTTTTTTTGCAATTAAAGAAAATAATTAATTTCTTTTGCAGATTTAATTATTATATTAAAATTTTTATTACGAGTATCATTAGACGATCTCCAACTCATAACTATATTTTAATGCAGCTTTTACATTAAAATGGTGTAATTTTTGCACTAAATTTAAAGTTCATCTCCATCCTATCTACTTCAAATTTTACTTTAAAAAGAATATCCCTATATATTCCTTTTTATTTCATTTACAACAATGATTTTATTTTATCAACTATCTACTTATATATTTATTAACATATTAGTACAATGATATTACAAATAATTTTTATTTCATTTTATAAATGCTATCATAATGATATAATTAAAATAACTAAATCAAATAAAACCATTTATGTAATAAAAAAGATATAAAAGAAAGTAATTTTATTGAAAAATATACCATTGGAGTAAAATATGAATTTTTAAACTCGTTTTGGGTACTTTTTATTATTAGAAAAATTTTGCAAAAAAAAAAAAAGAAAAAAAAAAACGGATAGCTATCCTTGCGCCATTAATGGCGAAACACTGATACACCACTCTATTTCCTGGTTGGAGAGCTTCTCCGGTGCCAACTTGGCATTTTGCTTCAAGTTGGCTCTTGGTTGGAGAGGCTCTTAGTGAAGTAAATATTTGGGAATGATAAAAAGAAAAAGATGTTATCCTAATTCTAAAATTTATTATAAAAATAAGAAAATTTTGAGTTAATTAATTTTTTTAAACTTAGAAAGAAAATTCAAGCTCTATACTTTCTTATTTAATCATAGAAAATTCAAGCTATATACTTTCTAGTGTAATCATATGTGAAATTATCATGCAACTATTAGTTAAATAATATTTAAAATAGTTTTGATACAAATTTTTTTTAGAAAGGTTATCTCGATATTTTTAAAATTTTGTTTTAGAGAGTATTTTATTATTAGCTTTGTCGATAAAGGAGATGTTCTATATATATGTATTTAAAAAAAAATAAAAATATTTTTTTTCCTTTTTTTTTTTTTCCCTGTTTGAACGCAGAGAAAATTTGTATTTTGACTAAATACAATTGTTTTCCTTATTTTTGTTGGCATTAATACTGTTCAGAGATCAAGAAGTCTGAAGAGACCATCTTTGACTGGGAAGGAGGACATGCGTGGGGTAAAAGAAATCTATTGTGATGTTTTTAGGGAAGAAGTGAAGGAAAAAAGAATCTTCAAACGACAACCATGGTTTTATTCATGCCCTTGCCAAACTTTAGCTCTCTTACAACAATTATATTACACGCATTTCACGCATGCGAAATAGATAAATAAAATAAAATAAAATAAAAACAAAAGTAAAAAAAAATCACTTAATATTGATTAGATCACCACGTGACTCTTACGTGACAACCCCTAGACACATGACAAAAATCACATTCATGATTTTAAATAAGGGTATACATACATATTATACGCATATACATGGGAAAGTAGAAATATATAACATGTTTCCTTTTTTGTCACACATAAAAGGATTTTTCAATTTATTACAGATATAGCTAACAAAAACTATTCATTTGACACTATTATAAATTATAAAATCCAAATTCCCTATTTTAAATTTTATTTTATTTTATTTTTTAAAGCGTGTTTTCAAAAAAATTTCAGATATACCATTAAAAGAACTTCAACACTTTGACATGGCAAAAAAGATGATAATTCTTTCAAAAGATTTGGAAAATCATAAGAATGCTGTTCATAGACGCAAAGCCGTAGTCTAGTAAGTAAGAATACGTGTCTTCACTCAAATCTTGAAAAAAAAAAAATCAGATTTAGTTTGACATTTAAGTTTAACTTTAACTAAACTATATTTTTTAATCTCAGTTTTCATCTTTTTCTGAACAATCAATAAAATTTATAATTAGTTTTTAAAAAATCTACCAACTTCGACTTAAAATTTTCATCCCTGACGGATGAATCAAACGCAAACTTAAAGGGAAAAATTATATTTAAATTGAAGAAAGACATACAAGCATCAATAACAATACATATGAAACCATTAAATTCGAGACAAAACTCTCAATTAAGATCGGTTCCGTCAGCAAGATCTGATAAAGCTTAAGAAACAAAATGAACACAGAGATCCGTAAATTCATATTATGTGAAAAGTAGTATGGAAATGGATAAAAAATGATGGGTGGTTAAGAGCATGTGCAGAATGGGCTGGAGATTCATAAACGGACATGATGCCCTGAACAAAAGAGCCACTTGTATCCTTACGACCTTATTGATTAAGACCAACACCAAGAGAGGTCAGTGCACTTTTTTGAGAACAAAAAAGTGGATTAGCTAGAAGTCAGAAAAATTTCTGGTCCCTTTTTTGCCTCCCCTTCTCAAGTGGTCCTAACCTTTTTTTTTTTTAGTCCATTCACAATTGTGTGACAAATGGGAGATATTATCAATCCACGCCTAGACATCTCCTTAAAAAATTCAATACTCTCAAGCCCAAACCCCTATTTCCATTGCTCCCCAAATAATGCATGCTTTCATTCCATCCATACAACCATATATATATATATATATATATATGTATGTATGTATGTCTATCACAAAAATTGTATAGTCTTGATGTGATAATATACAATAAGGAAATCGATGGAGAGTTCTCTAAAGACTTTTTCCTTATAAATTCAGATTTCCAACTATCTTGAAATTCGTCTATTATCAGGTTATACGTAAGTCTATTCGGTCTTCATACAGATGAAAAACTTGAAAACTGTCTTACTTTTTGTAACGATCTCCCTGTTATTACCTTTCAATGTAAATTTATGTGTGATTCAAGTAATCCAATACTACAAAACTAGTATAATATATAACTCGATACATAGCTCGGATCCTAATTTTCACTCTGGTGTTAAAAAATGACCCAAAGATTTATCTATGTTTCTCCCATGCGAGAGACTAAAAAATTCGTAATTCATATTTCTTTGGCGGCCTAATTGAATTTAATTTTGGCTACATAGTTGTGGTCCATAGACAAGGGGAAGCTTTTTCTTTTTCTTTTTTTTCCCCTATACTTTTGAAATTGACATGCAATTCAGTTCAATTATTAGGTCTTACAGGCCCACGAATGACGAATGGGGTGTTTCTTGGCTTAAATGAAATAAGAATTTTGAGGCTAAGAAGCTTTCCCCTTTCCAATATCCATTAATAATCCTCTATGTGCATATATACTATGAAAGATTATATATACATATATATGTACATCCCTGTCAAATTAAATTAGATATTGACCATGGCCTAACTTAATAATATACGTGACCACAGAAATAGAAAGGCTGACAGATAATGAGAGAAATATGCGCACACGTTTACGCGTGCTAGCTCATGCATGCATGAGAAAGCCAGAAAAATATTGCACAACAAGCCTATACACATATACATGGGGGATAGACAAGCATGAGGCCAGTTTCAACTTTGAGGTTGTTTGGTGCATTTATGATGCAAAAACCTGCATGTATTTTGTTGTAGGGATCCATATATATATATATATATATATACCGATATAAATAATATGGCATATACCGATATAAATAATATGGCAAAGTTGGTGCTAAATGCAAATAAATTTTTGAGAACTAATGCAAGAATACCTCATTGATAATACGTGTTTTTAAAAATTGAATCTGGATTAAAAATCATATCAATATAAAATAAATAAATAAATAAACAGTAATGATTCACAACACGGTCTTATCAGTATAGGATATATTTTAATTTTTTTTTTGTACCAAAGGAATCCTAACGTCAAATGTTTCGTTAAATAATTTGTTGATTGTATACGTCATATAAATCTTTGCATTTCAATCATCAATCCCACCTGCTTCTGATCTTTTAATTTGGTTGCTGACCATATTTTTATTATTATGTCACCTTTTAGGTTGCCAACTAATAAGATACTAATTAGCCTGCACTTTAGGTTAAGAGGGAAACATATTTCTTTGCAAACTCTCTTGTACTTATTTTTTATGGCAAAAAAAAAAAAAAAAAAAAAAAAAGTGAAAAGACTGTATCTTTCTTGAGTGTATTTCTTCGATTGGCTTTCTCCTTATATTTCCTTTAGCTAATAGAAGCTAGCTCGGTTGGAGGTTGTTGGGTACGAATTGTTTTTAATGTATTGAGTTTTAGGTTCAAGGTTTTTTTTTTTCTTTTCTTTTTTAGTAAATTGTTTGTTTCATCTCCAATCTTTTTACGGAGTCAAGATTTGGTTCTCAATATTTATTTATGATTAAAAGGTTTCTAAACTTTTCTGACGGTGCAATTTGATCCTTTTTATGAACAAAGATTAAAAATTAGTTGAAATAAATCACATATATGACACACGTAAGTTGAATTATGTAAAAAATAAAAACAAATTTTTTAATTACCATTAAATAGTAAATCATGTAAGATCATTTTTAAAGTATGTAAATAATAAGGATCACTTTACAACTTGTTTAATAACCTTTTAACCACAAAAAAAAAAAAAAAAAAGATTGGGGACCGAATCTAACTTCGTAAAAAAGTTAAGGACTAAACAAGTAAATTTTTTTTAATTTAAATATGAGATATTTAAACTTTACATCTTCTGGTGGAGTCAAATAAGATAATTATATAATTCAAAGCGTTTTTTTCTATTTTTCTTTTTTCTCTCAATCACTCCATATAATTTCCATTTCTATTTTGCTCCCATTCCATTGCTTTGAATATATCCAAAGTTATCCTCAAAAAGATGGGATTTCATGACTAGACATGCCATGTTCTGTGGTGTAAGAAAAGTATTACTCCTTTTTTCCTTCTTTCCAAATTTATTAATTATTGGCCAGGTGGTGGGTAAGTTTATGCAATGTGGACCTCAACGAAAAAAGAAAAAAAAAATCCTTTATTTTGGAAAATGACTAGATTCTCACGAATTATGTATATCAAAATTTTCAAAATTAGCATGTACTTTCTTCAAGAGTCAAACTTGAATGACACATTAGTAGTAATAAAAGAAGTATACCTTCAAGATATATGTTAGCCGAGTAAAGACTCGGAGATATTGATGCCACAAGGAATGCAAAAAATAGACTCCATATTGTGGAAACACATGATAATTTTAAGCACATATCTGATTAGATTTTTTATACTTTATTATGATGTTTGTTTGGTTGGTATGATACATTCAAATGCAGAAACTAGATCAAAACAATTAAACTCAAATCAGCCAAATTCAAATGTTCACTTTTATAAATCACGCTCATTTTTTTTAAAATATATTTACACTATTCAAATATAAAATTTAATGAAAATATCCAACACATATTAATTTGAATGCATAATTTAAATTCTAAAAATTATTAAATTCACCTAATGATACATATGGATATAAATAAACAACGGTGTCTGAAATTGAAATTATTATAAGAGAATCTTGCCCTCCTCCCTTAAGAAACCGAATATTTAAGGGAAAAAAAAATTTAAAAGAAGAATGGAAAATATTCCCTTTGCTTTCTCCATAGTTTGGCAAGATTTGGAGCCTTATCCTAAACTCAACCCAAAGGGGCAGCCAAAAGTGTTTTCTCCATATTTATTCATATAAAAAACCAAATTAGGTATTAATAATTTTCTAGTCTATCGGTCACAAGCAAAAATAGTAGTGAAAGGTAATGAAAACACATGTATATGCAAATGGCTTTTTCACTTGCGTGCAAGTACTCTTTTCGCAATCATGGAGGAGAGAGTTTGCTTTTGAGGAAGTCACAGTTTGGTATAAATATGATGATATATTTTCTTTGTATGGAATAGTCAAAAAAACAAATACCAACAAAGCTAATCCTATTTTAGCATCCACTTGTACCTCAATTATTCAAATAAAGTACACTAGTAACTTGATAGAGTTAGATACCATTCTAGTTAATGTTAAGAATTAGATATCTTGTTTCTAAATTATCGATAGTAATGAAATCATAGATGAAAATAAATGAATATGAATGTATAAGATTTATAAAAGTTCACTTCAATACGAGATCACGTGTTCATTCAACCGTTGCAACAATTAATTACAATGATCAAGAAATTTACAAGAGAATAATGCACACCTCTCAGACTCAGAATTTTCTTTCATCTAACCTCTTTGATAATCAACCCTATAGTCAGTATCTCTTATTTATAGAGAAAAAATTGAACAACTGAAATTATATATGTGAAATTCTCAAATTATAATGAACTACTTTTAATGAAATTTAGGTTTCGAGGCAATAGTTAAGCTCCACGTATTATCTCTACATCAGAGTAATCAATAGGCTTCACAACTTAATAATAAGGAGTTGAAGCTATTATACATATTCTCGATTTGAGCTTATGTTTATCATATATGCACATATATGTGTATAAGCATGGGGTGGTCTAGTTGTAATTGACTGTTGTGTGATTATGTGGTCGAAGCTCTTGAGTTGGGTGATTTTCTTTTAAGATCTTAAATGTGAAGGTCAATCTATATGTTGTCTTTGTACCAGGTATTAATTCCCCAAATTAATAGTTGGGTTATCTCTAATACAAATGTAAATATCGTTATTATATTTGTCAAAAATAATAATAAAAAATGACATATTTGATATGTTAATTCTCTTTTGAACTTCAAAACATTATGTTATTGTAAATGCTATCTATTAATATTCACTTTTTGGATGTCATGCTTTGTAACTTTACAACAACAAAATTTTTAAATTTCAATAATTTGAAAATAATAATGTTGTATTTATTAAATCACACATTAATTAGTTGTTACAGGTATAATGTAGCAATAATACCACAAATGACTCTACTTAAAAGTGCAGAGTTTGAACTCTCTTATCTCCAAGTTAAAATAAAAAATAAAAAAAATCACACATTAACCAAATACTAAAAAGCAGATACGTTAAATTGGCAATAAATTTATCACCAAAGATAATGCATACTAAATCTGACATTAAATATAATGTTGCAGTGGAGAGTTGTTTTTCTACTCAAATATGCTAGATTTTGGAATGCTCCAAATATAAATTTATTTACCCTTTTTAACAGTAATTAACTAGGGAAGACATAAAACATTGGAGAATGAAAATTCAAAATATTCATAACGAAACGCCTCTGCTGCACGGTTTAGTTTTCATCTTACTCTCGCTGTCTTGGATAAAGTAAAAGGAACCAAGAGAAATCTAAAATTTGAGTTGTGTTTGGATACCGCCTCAAAATCCCAATTATTCTTTTGCAAACTTATGTTATAAACAACTACCATCTTATCACCTATGGATTAAAAAAAAAAATTTTGTTCAATAAAAAGGAGATCAATGATATCTTCATGCCCTTTTATCAATCTTATTATGAGAATCTATTGGTATCATAAGTGACATAAAAGAAGGACCTAGTCCGTACTTTCTCGCCTAACTTCCAATAAGTCCAAAATCTTCAAGGTCAAGTCTAACTTGACAGGTCATTGGAGAAACGTAATTATAGTATCAACAAATAATAGAATTTCATTGACATAAGAATATTTTAGACGCTTATTACTAAAAAATAAAATAAAAATTCATAAATCACAATAGTTGATGAAGAAGAAGAAAAATTAGAACTGAAGATTTTTTTAATTAATAATTAGAACTATATAGTTGATATGTTAACATTATTCTTAAAATTGTTAAGAAACTCCAAAGTCCCAATCTACTCCACAAATATAAGATAAAAAAGATCCTTCCTAGCCATAGAAAAGGGGGGAAGAATGAAGAGCTAGTCTTGTCATTGAAAGACCCTGAAATGTCACAAAAATTAGAGTCTAAATTATGATAATTGTTACTGTTATTGCTGGTGTGAAAACACACACACACCATAAAAGTGGCCCATCTCCTTTTCCCTAAATTTGTAAAAACAACAAGCTGGATCTGGGTTCCACCTTTGAACTTCTCCTTACCCCTTTTCTTTTTCTTTTTTCTTTTTTAATATATTTGTTTTAATTTTCTTTTCTCTGTATTGGGTTAATAATACAGAATGCAAACTTTACGTTCCATGTTCCTTTATTTATTTCTTTGATAAGTTACGTTCCTTGTTCCTTGGACTTAATAACATACAAATACTTTTGGGCCTAACTATGACTGAAGCCTATATATCGTCAGAAGTGATCTTTAATGCAAAGTTTCTTGGACTGATCCAGCATGCCCTTAATGTGGCACCATTTTTTGTTTTGTTTTGTTTTGTTTTGTTTTTGTTTTTGTTTTTGTTTTTTGTTTTTTGTTTTGTTTTTTTTTTTTTTTTTTACCATCATTACAAATTTTTACGAGTAAATAGTAAGATACTAGTTTAATGTTTGTGTGTTGCATGGGGGGGGGGGGGGGGGAGAAATAGTAAAATTAAATAAGTAGCTAATTAAGATAATACTATAATTATTATAGATTTTTTTTTTTGTTTTTTCTTATTATTAAAATATTAAAATATATACATTTAAGATTATATTAACATGTAAAATTATATATACAAACATATATATATATATATATTTACAGATAGAGTTGTTGTGAGTGGAATTTTTTGTGTTTGATTGAGATGTTGTCAACCATATTTAATTCTTTATTTTTTCTTCTGATCTGTCATGATGGAAAATTTATAAAAAAAAAAAAAAGCTATTAGTTATTTGATCTTTATAAATAAAATTAGAATAAATATGGTTATATAATATGTAATTATATATTAAAGATAATTGTACTTTGTTTTCTTTTATTTTTTGGGCTGAAATAATAATAAATGCAATTATATAATAGTTTGAAATTCATGAATATATATATATAGAGTAAGGAAATTAAAAATTTTAAAATTAAACATGAATAGTAATGTAAATTAATTCATCTTCTTCTATTATGGGTTGAATGAAACTGAGTTATTTTTTGCAGTCTTTTTGCCTTATGGTTTTGGTGTTTCCGGATCCAAAGAGGCTAACGGTGGTGTGATGTCTTTAGGGGATTCAGTTGGTGGTGCAGGCAATAACATTAGTGATTTATTGTCGTCAAAAGATTTTTACAATTGTTGCATCAATAAAAACACCTCTAAGATGAAATTGAGTCAGAAATATTTTTGACATGCTTTTAAGTTGATCGATGATAGGGAGAATGATATTTAGATTAGTGTATCATTCTTGAATTGTCAATATAGAGCAAGGTTTGTTTATTCGTGATTAGACAATTTTTCCAAACATGACAAAATTTATCCCTCCAGTATTGTCTTCGATTGAAGCATTGATTTTATACATGTTGTAAATGTTAAAAATCTATTTAATTTTTAAATGTTTAGAAATTTTGTATTTTTAATAATAAAGGTAAAGAATATTACCAGGTGGCTGACATTGTAGTTAAATATATATGGGTATTACACCACCATGAAGTCCAAGATTGTTTGACTTATCTATAGCAGTGTGGACCGGCTTTATAGAACCAACCTTGGAATGCATCAAGTTTAGTAATGTTTATGAATAAAGAATGCTTACTAAATTATATTTTATAATTGAATTGTAATAAATGAATGTTTACCTAATTCTAATATAGGTCTAAGTTTCGGAGTTCTGCTATTGTAACTATATTCATAGTTTATTGTTCTTCCAATTATAGTATTTTTTTTTGTTGAAACAGCATAAATTCGATTCAATGAAATGACTAAACCTATAAACATATAATATATTAAGTAAAGTATTTTTTTAAGAAAATTATAAAATATAAATAATTATAATATTTTTGTAATAAGAATTTGTAATACTTTTTTTTTCTTTGACTTGGTGATATCTGGATCAAAATAATATGAGGTTCCAAAAAACTGCTTGCTACATAAAGTCCACCTGTATATTTATAATTATTAAAATTAATATTTAACAATGTTTATTGTCATTATTTAAGATAAATTCTTATTAATTTTTATTGTATATGTACTTACAAATGTATTGTTTAGCTGCCATCACTGTAAAGGTAATTATGACTGGTTTGGGCATTTTTTAAACTGCATTTTCATTAAATTTTTCTCTAATTTTGCCCCAAAGAGATATATTAAGTGTTTTTTCTCTAAAAAATATAATAAATTTATATAAATAATTTATTAGATTGTGAATCTATTGAAAATATGTTTATAATAATATGTGATTCATAGTTACCTGATATTTTGGATTGTTGGATTTCGTCTTTTTACTGATTTGTCGTTTATACTGGATTTTTCAATGCCTTTGACAGATATGAGATAACCACTAACATCTAACACAATATCATAAATATAAAAAAAATATTTATTGATATTTATATGATTAATTTATGCATTTTTTGGCTAATAAATGTGAATATTATACATAATTTACCTGAAAGGAGGTCGTTGATGTCAACCTTTGATGTTATTAGTATTCTATAAAATTAAATTTATATTGAGGAATTTCTGGAATATCTTCTTCGGCTTTCTTGCAAATTGTGGACCTTGTAAATTGTAATACTACTTTATGGGGAACAATTTTATATCTATGTTTGTTGTTCGTAATAAAGAAATTATTGATTTCTTATATGTTACCCGCTTGTTTTTATTTGTTATAAAATCAGCATTCTTGATACGAACGAATTTATGTATTACTTCATTCTGAAAAAAAAAACATATAAATTATTTTATTTTTATTTATTTATTTAATAATAATGTAAATTGTTTATTGTGAATAAATATAATATTCATAAAGAAAAAATTTAATTATATGTTCGTCTACTAATAAGCAGTCAATGCTTATTAGATGACCAATATTATAATTTGTATGCCTCTATATGTGACAAACTAGTGCACGAATAGTCTAATGTATTTCCCTTGATTTTTGTACTAGTAATCGGCTTAACATTTTCTATAGATAGTAGAGACATATTAATATATTTGTTTACGAATCTATAAGTTGAATTTGAATTTTGGAAATCATGACAATCATTTTATACTATAATTATTTAGGGTATTTTTTTTTGGTTAAAGATTTTTTTTCAATGAATTATTAATTTTGATCAATATTATGTAATATTTCATTATAGTGGATATTTTTTTTATATGATTTGTATATTTATTAATTAAATCGTGTATTAAAATATGGATCATTTTAGTGATGTTACTCTTGATAAAATAATGTATAATTGTCTATAGCTAAAAATTTCATTTTCTAAGTAAATTCCAATTTTATTTAATGATTGACCTTAACTTTTATCTATTGTCATTGCATAACATATTTTTAAAGGGAATTGTCATCTTTTTAAAATAAAAGGCCATTTAAATTCATTTATTGTCATTTCTATTCTTTGTATATAAAATTTTTCAGTTATGCTATCAAAATTAATATTACGTCCTTTAACCATTTTATTTGTTTATTTATGCAATAATAAGTCTTGTACCATTGCATAATCACATTGATTGATTGAGATTTTGCATTAACATAACATGGACTCGAACTTTTAATTATAATTCATGTGGAGGTAGTCCGTTAAAATTAAACATATGTAAATATTCAAGAAGATACAAATAATTTAGTTCATCGAGATTTTCAGTTGATGAAATAATAATATCATAACTATAATAAATTTTTGTTTTCGCTGGTACTAAAGATAATAAATATTTATTTATTTTTATTAGTTGTTTTGTTTTTTGGTGTAACATTCGCACGTTATTTTAAATAATCAATATTGTCAAAATTTTAATTTCGTATATTATGGTAGAAATATGTTTAATATAATTAGTTAGTTAATAGATATATGAAATTTATTTTAAACAAACAACAATTGCTTTAACTAATAATAATGTCCTAATTTAAATGTGTACGAAGTAAAAATTTTATGTTACATTATAAAAGTGCATGATAGAACAAATAAAATTATACAATCAAAATTATAACAAATTTAAATTCCACAAATATTTTCATACAAAAATTAGTGCAATAAATTTAAATATTTCAACTCTCTAAGTGAACATGGAAAAAGAAGAAAAAAAAACCCTGGGTAATAAAAAAAGAAAAAAATATATGTATGGGTAAACACAAAAAAAGAAAAAGAAAAAAAAAGAAGCAAGGGAACAATAATAACAATAAAAAAAGGCAGACAGTAATAATACAAAAACATACATCTATAACACATTTAATGATGTATACCAAATTAAACAAACAATTTAACATTCAATAATTGACATTGTTACTATAAGAGAAATTTGATTAAATATCCAGAGGTAAAAGAAAGCAAAAATATGGGTGGGAAAATTACCAATTAGAAAACATATGCTAAAATACAAAAAATACTTGTTATTAATATGAGAAACTTTTTATAGCAAGTTCAGATCTCCCTTTTCTATTGTTAGCTGAATAGGTTAACAATAACTGGAATATAATTTGACATCATCTTTAGCTACTAATTGAAATGTTTGGGAATGCATGCAAAATTTTTTTTAGTAAATGTTTATAGTAAATGCAGAGAACAAACCGAACAAGGGAAAAAACAGTAGGGCAAAAAATTTGACAGAAGTGCAGGAATGTAATTAAGTAGTATGAAAAGAACAGATTATGGAAAATCTAAAATGATACAAATCTCAAACATTCACAGTAACAATAAAAACGGTCAAATCATACTCAATTATTATCTAATACATGCTAACAACAACATTAAATTTATCAATATATACCAAACTAAATACTAAATATGGTATATGTATTAGTTTATACTTAAACAGAGATCATCATAGCAAGCTTTAATTTCTTGAGGGAAAAAAAAAAATCCTTGAATGAAAACAAAACGTTCAAAAATAAAGGTTGAGGGAAAAAATTAGAATTGTTTATTTATTAAAGGAAAATGAAGAGTGAAAAACACAAGTTAAACTGTCTAGAAAATAAGCAGTAGTAAAAAAACAAAAAGGAAATTATAATAACGAAATCAAACATCTTAGTATAGCAAATAGTAACAATAATAAAAGTAAAACTGAGCAGATATTGTAGAAAGTGCAGAAACGTTTCACAGTCTCTTAATATGTCGTATGTGTATTAATAGTATTAGTAATAATAATAGTCATAGTAAAATAATAATGAAAGCAGGAAAAATATTAAAGAAGTAGATAAACAATAGCCAGAATGAATATGAAGTCATCAAGCAAACCGAAATATTCTCCTCATAACAGAAAAAACAGTGATAACTCATCACAAGTTACAAGCTCATCACAAGAAAACTTAAAAACTCATTCGAATATAACTAAACAATATAATCTGAACTCTCAATCAAAAAATAGGTTACACATATAACATAACAAAATCCAAATACTATGATCAGAATATTCACACAAACAATCATAAAAATGTAAAATATGAAAACTAAGCTGCAAACTTCCAAAACGACACGCAATCATAAACACAACTATAAAAGATGAATATTTAAAGCCAAACTGAACCAAACACAACCCGAGGGAAAAATTGCAAAAACCAAAAACATAATACCAAAAAATAAAAAAAAAGTCTTGAATATTTCTCTTTGTACTCCCAATGTAGCCATTTTGGACCATCATCCCCACAACCTAGAAAAAACAAATTCCACATAAATTAAAAATTAAAAACAATATATATAATTTTCCGAAAACAAAATGCTACAAAAAAATTCAAAAAATAAAAAAACAAAACAAAATAAAGCAGAACATACCTTATACTTTTGTCCTTGTTTTTGTCTATAATTTTTTTTATCAGGATCTTCCTCAATCATAAAATGTAAGCTGATGATGATGATGATGATGATGATGATGATGATCAAAATAATAAAACAAATAAAATAAAAAAAAATTTCTCAGGTTATGTACAAATAGGAAAACAAATGAACACAATAATTAAAAACAAAAACCAAGAAAAAAGAAGAAGAAAAAAAAAACCCAAAAAACTCAAAAGGGGAAAAAACGATTAAAAAAATAAAACTGAAAACATATTTCCCATTCTTTCTTTCATTTACTATTTTTAACCAAAAAAAAAAAAAAAAAGAAACGAAACGAACTTTAGTTAAATTTTATACATGCAGAAGACAAAAATAATTATAATATTTAAAAAAAATAAAACAAAACATACGAAAGAGGAAAAAAAAAAGAAGAAACCAAAAAAAAAAACAAAATTAAATTAAATTAAAATTAAAATCAGAAATTTGGAGACAAAAATCATTAAAAAAAATTAAATAAGACAAAAAATACAAAGAAACAATGAATAAAAAGCTTATCTTTAAAATTTAACTTTCCAAAAGTAAAAAAAAAAAAAAAAAAAAAAAAAAAAGATAGACAACATAAAATTAAAAAAAAAAAATCAAAAATTAGGGTTAAGAAAAAACAAAAACAATACAGAGCAGAAATCAAATAAAAAAAATCTCAAAAGAAAAAATTCTAAATCAAAATTGTTAAAAAAATAAATAATAAAATAATAAAATACAAAAAAAAAAAAGATGAATAAAAGACTGATCTTCTTCCATCCAAATGGGAAAGAAAAAAAAAATTCCTTTTCCTTTTGGATAAATCAGAAAATTATTTTGAGAAACTTTAACATCTTCCATTTGAAAATATTTCTTAAAAGAATATAGGTAAAAGAATGCCAGTTTATGTTGATCAAAATACATCCCATTTATTAATCATCTTAGAAAAATCTCAATCTAACACTATGGAGTGATGGATACATAGTTTCATTTCAGAGGGATATAAAAGAAGATAAATCTTTTGAACTAATTCAAAATTTTACAAGTATAATATACAATATCACACGTTATAAAATATATTACATTGACTACAAGATTTATAACAATGGTTACTCTATTTATTTAAGGAAACAAGAACTCATGCTTGGGAAATGTCCGAACCCGAACCCGAACCCGAACCGAACCCGAACCCATTCTTGTGCCTAGGAAATGCCTGGGCCCGAGCACGTGCTCTGGGAATGCATGTGAGAGAGCTCAAGCGTCATGAAAGCAAAGGTGGCACCAAGAAGTCTAATGGGCAGGTACAGAGTATGTGTGCTAAGTTACTCGAAGGTGAAAGGCTTCACAACAAAAAAGAGAAAAAAAAAAACTCTTAAATTTATGGGATAATTAAACTTTTGCAATCCAATGTACTATAAAATTTCTTCAAATTTTGAGATGAAGAATTACAAACACAATTTCCAACACAACTTCAAATTTTGTTCATACAATTTTATTATGTTATTGTGTAACCTTCTTAATTAATTATTTGTTTAATCTTATTTTCTAGATCAGAAACGTTCATCGAGAGTTACGTGAAATTTTCCGCCAACATCAATCAATATTGGAATTATGTTTATCGTAAAGCAAATAGAAGGCAAATTTTTTTTGGAACTGTATAATATTTTACTGTATAAAATACAATGTCAGTCAATACTAGAATCATGCTTATCATAAAGCGTAATAGTTGCACTAGAATTTATTACTTCTTCGTTAGGGATTGATGAATATTATTTCTATTGATGTATTTCTTAATGGGAAAAAAAAAAAACTTTACAGAAAAAAAGGTTCATATTTAGCTAATTAGTACAGAATACGTTTTAAAAACCATCACAAAAATGTTTGTTATTAAAGTCAATAAACCTTTGACAACACAAAACTTTTTTGGTGAAGATTAATGATTATAAAATATTAAAAAATAAATGAGTGTAGAAAAAAAAAAAAAATCAAATGGTGGAAAGGTCTTAAGAAAGAAAATAAAGAAAGTAATTTAAACGACTAAGTGGGGCACATTCAAAAAGAATATAATTAGTGGTGAAAATCAAGAAAATCTAAAAAATAATATTGGGAAAACTCAAATTCTCAAAATTTTTACTTTGACATGAGTCTGTCCCTTGCAATACAATTGTTACACACGAGTTGACATGATTAACTCATATTCTATTATTCTACTTAACTTGACAGTTAATATGTTAATGACACATTTATTGACCCATCTAAATTTTTTAAGAAAAATAAACTGAATTAATTACTAGTCTCAAATATATGTTATTTATGTTTCGTAAATCATATAAGTTTTTCATTTTTTTTTCAAAAGATTCATGTAGAGTTCTGTACGATAATATGCATAATTAACCAAATATTTACAAGATGCAAAATTTTTGTATTACTTATAAAATCTTTATAACACTTTATCGAGATTTACATTTTATTTAATTTTTTTTTATCTTTTTGTTAAAAAATAAATAGTGGATTTGCATGATTTGATATCTAAAAAATAAAAAAAAAAATAAAAAACTGAGGATAAACTAATCATTAGATATCCGTGTTCCCCTGGGTGTGTACAACATTTTCAACGTTTTTCCTTTCCTTTTCCCGGTAAGCACAGGAATTGAAGTCAACTTAGATTTGGTGAAAGTGAGTTGAGTTGAATTTTAATTGATAGTATTTGTACTTTCAGAAAAAAAAAAGATTTCAGAAAAAAAAAAAAAAAAAAAAGAAAATGAAAAAAAAACATTATTTATAATTAGCGCACACAAGAAATCAAAATCAAGGAGGTTGAAAAAAAAAACAAAGAATTCTACAAAATCAAACGGCAAATTTCATCTTTCTCCTAAACTTTAAACTTCTGATAAAATATTAATTAAATTTAATTTTAATATTTTTCTTTTAAATTTTAAAAATGTTTACAAATTTCTTTCTTCAGTAAATTTTTAACAAAAAAATACACATGAATTCATTGAATATGATTAGAGATATTAAATGTGAAATTATGAATAGCACTCGTTATCTTGATTAAATTGAAATTATAAAATTATCCTTAAAGAAGTTAAACAATAAAAGGGCAATCAACTTAAATATTTGCTTTTTAACTTTATTGATTACGTTATTACCTTTAATACCTCTCAATGAGTGTCACAACTGGATGGAAATTCTTAAATTTTGAAAGTTCAGGTGGAAAAAATTTACAAATTCAAATTGAGATATATAATGTGACAATGTCTAAAATTCAAACAAGAAAAGTGAAATTTATTGGAAACATAAATTTGGCACGTTTTAAATAGGAATAAAATAAATAAAAAAACAAATAAGCAAAATAAGGACTGACAGAGAGAGTGAGAGTCCTTTTCTATTAGACATTGGACGCAGCCTTTGACCCACACTGAACCAATTTTGACCTGGAACCGTTAATCCTTCTCTTATCCTTATTCTTAAATCACACGCTACCTTCCCCCCACGCGATTTCTCTTCTCTGCGCCGACCTATATATATAAATATATATATATATATATATGAGATTGAATCCTATTATATTTTGTATCCACACACACACATACATATACACACACACACACACGACATAACTCTCACACCGAGTTTCACAACCAGAGGAGAGAAATCAAGAATAATGGATGATATTGTAGTTGCTATAGCAGAGAGCAGAGCAGATCTTCTGCATAGGCTGAGCAACTGGGAGCGTTACTCGACGTTCGACGGGTCCTACGATCCCCGGACGTTCAACGGAGAGTTGGAGCCGGTGGAGCAGGAGGACGTCCGGCTGGAGAAGATGACGGCGGAGGTGGCGGTGGCGAGGGCGAGGGCGACGAACAGGGAGTTCGGAGTGGTTCTGAGGGAGGTGGAGATGGAGGTGGCAATCCAACTGGGGAGGATCCTGGCGAGGCCGGCGGAGGAGGTGCCGAGCGGGTTCTGGTGGGGTCGGTGGCGGTGGCGGCGGCGGAGGAGGAGGGGTTGGTCTGCGGGGTTTGCCAGGAGGAGATGGGAGGGAGAGTTAGGGAGGTGGTTGGGTGTGGACACAAGTTTCATGAGGAGTGTATTTTAGAGTGGCTCAAGAGGAAGAGGACTTGTCCTTTATGTAGGTTCCAATTGCAAGACCAAGACTAAAAATCAAATTGTCATAATTTTTTATTTATTTATTTTTATTTTTATTTTCCAATTTTGAGTTTGATTTTTTTTCAGAAAATTGTAATTATCGTCTTATAGTCACTAGGGGATTATTTGGAGAATTGTTATTGTACAGTTAGTAATTGCCAAATTTTTGTAGTAACACAATTTTTTGAGGACTCAAAAGTGATTTTTTCAATAGAAAGAAGCAATTCTTTTTTTTTTTTTTTTTTTTTTTTAAACTAGTCAACACCTTTTACCTTACTACTGACCATGGAGAAAATGAGAGAAGTCAATTTAACACTCCATATCCTCTTGATTTAAATTTGACTTTTCCATCTTACATGATAGTGTATCCTTGATGTCTTGATCTCTCTGTTTCCCTGAGTTGTATTTGAATTCTTATATTAGATCTTCTTACCATTTCAATATTATTAAATTCCCATAATAACGTTAATTTGGAGGTCGCAAAGACACCACTGATTTCTTATTTATCCAGCAAATATGGTACGCACAAGATGAATTGAATATCGTAATTCGTATGACAGCATTTTATAATGTCTTTAACACTAGAGGACAGATTGCAACTTTGTTATAGATGTATCCCTTTTCTTTGAAAGGGACTGAGATTGCAATTAAACAAAAAAAACAAAAATAAAAATAAAAACCAGAAAAACAGAAAAACAAAGATCTCAACTGAAAGTCTAGTGATTGTTTGGTAGGAATATACAACATACATAGCTAATGTTAAAACTCAAAATTTGATATTTCTCCACTTGATAACTTCGCTAATCCATAGAGGAAAAAAAAAAAAAAAAAAAAAAAACCTATTTTTTAATGCATTAATTATTAAAAGGCGGTGAAAAGGATTATTTTAAATTCTAATCTAAATAACAAAAGAAAGCAATACAAACCTGTAGAAATTACCACCACTTTAACAACTAAAAAAAAAAAAAATGTGTTCAATCTTGTTTTTGGGTGCCTCTAGTGTAGCAGCAGATCAGGGCAGACGACATTTACAACCAAACTACTTCAATCTGTAGTAAATTCAAGGTAGAGAAATAAAAATCAAATTAAATACAAAAAATATTTTCTACACTTATGAACAGGAGGCAAGTACTCAAACAGGCGGGTGAATCTGGTAGCCGCTATATAAACCGAGTTAGCTGGTGGTGATTGATGAGTGATGAGAAGAGACCCTTTTTAGTACTTCTGAAGTTACTGTGCCACATAAATCCTCTTTTATCCCACTATACATTCTCAAGAGTCCGGAGAATCTCTTCATGATGTCCATTGATCCATGGATTACCCGAACCTCATTCTGCAGACGAACTGGTTTCTGCAGTTTCATCCTCGCTGAAGCTAGATGGATTCTCCGATGCAGATCTACATGATATAAGACGTAGTTAAACAGCAAATAGAGTTAAAACCCACAAATGTCTGATGATATGATAATTACGCAGTGTATTTTCTTTTATTTTATTTGCTAGAATTTGTCAATTAGTCGTGTTTAACTTGTAGGACGATTTGCAGGATGTGATGGATTCTCGGATGCCATAGTTCACCACAACTGAGAAAATCACTGATTAAATGACAAATCAATATTCCAAAATAACTGATACCTCACCAAAATATCCACTTGTTTTTCTCTTACCGCTTTACATTGGAAAAACAAGCAGGATTTTGTAAAATAGCAGTGACTGCTCTTAAAAGGGAGAAAAGGCTGCTTCGAATACTAAATTTGGAGCATCGAATACTAAGAGTCCCTGTCTACCATGGCGACATACAAAACAGACACAAAATCAAGAAGACAATATACCCAAAACTAACTGAGGAAACAACTTGTTAAGCCCCAAACAAAGATGTTGAACCCTAACTAATAAAATTATCTAAAATACAACATATAAAGCTTATTGGATCTCTATCGTTGTCGCAAAGTAATTTCACAACCCCCTACTACATTTAAGGAATGTGTTTGTGGAGAAGGACAGATATCACAGTCAGAGAGAAATTCCACTGACCCTTTCATGTGATTCTTATGCGGTAGCATCTCAGAGAAGGATGAATTCGTAACATTTTCTTGTCGTGGAAAATCCACTCGGACTCTTTTTGAGACCTATCATGTAAGCAAAATTGAAGGTGCGTCAATTAACAAAGCAAATGACAACAAGCATGTTGTAATGTATGCATGCCCGATCGACCATGCGTGCCAAGGGAATAATACATTGCAAAAATATTCCAAATATATCAATTAGAGCATACCATCATTTCACTCACAGGCTTCATCTTTACTTTAACATCTTTCGTGGCTTTTCCTTCTCCACCAAATTTATCCTCCTGCACACATAAATTAACCAAAGAATTTAAAGCTGAGCACTTTCAACAGGAGGGTAATATAATATTGACATACAAAAGTAAATACCTGTGTCACCATAACAGATATTCTTTTCTCCTCCATTTCAGGTGCAACACAATGATTTCTTGCAGAGATTGAGGCCTTAAACTTCGAGTGTTCACTCCTTTGGACAGTCTTGGGGCTTAGGCCATCATCCTCATGCAATCCAGACAGTGACTGTTTGTTAGCAATTTTCCCACCATAATGCCCATGATGGTTAAGAAAAGAATCTGTTATCATTCCGTCGAAACCATGTTTAGAGCCCATTTTACGACTCCTGTTGCCTCTATAGCTAGAATCATCACACATATCCAAGGATGGGTTTCGTCCAAGGAAGTTACTATCACGATCAAGACATGTTGACTTCTGTCTTATTTGTTTGCAATGTTTCTTCTCTTGATGGTTGATCCCATACATGATACCAGGAGCTTCATGCAAATACGAGTCCCTAGAATTCAATTTGGAATTGTGTACTTCATTTCTCTGCAAATCATCAAAAATAGAAAAATAATTATGTAAATGAGAGATAAAAAGTTAGCAGAGAGCAATTTGGTTGCTATAGGAAAATAGGATTAATTTGAATACTGTCAAGACAGTTGAGTACGCATTAAACATAGACAAAAAAGTGCTAGTGTGTCACAGGCACACCAAAGTTTATTTGGCTTCTGTCATTTCTCTAAGAACGGATTCAGATTCATGGGTTGTGGTCAGATTATGAGGCTTAGGGAGTTCTGTGTGATGGACTTACTAGAGTCATCAAGATTAAATCATAAGAATCTTCCATGGAGAAGCACTTAAGTTTAATCATTACCGGTACATGCAGAAATATAGGACCATAATTTCACCAAAAAAATATACTGCAGAAAAATTATGGGGACATTATTAATAAGCAGCACAATCACTTACGGATATTAGTCCACAATTAAATGTGCTAACAAGTTAAGTTTTTACATACTAAGAACCAAGGAATTTCCATAACAAATCATCACTAAATTTGTTAAAATTTAATGGCATGTAAAAGAAAAATCCACTTACAGTAGTAGGACTGAGCTGCCTTTTCACTCCAGAAACGTCTGGAGAATGAGGAAGAACTGGATTCCCAACATAAAACGGTTCTGCAACATCAATCAGCAAAAGAAGTAGATTAGACCACAACCAATATTCCTAATCCGATGTCAAAGTATTCAAAATTTGAGAAGTAAATAGAGAATTCATATACAAGACAGCTAACATGTAAATCAACAATAAATATTTTACTTCTTCATTTTTACAAGGAGCACGGAGTTTTAGTCCATTTCTTGGACTGATAACTCAACACACTTATGAGAATCGAACAACTTAACTAAGATATTTTATGTTCTTTCAGAATATCTTCTATTCTATCACTGCCCACCATCCATCTCCTCTTATAACCTGTTAAACCAAAATTCTCCAGATCATATACTGCCAAGATCATTCCATCTTATGGCAATTGGGCTGAGTTGGCAGGCTAATAGTCGTGATAATCAAGACCACTGGTTACATCTTACATGTACAAAATGAATTTCGAGAGAAACCAAAAAGGATAAGTAAGAGACATAACACAAGATGCTGATTAGAGAATCTTCAAGAAGATAGTAGAAACAGCTGAGTATACTTAAGCAAGAGCCTTCCGTAAGACCCAAGATCAACTCTTACCAACAAGTAGTATTTAGTTTTACTATAGTAAAAGGCAAACCAAGCCAGACAAAACCCGAGTCTAACCAAAGCAATTCGGCTCGTCTGTGCCAGAGCTTCTCCTATCCATAGCATGAACAAAACCAGTCCATACAACAGATCACCAGTTCTCCAGGATGACTAACCAGCACAGGTTATTATGAAGTTTTCCCCATTACTATTTAAAGAAAAGGAAAGAAATTAAAACAGAGGAGAAGAAATATAAAAAAATGGTAAAAAAGTTTCAGGAAGATTAAGGCCGTGGATTAGATTAATTCCTAAATTACACCACATCTATCTCAATAAGTAAAAGAAATTAAAGCTTTGTAAGACTGCAGATAAATTCTAGAAATAAACATATGCATTCAGCAAAAACCAAAAGTCATAGGGAAAAACATTGAAGGTTGACATATTGATATCAATATTGGCCCGACCAAACCACTTCACTAAAGGAAATGCAGCGAAGATAAAACAAGAACAGTTTATTAGCCTTGCCTTTAGGACTACTTGATAAAATAAAAGCTCTCAAAACTGATGCTATATTGTTTGCTTCTCAACGCATCTAATCTAAAAATTTACATAGTATAGACACGCCTTGGTATAACAAAATAAATGCACCACCAATTTCCTGTCTCAAAGAAGCAAAGCCTAGGCTTTCTTCGAGGTCTTTCTTGGGTTGAACCAGTAAACAGCCATTCTATTAGATGAGACATCATCAACCAAAGAAAAGAAACCTATGTGTAATTAACCGTCTACTACCTACCGTACTTTAATGCTAGTAGACCAACGGTAACTAAAAATGTCTATCAAAATACCAAGAAGTAGAAAAAGACAAAGTATGTCAATTAAAATATATAAGTTCAGCGATAAGATCTACAGGTCAAAATATGTATCACCTACCATGAACAGGATCCCTAATCGGGGACTCAAATGCACCGGGAGGAAGTGGATCAAAATCTACACCCAGCGGTGGACCATCTTCCCGATATTGCCTTCCCAGTTGCCTCTTAACAGCCGTAATAGCAGCATTTTCAATTTCACCCTTAACTTTTAAATATCCAGAGGGCTTGTACCCCATGTGCCTCGCTCCCTTGGAATTTAGAGGTGCCACAAGTCCATCCTGAGCTAGATACCTAGAAGTTTCTACATTGAGGGGATCCTCAGTTTGTGAATATAATCCATCTCTTAATGATGAGCTACTTTCTGAAGATGTATCATCCATGCCACTAACTCTTTCTGGATAATGGATCCTACTTTCAAGGATGAGGTCTGCAGCTGGAAAATCATGCCCATAAAGTCTCTGACTCTCCACTTCCCTTGGATCAACATGCCTATAATCCACATGTTTAGTGCTGCCACACGAGTCTTGACCGAGTCCACTACCAAGATCCGGAATGATGCCGCTTAAACGTTCCTGCCGTCCACTGGGACATTTTTCAACTCCCAATGATCGTTTGTCTTTTAACCTTCTGTGGCAAAACCATCCAGATATCTGCTTTTCAGTCAATCCTAACTCATCAGCAAGTTCTGATTTCATTTCCTCTGTGGGATATTTGTGCTCTGGAATAGTAAAACAAAGAAAACGTTTCCATTTTAGAGCCTCAAGGACGCACTCCAATCAGGTTATTGAGATACGAATGAAGAGAAAAGCATTCTTACCATTGTAAAATTTCTCCAACGCCATAACCTGGGAGGGTGTCTTGAGCTGTCTTTTCTTATTATCTTGAGAAACTTTATTGTCATCAGACTGCGCTTCACTTGATTCTGGACATAAGTTCAAATATAAGAGCTAATCTATATGGTAATCAAAACACATTAAAATCAAAACAAATTGTTTACATCCAAACCTCACCGTGCACATTGGTAACAGAATTGGAGTTTACTCAAAGTAAATTAGCATCCACCGGAGACTACATTTTTCATTAGATTTTACATGCCAGATTCTGTAGGACCTGATGCTTAGTCTATCATAAATCTAGTAAAATCTTTATGGTATCTATCAACTATGAAAAACATCACAAATGATTCGGCAACAAAAACACCGGCAATTCGAGTAGACAAAACACTCAGCAAAAGAATGGAAAAAAAGTTTAGCGAGGTGTTAATCTAATAGCGTTTCGGTTTGAAAAGCATTTTCAATCAGAAAAGTTGATCTATTTTGTAAGAATATCAATAGCATTCTAAGTTACATCCGTCGTGAAATAGCTATGCTTCAAATTTCCTGAACGACAACCAATTTTCAGCACAAAAACAACATTTTCATCAAAATTTCTCAATGTTTCATAGTACAAGGTTCAAAATTTCACAGTCAAGGTCAAATCATAGCAAAATTATCTAAGCATTTACGAAATAGCCTGAGATTGGACAAAAATAAAGGGCAAATGAAGAAAATCGAAATGTGATTATGTTTTAAAAAAAATATTTACAGGCAAAAAGAGCAATCCAATCAACCATGACAAAACAAGCTATTAGTAGATTCCAACACAATGCCAAGAAAATAATATATTGCATCTAATTACGCGAATTGATCAAATGCAATTCAGAAAATGAAAAGGAAAATTCAAATGCATCCTGACGAATTCAGAAATTAATTTCGGTTTCCACAACATGATTACGGACTTTATTTAAAAAAAAAAAAAAAAAAGCAAGATAACATTAGAACAGTTCAAAAAATTGGAAAATTTCAGTTTCCCATCAATTTTCTCAGCAACCAAACAGCCGAATTTCATGGTTTCCCATCACCATTACAAAAATCCGGCCATGCATGCAAGGGATTCGAAACCAAAACCCTCGGGGGAATAATCAAACACAAACCGAAGGGGAAATCAATGAGAAAACGAAAACTTAAAAGTCCCAGAAATTGATCTGAGAAAAGGAAGGAGGAAAAAGAGCAGGAACAATACCTTCCATGGCGGGTGAATTCTGGGTACTCTCTCTCTCTATCTTCCTCGCTTTCTCTCTCTAAAATGGGTCTCAAGCAGAGATTTTGACTTGTGGGAAATTGAATGAAAAAAAAAAAAAAAAAACATACAAATGAATTGCAATTGGGCCTGCAAGTTTTTTTTTTTTTTTGCTTTTTTGTATGCATCCAATTAATGAATTCCTGTCATTGGAAGAAGATGAAAAGCCTAAAGGGAAATTCCTATTTTTTTTCCTTTTTAATTTTCACTTTTCCCTTTTTTTTTTTTTTTTTTTTAAGTTCTTTTGACCTTAGTTTTAGTTAATGAGATCCAAATTTGGCTCTCTTATTATTTTATTTTATTTTTTTTTTCTAGTCGTGTACAACTATTGTTTCCTTAAATATTGTGTTATTTTCTGGGAAAATGTATTCAAATTCAAAGGTAACAAACACAAAAACAATAAATTAATAAAATTTTAAAAATTAAAAAACAGTGCAAGATTTTTTAAGAGGCCACGAAAAGCCCAGTTGACAACATCCAGTAATCCTTGGATTCTGTTGGATTTTGGACGCACTCAACAAACACTGGATTCAATATTGTCATCATCTTCCATTTTCCTTTCATGAACATCCCCAATTACTGGTTAACTACTGCTCCACCTTCCAGACGAATATATATATATATATATATATACAGATATTTTTTTGTTTTTATATTTTTTTATTTGAAAAGTAATAAAAATATTTCGGGTTCTTGACGTTTAAGTACAATTTCAATTAAACTGAATTTTTTTATTTTAGTTTTTATTTTTTTCTGAAAATTAACAAAAATTATAATTAGTTTTAGAAAAGTAAACAACTCTAATTTAAAAATTTTATCTTTAACTGATAAATCAAATGCAAGTTTCAAGTCTGGCAACTGAATAGATGTGACGTTTTAATATTCTATTTAAAATATTGTAATTACTAGTTGTTTTATATTTAGACTAAGTGCAAATAACATATATTACATTCTGTTGTTGTCTTGTAACATGTTACTATTTAGACTAAGTGCAAAGAACAAATATTACTGAAAAAATATTATATTTAAATCAACTGGTTATTACAATAATGTAAAAAAAATGCTATAAATATGGTTTCACAAAGTGTCAATACAAGAAACAATGCGTATTTGTGTTATAGGCATAATCTAGCAATAGAGTCAAGTGTGAGATTACCATTACTACGAAATGTAGAGTTTGAATTACTCATTCTCAATTCAAAAAAAAAAAAAAAGATAGAAAAAGAAACAATGTGTATATTTAATATATAAATCTATACTTTTTTCTCATTTAGTACTTAATTTTGACCTAAAATACCATTAAAAAATCTAAAATTTAGGTTATTTACCCTTTATTCCATGTATTTTGCTTTTATTTATAAATTACACCTGCATTTTAAAGTCATGTATTTTAGATCATTTTCTTTTTATTTACTACAACAATCTATATCTTTTCTTGGTTAATACTTCATTTTGACATAAAAATACCAAAACACCTTTACAAAGAATAACTAGAAAAAATGACAAAATTTTACCTGGTTGACACTCATGTATGGACAACGTAGGCAAATTAGGAGTTTTTGGTGAATAAGTTGGGACTCAAATTTTTGAATCTAAACTCAACTTAGTGCATTTGGCATTTCAGTTCATTCTCAACTTCAATGTGAACTGTTGCATAGTAGAAGAGAATGGGTTTACTATGCCCCTGCCCACCCACATGATATTATTCCTGAACATCGATTGCCCCCACCCAGCAACCAGTCATCTTCTTCCTCTCTCCCCACTTTCGCTTAAGTTCCGGATAGTGTGCCCACACCCATCCACAGTGATTTCTGCCCAACCACCGATTCCCAGCCCCTCCGTGCACCCACCCATCGTGCCCCCCACCAACCCAGTCATCTTCTTCCTCTCTCCCCACCTTTGCTTACGATTCCGGATCTGCTGAGCTAGTATGCCCCCACCCACCCACGGTGATTTCTGCCCAGCTACCGGTTCCCAACCTTTCATGCACCTACCACCGTGCCCCCCCCACAACCCAGTCATCTTCTTCCTTTCTCCCCACCTTCGCTTATGGTTCCGAATCCACTGCACTAGTGTGCCCCCCCCCCCCCACCCACCCACGGTGATTTTGCCTAGTCGCCAGTTTCCACCCTCCGTGCACCCACCCACCGTGCCCCCACCAACCCAATCATCTTCTTCCTCTCTCCCCACCTTCGCTTACAATTCCGGATTTGCTGTGCTAGTGTGTCCCCACCCACCCACTGTGATTTCTATCCAGCCTCTGGTTCCCAGCCCTCCGTGCGCCCACTCACCATGCCCCCACCAACCCAGTCATCTTCTTCCTCTCTCCCTACTTTTGCTTACAGTTCTGGATAGTGTTTCTCTGACCACCCATGGTGATTTTTGCCCAGCCGCCGATTCCCAACCCCTCCGTGTACCTACCCACTTGCCCCCTACCAACCCATTCATCTTTTTCCTTTCTCCCCACCTTCGCTTACGGTTCCGAATAGTGTTTCTCTGATTTGGGCTTTTACTGTCAGGAAAACGGGAAAGTTGCGACACTATCAGTTATGTTCAATGGACTCTCGGATTCGGTATCGTCGGTAGCACATGTGGCGTCGACTGGGTTCCGCGAAGCAAACTCAAACTAGAAGGCTCAATACCTACTATTTCCGAGTTCGGAAATCAATCGCACGAGTCATTACTTCCTGCCCTGATCTGCTGTCAACCACTGTATACTCATCCTCCGATTCAAACTCGGTAACCGTATTTAAAACTTCTTCACCTATTAGCCAAATAAATTGGATACAATCTCATATGTGTTTGTGGATTTGAATCCGGATATGTTTGGAGTTTCTATGATTTTTTTTTTTTTTTATGGTCTTGGTTTCATAGATCAATTTGATTAATGTTATGCGGATGGGGTGAATTAGGTGTTGTATTTCCTTGCTGATTTGTATTCTGAATGTTGGAAACTATGGGTTGTTAGTTGATCGTGTTTTTTATTGTTGGTCTTGACATTTGTGTTCTCATGTTCGAATGTGAATATTAGGGTGTTTTTGCTGAGACCATGATATTTTTTTTCTTCTCCTATTGGATGTGCAGACCGATAATTTAGGGAATTGTATTTCTTTTATAGGGTTTCGACAATTTTCCCAATATATGTTGCTGTTTATGTGAACTTTTCCCTTATATTTGGCTATGATGTAAAAAGCCCATTAAAATGTATTCTCCTATTATCTGACTGGTGAGTCTAGCATCCGATATATATATATTGTCAGTTATCGGTATATGACCTCATTTTAGTTGATAAAGGGTTGAGTTGATGGTTCTATTAGCCATGAACTTTGTTAATGATAAATTATAGTTTATATGCTGTGGTAGCTGCATTTGTATCAGATATTTGACATACTTTAGATAAAAGATGCCAATGAATTTATACTGAGTCAAAAACAATTTCCTTTCTATGTTATAGTTATAAAGTATTTTTTCCATTTTCGTTCCTTAACTTGTTAAGGAAATGCATCGTAAACATTGGGTGAGACATACTTTTAGGATAACGTGAAGGAAAGAAAACTCCTTGAGAATTCGATGAGTTTCTGTTTATAGTGACGGTAAATATCCCTCAATTCAAGTTCTTGAACAACAGGCCTCTCAATTTAATTCTGAATATAGTGGAGAACCTGTCTATGGATTAACATTATATATTAAAAAAAAAAGAGGATGAAGAAAATATATAGGGAACTGAAGGCATTGCAAGTACGGACTGGCCTTGGCTATGATCTGTCGACTGATAGAGTCATTTGCTCGGATGATGCTTGCAGAGCTTTTATCCTAGTAATTGCATTCTCTATCTACGACGATCTAATTTAATGATTTAAGCACACCACCAATATACGAGTTGTTGATACATTTTCATTTGTAGGTTCACAAGGAGTTCAATCATCTTCGCCACGAGGGACTTCACAACAAGGAGTTATATTATAATGTTTTTGAAAAAAATCATGCTGCAGGCACCTCGGGATTCTGGTCAGTTACGATGCAGGATGGAAGTAATCCATACGTAGAGGAAATAATGTCCATGGACAACTCGGGCATCCAACGGTGCTAGATGGGATCTAACTCCGACCAACTGTGGGCGGCATGCCGGCAACCAAAGACCGATCGACGACACTGGCCCGTCACGGTCTAGGGGCAGTGCGGTAAGAGAAAGCAAAGAAGGTAGCGGATGAGATGACTTATGTGGCAATGCAGGAAATAGTGAGTCATTTCCGTAGTCGATCACAATCGGGCGCGAGTAATGACCAATCAAGTCAACCGGATCACTTGCTGATGTGCATGAATGTTATGACCGAGATGGGTATTCCACAGCCGCAGCGAACGATTATGTGGCACTACTTCGAGGCTCATCATAGGTGCAGCGTACCTTCCATCAGCTTCCCGATAACGATAGACGAGGCATAGTTGCCTCCATTGTTAAGTCCCAGTGGTCAGTGGCTGATTGAGTTTTAGGGTCTATGATTTTTTTTATGTTAATTTTTTTAGACACAATATTAACATTATTGTTTTTATTGGATGCAGTTGATTTATTTATTTTATTCATGTTTCAACATTTCTTTATATTGTTGGTTATGTGATTTTAGCTAACATTATATCTGATATTCCTATTAACGTTATCTTATGTTTTGTAGCAGTTGTGGGGAATAAAATTAATATATAACAACTTTGAAACGATTAGTTGAACGGAGTATAATGGTATTAGGATTAATTAAACTTGTTTTGGGAACAATTGATCTATACCAGGTAAACAAGTAAATTTAGCTTGGGTCATGCCCTTCTCAAGATGAATGAGTCTAGTTCCACATCCGAACAGGAAGAAGATGACCGATCCTCAGAAAATTACAGCCGTAGATTTTAAAAGCAATTCAATAATAGTTTTTGGATGAATAACTACGGGTAATGTCCTTAAATAAGTGCTACCACATATTTTCCTTTTTTTCTAAGTACTTTTTAAGTTTTTACTTTTTTTTTACTCAAAACAGTTCATTTTTACCTAATGCACGTCTCCAACATTCAAAATACTATATCTAAATGTGATTCCAATCGGATCCTTAGGTTTAGACCTAACAGGTAATCAAAGCCTTATGGTGCGTTTGGTGTTCGAGTTGAGTTTGAAATTAGTTGACTTTTTAAAAACTTAGTTATAATTTATATTTGACTTTTTAAAAAAATGACAAACAACCAACCGTAAAGTACAATTTAGTTCAAAATAAAATGGAATACCAAGGTTATATTTGGTGTTACAGTTTGAGTTGAAATTTTTAAGTTTGAGCTAGTTATTTTTAAAAATTAGTTATAATTTTTATTTATTTTAAAAAAATAAAAATTAAATAAAAATTTGAGTTTAAGATGATTTACCAAAGAATGCCAAAATAGGCTTTTAGTTTGAAAGGGAAGTTGGAAGAAGGAAGAAACCGTTTAAACCCAAAACCCTCCTGTCATTTCTAAAGGGGATGCTCTGCAAATGGCCGCCCGTAGACAACTTCCTCAAAAACCCATTCTCAGAACTCTCACGAATTTCTTAAACTCTTCAAAACAACCACACTTCTTCGCCCACAGATTTCAGGTCGTTTCTTCTTCTTCTTCTCCGAAATGTTACTCCAACCATGGACGCCAAACTCTGCAAATTCCAGAATCCTACGGAATCCCAGACCAGGAACCAGTTTCTTCGGCTTCTGCTTCCGATTCCTTCCTCGCGGAGAAGATCTTTCTGGGTTTGAAGCAAGGTAATCTTAGCTCCTCCTTCCGTAACTATCTGTTCCGATTGAACCCATCACTTGTTGTCGAAGTTCTTAGTCTTTGCGGTGAGAATTTGCATCTGGGTTTGAAGTTTGTTGATTTAGTTTTGTCGAATTGTCCGAACATTAGGCATTCCTCTCAGTCATTGAGTGTGATGATTCACGTCTTGGTGCGTGGTCGGAGGTTGTCTGAAGCACAATCTTTGGTGCTTAGAATGGTGAGAAGGAGCGGCGTTTCGAGATTCGAAGTCATCGAGTCTTTGGTTTTGACGTGTCGTAGTAGATGCGGCTCGAACCCTTTGGTGTTTGATTTATTGGTTAGGACTTATGTGCAGGCTAAGAAGTTGAAAGAAGGGTCAGAGGTGTTTCAGATGTTGAGAAGCAAAGGATTTAGTGTTTCCATAAATGCTTGTAATAGTCTTCTCGGAGGGCTTGTGAAGGTTGGGTGGGCTGATTTGGCATGGAAAGTATATTGGGAAGTTGTTAGAAGTGGCGTTGATTTGAATGTTTATACGCTTAACATCATGGTCAATGCGCTGTGTAAAGATGGCAAAGTCGAGGGGGTTAAGTTGTTCATGTCGGACATGGAACAGAAGGGGATTTTCCCAGATATCGTGACATATAATACACTGATCAATGCCTATTGTCGCCAAGGGCTTTTAGAAGAAGCTTTCCGTGTGGTAAACGTTATGTCATCTAAGGGGTTGGTACCCGGACTTTTTACTTACAACACTATAATAAATGGATTGTGTAAAGTGGGAAATTATGCACGGGCAAAGGAAGTCTTGGATGAGATGTTGCGGCTTGGATGGAATCCTGATACTACTACGTACAATGCATTGCTTTGTGAGAGTTGTAGAATGAACAATATCGTAGAGGCTGAGGTGATTTTCCGTGGAATGTCATGTAGAGGTGTTTGTCCTGATCTAATTAGCTTTAGTGCGCTGATTGGCATGTTTGCAAGGAATGGACATCTTGACCAGGCTTTAGCATATTTTGAAAGTCTGAAAAGGGCAGGATTGGTTCCAGACAACGTGGTCTACACAATCCTTATTGATGGATATTGTAAAAGGGGCATGATGTCGGAGGCATTAAAGATGAGGGACGAAATGCAAGAACAAGGTTGTGTCGTGGATGTGGTTACGTACAATAGTATCATGAATGGATTATGTCGGGAGGTGATGCTTGCTGATGCAGACATGCTGTTAAATGAGATGGTGGAACGGGGTGTTGTTCCCGATTTTTATACTTTCACTACTCTCATTCATGGATATTGTAAGCATGGGAATATGAGTAGAGCACTCGAGTTATTCCATACTATGACTGAGAGAAATCTCAAGCCCGATGTTGTGACATACAACACATTGATTGATGGATTTTGTAAGGCAGGTGAAATAGAGAAAGCTAAGGAAATATGGGGTGATATGATCTCAAGGAGGATGTTCCCTAATCACTTTTCCTATTGCATTCTAATAAACGGGTTCTGTAGCATGGGTTGTGTATCTGAGGCATTCAGATTGTGGGACCAGATGGTGGAAGAAGGCATAAAACCCACTCTTGTGACCTGTAACACTGTCATAAAAGGCTACTGCCGGGCTGGTGATGCTGCAAAGGCAGATGAATTCTTGGGAAAAATGAGTTCTCGAGGAGTTGTTCCTGATAGCATTACATACAACACTTTGATTTACGGATTTGTTAGAGAGGAGAATCTAGACAAAGCCTTTGGTTTGATTAGTAAGATGGAAGATCAAGGGTTGTTGCCAGATGTAATTACATACAACCTAATTCTAGGTGGATTCTCTAAACAAGGTAGAATGCAAGAAGCCGAGCTAGTACTGCGGAGGATGATTGAAAGAGGTGTAAAACCTGACAGGTCTACTTATACGTCATTGATTAATGGACATGTATCCCAGGACAACTTGAAGGAAGCATTTCGTTTCCATGACGAAATGCTGCAAAGGGGGTTTGTACCGGATGATAAGTTTTAACTTTCTGCTTTTGTGGCTAAAGGTATGAGGTTCTCATGTCAGCTACTTCATCTTAATGTGCTGTTCTGTTGAAATTATTTTGATTTTTTTTTAATTATTTGTTGCAGTTTGTTTGCACTAGCAGTGCTCACGTATAGAAAGGTAGAGATTCCCGAGACTTTCCCGTGTTTATTTCCTGATGATGAAGGTTTGTTTGCCTGTCTAATTGACAACATTTTGATAGCGGTTTATGAAATTGTGAAAATAAATGTTTCTTACTATGTAGGGAACTTTGGATTTGGATAGGATTTAATCAGTCCAATGAAATATCTTTTCCAAATTGGAGAAAACTTGATGCGTATGTCATGAAAAAGGTATGGACGTATGACATCATTGAATTCATTAAATGAAACCAATTTCTTGATATTTTAATTTCCAGTTTATTATTTTATTTGAGCATTTCTTTTCTGGGAGTGCAAACACGTTGAGACAAGCCTGGCTGTGTCATTCTAGATGGTCAGATTTTAATCAAGTTCATGCCGAGCATGAGTCTAGCTTGAGTTATCAAAATATCAGCTCGACCTTGTCTCGCAAGAGAGTTATGTAGCCTGCGTGTGACTTTTTTGCTTAAACAAGCACAAGCAGTCAAGCTTGAGTCTTGAAAATAAAAGGGTGAATCTCAAATATTCTTAGACCATGTAGTAAATACATTTATAAAACACTTTTGCATGGGCTCTGAGCTCTAGCTCCTCCATTACCAAATGACCGAGCTTTAGCTGAAACCTTACAGATATTCTTGGTAGCTGCTTGGCCTGTTTCCACGGTCACTTTACTCTTAGCCTATGTTTGGTAAGAAGGAAAGAAAACAAGATGGAAAGGAAAAATTGAATAGAAGGGAGAGAAAATAAGAGGAAGAGAAAAGATTTTGCTTTTCCTTTATGTTGTTTGGTATATATGGAGGAAAGAAGTTAAAGTTACCTTCCATTGTTTGGTATTGCAAGTGAAAATGGAAGGAAAGAAAAAGAATCATCCATGCAATTACTATTCTACCCATAATTTTTATTGTCTCTAAGGATTTTTATTAATACATAAGGGTAGTTCAATAGTTTTCTTAGTTTTACTTTTAACAAAGTTTTCCCTCCACTCTTCTCTTCAATTTTGAAGAGATTAAAAAATATGAGTCCCACGTACTTTTTAATCCCTCCTATTTTCCTTTCCATCCAAAAATCACTTCTACCAAACACCATAGTTTTTGAATTTCCATCCCTACCAAACATAGCATTAGATTTTTGCATTGTTGGACTCATGACATTCATGCACCCGTTGTTAAGAATCAAGAAGCATTTAGAGAACTTCCAGTATTGAGTGTTTGTGAGAATTTTTCACCTTGTTATTGTTATCTTTATAAAAGAGAGAAGATTTTACCATTTACTCTCACACTGCACTACTTATAGTTTTGGTTTAGTTTTGTCTTTTTGAAGCTAGTTAGTTTAGTTTGTTTTGTTTTGTTTTTTCGTTTTTTTTTTTTTCATTTATTCCAAATCGTTAACCATGCTTGTGGAAAGCACACAAACCTTTCCCATTAATATATTTAACTGAAAGCAATGAGAGTGGAATACATGACTTCAAGTGAAGTTCGACAGATGTCTTTTCGTCTGTGCTCTCTCTTGAACTATAATGTACATAGCTAGTAAGATGCCGTGTACTATGGCAGCATTTCCTGCTCTCCAGTCCTCCTCTTGCCTTTTTTTTATTCAAGTGACAAGGTTAGGATGTTGTAATTGCTGTTTACCTTTTTAGCTTTTTTGGTCATTTAACAAAGTAAACAGTTGTGCTTATTTGAGTTCGTCCTTACACGCAGGTATGCTAATGATGACCTTTTTAATGGAAAATGGTTTTCCCCACTCCCCAGTTACCGGAGACAGCTTCATTAGCTGAATCACTGTGCTTCAAACTAACCTGGCTTTTCCAACTGCCACCGAATGAAAAACTTGGCATTCATCAGACGGAGGGATAGTGCATCCATATAAAAGATGTTTTCTGACGTAGGAAGTCTGTAAAAGATGAAATTTACCGGCCTAACCCGGATGGAGGACAGAGGACGGAGCTAGGGCTCCAAATCCACCTAAAGAAAACCGATAAAAGGGAGGGATAAAGAGAGAAACCTCTCTGAAAATTCTATTCTCAGAATGTCAATACAAAAGTCTGGCAAACAACAATACATGGAAGGGTGTTGATGCTTTTGGAAAGACTCAAAACGACATGTTAGATACACACTCGAAAAAAGAAACGACACTCCAACATGTATTCTTTGGAGGAGAATGCACTACAAACGACAACAAAGGGAAATATGCAACAAATACCATTTCTCCTGCAACATTTTCTTAGGTCAATCAGCTTTGAATTCTCCAATGGATTTTGAGCTTTCCGTGGTTCTAGAGTGTGTAATTGCTGGACTGAACATAAGTTCGCTTTTCGGCAATGAAGCTTTCATATTGAGCAGGAGAGACTGAAGTTGAACTTTCAAGTATTGGTCAAATTTGAAGATTTTGGCAGCTGGAAGGTCGACTATTCTCTGACTTGAGCTACTAGATGATGATATGACCATAAGTTCAACTCTTGGTAGGGTAAGTGAGTGGTTATCTGGCTGCTCGGATTAAACGATAACAGCGATTTGAGAACATATTCGTCGTTTAGGCAGTGATTAAATGAACGTTTTCCATTGTTTTGGTTGTTTGCAGAAGCTGACCTAATTGTTTTTTTTTTTTGGTGAATTAGTAAGAATTATTATTGAATGATAGTGACAGATTGATCTTGGTTGCATCGTCTTCTGCTTTGTTTGTTAATATTTTCATTAGACCGACGCTACAGCATTTTGACATTTTCCAGCTTTGCTTACGAAGCACGTTATAAACCAAATGAAGCTTAAAGCATTTGGCAAGTTGGCCGCCTTCTGGACTCCCATTTTTTTCCAAGTTTTTACCGTTGATTTTGGCATCAAATTGGGAAGTTTTATTTGGATTGTTATTAGTAGATTCTCTGGATGGTTGTGAAAAGATACCATTCCGATAGGATATAATTTTTAACAAGAACAGTTTTTAAATGTCATATCAAATTAAAAGGTATTAAATTTTTGCCAAATGAACAAAGAACACCACAGTTAATTACCTGGTCATTCTTATTGTAGTGTTGTACTTTGATTTTTATGAAACGAGAACCAACGAAAGGATAATTTAAAAGTAAAAAACAGGAGAGAGAGAGAGAGAGAGAGAGAGAGAGAGAGAAAGAGAAAAAATGAAAGAGGAAGAAGAAGAAAAGATAATTGTATTTTAATCTAAACCAAAAGTAGAGTTTTGACAAATGGACCTTTTTGAAAGGTTATCTGACTAGAACTACAACAAATCTTCCTATTAACATCATGATATTGTGAGTTACACCTCATTCTTGGTTTAAGAAGATTGAAAATGACCAGAACTTTTGTTTCACTTTGATATAAGCCCAGAACAACGTTTTTGTACAAAAAGATCTTTTAATTATTATGGATTTCTGATTCTTAAATCTTATCAAAATCATACTAAAATAAAAATTGAATCTCATCAGTAAGGTACATTTTCATCCATTATCAAAGAATTTTTAGAAAACATTTCAATAATTACTGACCTTTGTAAGGTAGGATAAACTCTATTAGTCGACATCAAATATGTCAAAATTATATCAAAGTTCAAACTTAGACGAAACAGACAAAATTTTGATAAGAAATCAAAACATATCTTACGTGTAATACTCTTATTTCTACTTTTCTTTGCATTTTCCCAAATCAAAGACGTTGTTCTCTATGTCATGATGATCACGTTAATTGATGATTCAAGACTGCATTGCAAGTGGCCCTCTTGTTCTTGACTTGTTCGACAGTAGCTGACTTTAATTTAGTTCATCAAGCTAGAATTTTAATCAAATTGGTTTTCTTGTTTGACAAAAGAAATCAAGTATAGGATTAAAATTTAGCGTGGAAGATTAGGTAATACATATATATATACACACACATATCTATATATATTAACTAATATTGAATTTTCGTATCAAACCTCACTTAGTGAGGCTTTCTTGTTTATTAAAAAGCATTGCAACTTAGAATATAATACTATAGTTAGTCCACATTCTAACAATGAAATTGGCACATAGTATATTTGTCCTACCTAATTAGAAAGCCAAAGATTTAAAGTAAACGAAGGGCAAATTAGTTGGTGTACTCTTTAGGTTATTTTGATTTTGTTCTTGATTCCAAGTTTTAGGTGAGAGTTGTTTGTCCACACACACACACGCATATGATAATACAGTTTTTCGTCAAACTTTGTTTTTTCCCAAGATGCTGAGAGAAATGTAGAAGATTATATATATATATATATATATATATATGTATCTATAAATTGTTGCAACTTCATGATGATAAGTAGTACTCTAATAAAATATATTTGTATACACATATATAATATAAAGGTCTAGGTTGCAGATTTAGAATAAATCAGCTATATGTATAAGTATTTGTTGAATAACACGTTCGAATTCTATTTTCCATGATAATTAATCTGAATGTGAAAAATAGTGGTCGCCTGTTGATGTGAAAGCAGCAAGATTATGATATTATATATATATATATATATATATATGTGTAACGTTTATAAACATTTGAATGAATCCAAAAGTAAATAAATAAATGAAACCAAAAAAAAAAAAAAAAAGACGATTTCAAATGAGCCTTGCTAATTTTAGGTAACACGTTGACATGACTTTAGGAAATTAATCAATTTACCTTATGCTAAAACACAGAACAATTAAAAAAACAAGTATAGTTTTGACAAGTGGACCTCTTTTAACGGTTAAACAACAAATTGACAAATAATCCCACTAACGTCATGATATAATCTATTATCTATCTAATAATACACAACTAAAAGTGACAATAAGAGTTTTTTTTTTGGAGTCTGATAAGAGAGTTTCATCTTGATTTTTTAAACTAATTAAAAAATTGTATATTAAGGTTTTTTTTTTTTTTTAAAGATTGTATAGGAGTTTCAAATTTTTATTATAATAAATTTCACAAAGGAGTTTCGATCTCTTTTTATGTTTATTTCATTTTTTTGGTAATTTTATGCTTAATCTTTTTTTTCCCCTTTAAATTCTTATTTTATTCAGACAATATACTAACAAGTTAGATAAGAAAAACGCTACATAAAATAATATTCTGCTTTTGAAAGTAACGAATTAAAAAATTTCTTCCATTTACTGATAACCCCAAAAAATAATAATAAGAAGAACAATAATAATAATAATAATAATAATAATAATTTATTGCCATACAGTTCATCATTGAAGTAACAGGCACTCATTCAGTGTGTGCTGCAAATTGGTTTTTACTACGACTAATTCAGAGTGTATTATTGGGTGGATAAGAATAAGATTGGCTCATATCATATCCTTTCTAAATTAGATTTGCATACGTCTCTATATGTATTTTATTTTTTGCTGACAGTACCTCTCTTAATATTAAACAAATTAAACGAGGAAATTAATTGTTTGTTGACAAAATGCTGGTGACAATTGGATATGACTTTTTAAGAGATTACATACGTACTCTATATATATTGTATATGGAGTACAAATGGTTGCAGTAATTGTATATATTTTGTGATGATTTAATATGATATAAGGAACATGGTCACCTGTTAGAATAATCTGCGGGGATTTTATCTCAGCAATATATATATATATATATATATACACACACACAGAGAGAGAGAGAGAGAGATACAAGGAGATGGACCGGGAGAGAGGGAGAGAGAAAGAGATTAGGAGATCAGGAAGAAAGAGAGCAGAGGAGAGAGAAAGAGAGAGATTTTCAACATTAATTTCTCTCTCTTTGTCAGTTTTTTTTTTTTTTTTTTCCCTTAAGGTTAACATAGCTTATGAATTATTTGAACAATTAAGCTAATCCTTTAGTCGTCCATTCAAAAGAACCTTTTAATTATACCATTTTAAGAGTTTACAATCACTTTAGTTATGGAAAAAAAAAATAGGGATCAAAATGACATAAATATAATAATTTAGTGATCTACCAAATAATTAATCTTAAATGTTAATGCTATGATTTATGAGTTGAAATGTGGTCATGTGCACATTTGCATGGTGAATATTTATATCAGACTAGCTGATAGAGAAAAATAATCAAATGTTTAATAAACATGACCATGAAGATTTATTTAGTGGCTTGTTTAATTTTTTAACGGTTTGATACACGAGTGTATGTGTTAAAAATGTACACCGAACAGAACAACACAAAAATGCTTCAACTCATATGTCAAAATTGTTAAAATATTAATCCATAACAGCTGAAAAAGCCTTCACTACCTATAAGGAAGAGAGCCTTCCTTTGCTGTAGAAACTTCCCCATCTTTTAAGTTAAGATGCAAAAGAATTATGATAAATTCTATGAGAAAAACATACTCCTATGGCTCTAGTTTACATAGGTAGATTTGTATAAGATTTTGTCAGTTTTTAGGTACTATATCATTTTGATTTGAGTTTGATATATCGTAGAAAAAAGAAATGAATTTCTATTATAGGATCCTATTTTTCACTTCCGATGTAAACTATTTTTAATTCTTGGATTAATTTTTTTAAGAAGTTTAATCTTAAAATGTACTAAGTTAAAGATAATACAGTGCACATGCTTTCAACTATAAATCAGATTGTTGAAAATCTTACCTTTTACGTGACAAAAGTTGATAAACTGTGTGACTAACAAACAATTTTCAGTACCATTAATTCATTAACGAAAAAATTGTATAACGCAAGTCTTCAATCTTTTATTTGTAGTGTCATGGATTTAATCAACTTCAGAAAAATTTGACACGCAACTCTTCACTTTAGTCGTTAGATCATTAATGAGTTCAATTATGAGGTTAATTTTAAGTGTATAGAGTTGAAGGAAAACAAGATACAAGAAAATTGGAGGTATTAATTAAGGACTCAATTACGTAGTTGAAATAATATGAAAAATGTAAGGGAACATCAGTTATGTTTAATATCATATTAATATAGAAGTGAGCCTCATATTATGGGATCTATAATTTATTAGTAAGTGATGTTAAATATCACTGATCTTCCCTAATATTAGATCTTTACTCTTTTAACAAATAACTAAAATGAAATAAGGGAACAAAATTTAACAAAAGATCTTTTTCTAATTTTTATATATTTATACACATATATAGATAAATATATATTCCATGCATGCACATAAAGATAAAAATGATCATACACGTAGGAATCTTGTCTAAAAAAGTAATTATGATCAAATTTATAAACTAACAGCTACATAATGATATGATTATGATCCTAATATATTTATTCATAAGCCAACTCTAAGTCGATCTTTATATATATACATTTGATTTCACTTAAATATGTAGAGTTGAAATCTCGATATCCCCAAAGTTTAAAAGACATATATCTAATTAAATAATCTACTATTCATTACTTTTTCAACCAAAGCACATGCTTTTGCTGAAACTTTTTTTTTATTTTTTTATTTTTAGGTTTTGACTTGTTCTCTTAATTTCTTTTTTTACTTCCCCCTAAATTTTATTCCTTTCATTTTTTGTTTGGCTAATTCCTTAAAAGTTTTTATATCTCTGTATTTGCCTTATTTGAAATGTTTTTTTTTTCTCTTAATTTGTCCCAAATATTTAAATATTTCTTCTTTCAAAGATGTCCTCATTAAATATTTTTCGTATAAGTTTGTAAGATATTATTGGATTAAATGTGATCTTAATAAATACTTTTTTAGAATGGATTAAATGTGATCTTAACAATAATACTTTTTTCTTCTAATCTCTTAAATAAATTTATTTTCTCAAATGTGTCCCATTTTAAACCTCTTTTTCTTTTTTAAATATAAACTCTTAAGATTTTTATATCAGAATAAAGCATATAAAAAATTTCATAGGTTAAACAAACATGTGCTATGCTCTTGCTTTTCAACTAGTATATATATAAATCGCGATGCAAGAACCTGCATAAATTTTTTAATAATTAATCACATGTATCTTTAACTGATTAAAAAAGTGCCAATGTAATTACTTGTCTCGTTTTAAGTTTACTGTTAATATTCATGAGTTTGGTAGTTCATTAATCATTAATCAATGCAGCTATTATATAATTGAAGGTAATAACAACCACAGTAATGGAAAATCTTCCTGTCCCTTTTTTAGCATACTTCAGTCCTCGTCAACTCTGTAGGGAGTATAATAATTGTTAATTTTATGGTATTCAATTTTTATTATTTCTACTTCGAAACTCTAGATTAATTTGCTCGAGATCCATCCGCAGTAGCTATGTACATTTTTATATATATAACACTGAGTCGGATGGTTCAAAACATTCCTATAAGATTTAAAAAAAAAAAACACAAACACAAACACAAACACAAACACATTCCGGTAAGTCAATAAATTATCTATATGTATAATGTGTTTGGGATTCCAAAGTGTGACATATTGTAAATCATTTTTGAATACTGTTGAATTAAAAAAAAAAAAAAGAATAATGAAAACTACTTCAGCTTTCTTGGAGGACAAACATATAAAAGACGCAGATTGATGAAGAGCAACCATTTAACTAATAGTTTAATACCACACCCTTACTGGCTTTGGTGGGACCAAAACATTTTTTTTTTCATAATTACATATTTTAATTATTAAGTGGGGGTACGTTTAGAAATTTATTTTGTAAAATGGGAGTAAAACAACATATTTAATTTTTGAGTGGGGGGTAAACACAATATTTCTTGTAAAATACAGATAAAATTAGAATTTTAAAAAATTTTAAAGGATAAAAATCAAAATTTTAAAAATGAGAGAGTAGCTCTGCCACTGATTATTAGCAGAGATTATAAAATGAAATTAATTATCACTGTATAATTACTAGCTAGTCTCCATTTCTACGAGGGAAAAAATAGGTTAATTTAGACAAGAATTATCTCTTGAAGGGTCAGTTAGTTTCCGGCAGAGCCAGATGTCTTTTTAAACTATTTACCTCCACTAGTTTAAAACATGTGATATGCACATAAATTAGATATATTTGAGAAAAGTTGTCTCAATAAAGGAAAATTAAAAAATAAACCCAAAAAAAAAAAGGAGCTGAAAATAAAAAAGAGAGGCATGAAAATAATACCAAAAAAATGAAAGGACTAAAATGAAAAAAATGACCGATATGGAAAGAAAGCACTAAACTGTAAAAAACAAAAATGGTGCCGAAAAAAAAATTAAAGAAAATCAAAGGACCAAAAAAATAAAAAGTTTTTCATTTTGGTGCAAATAAAAAAGGACTAAAAAATAAAAAAGGGTGCATGATAAAAAGAGGACAAAAAAAAAGGACTAAAATGAAAAACAATAAATCAATATGAAGAAAGAACTAAAATGAAAAAAAAAAAAAAAAAAGAGAGAGAGAGAAGCCAAAAAGCAAAAAATAAAAAATAAAAAAGGGACTAAAAAATAAAAAAGTGGAGGTTTCAACCAAAACGAACCGTTTTTGTTGAAAAAGACAGCACAATAACTCTCTTTGTGGTTTCTATATATGTATGGATTACGGATATTGTAGTTTTATGAAATTAAATATAACAAGCAATAAAAAAAAAAAAAAACAGATTATAAGATATTTAAAGTAAATAAATATTTATGATAAATATTAATTCATCGTTTCCCTTCTGGACCAGGCAGATGGCCACTTTTTTCACCTTAAGATATTATTGAAGTTGGAATAATTGTTTTCAATCATTACGTAAATGAAAGATTCAATAGTTGAATAATCCTACTACGTAACTACATTATGAGTACTACATACATGACATTATTCAACGAGTGTCGATCAACATTAACATTCACTCTTATCTCTTCTTATTAGAATTAAGAGAGTGGCTTTGATAATCTTAAATTACTCTTTTGTCCTCTCCTAATATATGTTTATATATAATAATAATAACGAAGGTAGAAATTTTTATCAGATAGGACTAATTACTACTACAAAAATTTAAGTATACACAGTAATTTTTTTATTTTATTAAGTGTGGATATAAAGATTGAATTTTCAAATTTAAGAGTGGCTTAATTATATAATACGGGGTTATAATATTTAATTTTACAATTTCATGGGAGCTTGATGTAATTTGTTGTACATAAATCCATATATGTATAAGGTGTGTTTAAAAAAAAAAACAAACAAACAACAACAACAACAACAACAGTTGAGGAAGCCCCCGTAGGCCTATGCTGCCTTCCTCTGTGTATATATATATTTTCATTTAGCCTTTCAATTTTGGCTAATTTGAGGTCCTGAATGGTTGCTATTATACGTACATATATATATATATATATATATATATATTAGTTGTAAACACTTGCGAGCCTAGCTAAGTTTTTATTACATAGGCGCTAAAATTTTAATAATATACAATTACATGTTTTAAGTTTTTGACCAATTAGTTTTTTCTTAATTTATTATTTTCTTAGAAAATTAGTGCAATATCATGTAATCAATTAATTATAAATAAACTTGATAAGGAAACTCACATTTGTAGTCAGTTGGAGAACAATTATTCGAATATGTAAGGAAAAGGCGTTCAAGTAAGATAAGTATTTATGACGCACATTTGTGCAAAGTAAAAAAAAAAAAAAAAAAAAAAACCATAGTTAGATGAGAAAAACATCTAAATAAAAGGCATATTTGACATAAAAAAATAATTTAAAAACATTATATTAATGAAGCACATTTATTAGAAGAGGCATATACGAAAACGAAAAAATATGAGGGCCATTTAGGGATATATGAATGTGGTATTTTGAAAGTTGACTTAACAATGTATATTCAGGGAAAAAACTTTTAAACAAATTCTATGATATAGAAAATATTATAAAATTTTAAAATATATTTAAAAAAAGATATGTAAAATTAATATTGTCTTATTTTTCTCATCGATATAAGTGTTTTGACATAAAAATTATCATGAAAAAGTTATGAATATTTAAAATTTAAATTTTTTGAAAATAAAACAAAGAAAAAATTATATGTTAAATCTGAATTTTAAAATTCTTATAGTAAAATACTATCTGAATATTTGATTCCAAACGGGCCTGAATATGTTTAAATAGGATATTACATATTTAAGAAAAATATAAAGAGTGTTAGAAGTAATTGCAAAACAAAAAAGTTAGAAAGTATTAATGTAAAATAAGTAAAATATATTTGATAGATATAGATAGAGAGTAATAGCTCTAAGAGTTTTAGGAAAAAAAAAAATTAAAACAAGAAACGTTGACAGAAAGAAAAGTAAAACACAAAAGTTAAAAAAGAAGCAATTATTAAAAGAAGAAAAATAGAACACACAGCAACAGCAAACGTCAAGACTCAAGGGTAAGAAAAAGCAGAAAAACGACAAATAGTGGGGTTGTTTAAAAGAGAGAGAGAGAGAGAGGGAGAGAAGGGAGCAGAAAATGACAAAATAGTTTAACGAATTTTTTAAACAATAAAAAAAGGACACTCATAAATATGTACGACTAGATCAGCGTTTATGTATTTTTGTATACATTTTTATTACATGTATATATATTCATATATATATATATTGGATATGGGATATAAAATCTTTCGTATATATACATGTTTCATATAGGTGATTGCAATATGCATTATGCAGCAATGAATACGTAATTAAGCACCCGTTAATTAATCGGCATGTAGGTATTAATGTGTGCGTGTAATTATTAGCCGGTCCGGCCGACAGAAATTTGAATATGTAGTTAAGTAATGGTCAAAATACAGATTCGTGCGTGTTTGAAATGCGTGTATATTCATGAACTTAATTTGATAGAGTCGTTCGTTGGCCAAATCCAAACTAATTACAAGTGGACGTTTAATTTACGTGTTTTCAAGGGTTTTTCCCTCCCCCACCCCCCCCCCCCCCCCCCCCCAAAGTTCAAGTAAGCATGCACATGAAACGCGAATGAAAAATCTAGTACTATTACGATTGCTTTTGTAATTAAACTATGTAAAAATTTAAGTATAAAAAAAATATGAAATAATGGATAAATAAACGGTTTTTAGAAACTTATTTTTAAAAAATGGTCTTTTTTTTATAGAAAAATGACCGTTTGTAATTAAAATATTGATTAATTTATTCGATCAATAATCAAGTTAGGTAAGAATACATGTTGATCATTGATTATTGACAGTCAACCAAGCAATCAATCACTTATTAACATTTTTTTAAAAGGGTAATTTCTTAGAGCTCGTTTGGGGATATCTGGAGATGTTGTTTTAAAAGTTGAGTTGAAAATATGTGTTTGGGGGAAAAACTTTTGAAAAAGTTATGTGATAAAAAAAAAGTGTAAAAATTTGAAATATGTTCAAAAAAATATATGTAAAATGGATCTTATCTTATTCGTCTTGTCGATATGAATATTTCGACATAAAAAATCATCTCATTTCGATTTGAGATGAAAATGTTATGAATTTTTAAAGTTTGAGTTTTTGAAAATAGAAATAAGGAAAATTTGATTTATAGTTGAGATTTTAAAATCTAAATAGTAAAATACCATATGAAAATAGTGCCCCAAAGACCCTTAATTTAATAAAACTTTAGCATATTTATTAACAACAATGCTTAAAAAGGGTTTTTTTTTTTTTTTTTCTCAAATACCCTTTAAACTATATATCAAAATTGTCATTGAAGTAAGTATAATTTAATAATAAATCAAACATATCTCACTTTGTATAAATTTATAAGATGTCAAATTCAAATTCTCTAAATTAATATATCTATGTATCAAAATTGGGCAAAGTACATTGAATAAATAAAAAAGAAGTGAGCACATGGATTTGTGTTCACGTGATTAATTCAGCAAGGCTGCTTTTTCATTAGTGTTGCGTGGGGGCATTAATTTTGTAGGCATGCGAAACACGTGATTAATATAGGTTTCTTTTGGGTTTTGAATCCATGACTGATCAACAACCAATTTATTAGACAAAAACCAGCTTGTTTCTTATAGATTTTTTTTAATCATAAAAAGTAATCATATTTATATATGCACCTTTAACCAGTGATACCGTGGGTGTGAAAAAAAAAAAAAAAAAAAAAAACTTTTATGTTGATACTAAAGACTTTAGATCAATTAATTAAAGTCTGTTTTTGGCACATACATTTTAAAAAAATTTTAAAAAGATTCTAATTAAAATTAGGAATCCAATTTTAAAAATATTTGAAAGAAAGGAGAATGAGTATAGTATCATTTTCAAAAAAAAACAAAAATTTTAATTTGAATTTTCAAATCTTCGTACTAAATATGAGCTAAGTCGTGGCTTATTGAGGTCGGAAACTTAAAAGGCTGTAGGAAAAGGGAAGAATTTTCTATCATTCTGAAATATCTTAGGAAACTGAAAGAAATAAAGAGTCTACACATCGTACTTGTTTACCATGCTTGGTTTGTTAATTTGGTTACGAAATTCAATTATCTTAAGTGCCTTTTCTTTTTAGAATAAAGTACCCAAATTTCAAATCAACTTAGTGGCTTATGACCACTGCATGCATGTCGACGTGGGGGAAAAAAATTAGTAGGAAACTAAGAAAATCGTAGAGACAATAATTTTCCTTTTCATAGGAACATTGTTATATGTTTTGATAATTAAATAGGAGCACAATAATAATTCTTCTTATGAAATGGGGATATTACTAAATTTTGATTTTAAAATCTAAGTAGGAGACTACTAAAAACTCTAAATTTTTAAGGGGTAAAAAGTTTAATTTCCACTATCTACATAGTAATAATTAATAAATAGTACGCTATCCGAGTATTGTATTGTTAATACATTTGTTTCATTTCTAATGTAATGAAAGCGTATTAAGAATAATAAAACAGTAAAATAAAGGGATATATAGATCACTTATGACATGTTGATTAATATATAATGACAGGAAAATTATCTTATTTGATCTTGAGATGGTCCTAACGAGCCATAAATTCCAAATCTTACCGCAGGGCATCAATTTCTATTTACTTTTTAATTCCCTTTTGGATCAAATTTCAGGTGTTTTTTTAACGTGAAGAAATATTTTCCCAAAACTTCATAGTGGCAAGAACATTCAGCACGGAGTGATTGGTGGTTGTAATTTTTGTTATAAATAGTGTAGAATTGTGGATAAGTGTGACATGACAACAATGGGGATTTGCAGACAATATTATCTTAAACCATTAATTAGCAGACTATATTTATCTATTTAATTATAGCTAAATGCACATTTGTCATGCTTATGTTATACATTATAAACTAAACCTAAAACCAAAGTTTTGGCATTATTTGTTGGCTAATTACATTTCAGCCAAGTAACACCTTGCCGTGGGGCATCATTTTCTAGATCTAGTCAAAGGGCTTTTTGGTCTTGAAAATAAAGAATGACTTGGAAATTCGTCTTAGCTAGATATGCACAAATTTTCTCTAATCTCATCATATGATAATTTAAAATTAAAGTCAACTATTATATTTAAGCTATATCAAACATTTTCCTTGTGTCCAAGTCAGCACAAAAGGTCGATCTTGTTTGTACTTTTTAACACACAAAGCAGACACGCAGAAAAAAGAAAAGAAAAAAAGAAAAGAAAAGAAAAGTCTTCCATCAATTATCAACAACTGACAATATAATTCATGTAACTGTCACTATATGGTGTAGAATTTTGTCACGTTGCCAACTGTACAAGAAAAGGAGTGGCCAACATTTGAGGTATGCATATCAGATATTTTTTACTAGCGTTATATTAATTATATTTTGGAATTCAAAATTTCATGAGCAAAAAATATATAAATTTACCATTCCTAAAGTAATTGTTGTTATAATAAGGTTGGTCGTAGAATGAATTTTATGATCAGTTTGGATGAGCTATTATAATAATTATTATTATATCTGGATGAAATAGGTGTTTGGTTGGGTCACTACTATTGAAGTAAAACTATTAGAATGTTTAACTGTTTTATAATAATTCAATCCAAATTCAAATACAGATTTTTACTTTTTAAAAATTCGTACTACACTTATCTTTCTACTTTTATACTATTCAAAAGTTATATTTAATAAAAAAAATTCAAAAACACATTTAATCTGAATATACAATTCAAATATTGGATTTAAATACAAATATTCGGTTTGAACAAATATTCAAATACAATCTATGATCCGAACAAACCTTTTTACATGATGCAAAAAAAGAAACGAAGAAGAAAGCATCCAAGAAGTTTACAAGTAGTGAGACTTTTTTTTTTTTTTTTTTTTGTGGGGTATGGCTAGCTGCAACCTGCATTTATTAGCAAAATTTGACAAGATAAAGGAAACTTCTCAAGGCGCAAAGTTTGAATTTAAAAGCTAGCTAGCATGAGTCGTTGTACTAGTAACAAAGTTCCTTTGAGGGGCAGGAAAAAAAGACCAAGGTATAAGTAAATGTGGCTCTAGTTAGTGTAGTTTTTTTCTTTTTTCTTTTTTTGGACATAAATCATTAAAGGTGTAGTTATATATAAACATATATTTATGTGTACATATTTAAGGATGTACATATATGTATGTGTGTATACGTACAGTCCAAAAATTTTAGTCTAACCTCTTTACTGTCAAAAAATGAACTAAAGAATTAGTAGAGATTCATAATTTTGACGAAGTATTTCATTCCAACCCTTTTTTGCCGACCCTAGGAAAGAAACGATAAAGAGGGGAAAAAAAAAAAGAAAAGAAAAGAAAAGAAGAGAGTGAGTCAGCCAGGATTTAGGGATTGCCTCTGGATTCGTCATTAGACCTCTGACCTTAAAAATTGATTACGGAACTTGCATCATTGTGGGCATTCTGATGAAGGGCTATGTTTGACAAGGTGGTTTCATTGGGACAAATCTAATTTCGTTTAGAGGATGGAATCTGAACAGCTTGGAGGCGCCCTTTTTTTTTACACTTTTCTCGTCTAGTGGCTGTACTTTTTTAGGGCTTTATTCTAAACAGTAGTGGGATTCTTGTGGAGGTGGTGGTGTCGGCTTCGGATGGGATGGTGGTGGCTCATGTGTTTCATGTTCTGCTGTTTGAATGCATCTCATCAGCTTCATCACTTGTCCTCCAAACTATTCTTCCTTTGATGGTTACTTTCTCGGCTGTACTTTCATTAAAGGCTTGTGGCAGTCGTGATTTAGGTTTTAGTTGCTTATATTTTATTCTAATAAAGACATTAATATTTTCACAATGAATTTTTTGTATTTTCTTTGTAATAATAAAGGTAGGTTTTCCACCATTTGAGTTTGTTTTTTGTCTTTCATATTTAGGCCTTAGTGAGTTAGAAGTTTTGCTAGCTATAAGTCTATGCAGAGATATTTGTGGCCTTAGAGCTACATGTTACATGCTCTCGATGAATCAAAAGCTTCCATCAATTGTAATGATTTCAAATACAGTCTTATAAGTGCTCAAATTAATATGTCGAAGAATTTTTCCGATATCAGGTCTTATCTTGCATCATCTTCCTTGGGTTTGGATTGAGTGTTTTGTAATATTGCCATCATCTGTATTATTTTTTTATGTATGTAAGACTTTTTAGTTGAATAAAATTTTATCTTAAAAAAAAAAAAAGAATTAACAGAGATTCAACATTTTGTATTACAATTGGTTTCATAACAGTCATTACTATATATAATATATGAAAAATAGTAACTCACCAGTCATATTAATAAATTTGAAAAAAAAAAAGGGGGTTGATAATACAAGTTTTGATATCTATACAGAATTGTTCTATTTTTAAACAAAAATAAGAAATTGAAAAGAAAAAAAAAAGCCTCAATGGGAAAAATTAATTATTAAAGACAGAATCTAACAATAATTTTATAAATGATTTTATTGTAAGTTGTTGAATTTGAATCTTCCTATCCTCAAATTCAAAGAATAAAATATGCATTCTATTATACATGGATATGTGTGTCTAATATATAAATTTTTATTATTAATTTTCTTTTTGTAAAAAACACGGTTATTATGGTGTTATCATTTAGCTCTTTATTTTATCAATGGTTACTCTTCATTTGATTTTTTCGTCGATAACTGAAAAGAAGATCCGTCGTGCATACGTATAATAATAAAAAAAATATTTATATATTCATTAAAAAAAAGTATGATTTTTAAACAAGTTGGGAGAGGAATTAAACAAGTTGTATATTGGTCCACTTATACATATAAAATATGTTGTTGTTCTGAAGTGGCAAGATTTGCAACCATTTCATTAGTTTATTAAATGATTTAGTTGTGACAAATGCCTATCGACAATGGATGAAGAGGTCTAAAATTTCGACTCGTTTTCGTTAATTATACTTTTTTTTATTCCATTGTAATTTACCAATCTAAAGTTTTAAATATGACACATTCCATATATTTTAATTAAAAGAGTAAATATTATATTTCATCATTTAATTTGCTATCGAGTAGGTTAATTTCTCTTAGACTTTTTTTTTTTTTTTTGTCTTTTTTTTAGGTAATAAGGTGATAACTCAAAATTCAGTCGTTATTCCTTTTTCTCTCTTAGCAATATTGTGATGGTTATTCTTAACATGGGAATAGAGTAATTTATCATGTGTTTAGTACATGGGTTGGAATTGGGTTGCGCGTTTGAGGAGGATTTTTAATTGCTAAAATTAAAATGTGTAAGAACTTGAAATGTATTCAGAAAAAAATATTAATATGGAGCTTATTTTGTTCGTCTTGAAATTCTATGTAATTTAAAAAAAAATCATCTCATTTCGACTTGTATATGTACAGAGTTATGAATTTTCAAATTTTGAGTTATAAAATTATAATAGTAATTATAAATAGTGAAACTGAAACATGACTTTTCATAAAAAGACAAGAAAAATGTGATTCAAGTTGAATTGTATCCATACATTGAACATAAACTTAAATTGTATGTCTTATAATAAAGTTGACTAAATTATATCTGCAATCATCATTTAATTAAAAAACAAAAAAAAAAACAAAACAAAAAGTTTTCAACAAAGATAACCTTGGTCATTACTGGTCATGGTATATCTATAATTTTGGTAATTCAGAGTGCACACTTAATTTTCCCGTATTTATTTTGGAAGCAATAGAGTGAGGACCTTTGACTTCGTATTGATGTATATAGCGCAAAACATAAAAATTAAGCATGTAAAGTGTGAATGCAAATTTGGGAGGCGGCTAGTTAAATATTACAGACCACCAACGCCGCACCAATTAACCGTAGTACTGGCTAGCTGCTGCCGCTGCTTCTTTGGAAAATTTGGACTGATAATAACGTTTTTGAAAGATTTTAGGTTTCATGATGTGAAAGGTAGCTGACAGATTGAAATGTAGTTATTATACAAGCTGCATAACATTAATGACCGTTGGTTGATTCTTTACTTCGTCGAATTTTCGGGTTGCGCCTTATTACAAGTTTGAATTTGAAGTAATCTAAAGAGGACTTTTAGGGGGAAAAGGGAAAAACAAAATTTTTTTTTAAAAAAAATAAGAATTACAAAATTAGAGAGATGTGGAAAATAATAGGAAATTAATATAAGAAATTATATAACCGGTTGGATGTGTGATATCAAACATGCGTTTTCATTTTCAAGTTAGGAGATTTCTTTTAAATTTCCGATCACATTTTTATTCAATGTAAAATTTACATCAAGTCAAGTCTTTCGTCCAACTTGATTAAGTACATAATACGACGATGCTAATGAGGCTTACATTTTCTTATATTCCAATTTTGGTTTTCTTTAAATTCCCTCATTTGCCGTTTTTTTCTTTGTCTATCCTTTCTTTTTTTTTTTTTTTTTTTTTTTTTGGCCCCCGGCTTAGGAGTACGTTATAGCTTGAATTAGCTAGCTAGTTCTCTGACTAATTATTTATAAGCAGCACTATAATCACAAAGTAGGAAAAGAATTAGTAACAATTATAAACGAAACATTCAAACACAAATTTTAAGCAACATTTATGTCGCATATAAAATCTGATTTAATTATCATCTTCCTCTCATAGATATGTTCCTTCTTTTCTTAAATGAGTGTACTGAGTGTACTAATATTTGCACATATATATTATATGCATAATTCCTTGTACTTCATAATTTTATCTATCCTTTCAAAAGAAATTCAAGGTGTGAAATTGAGAGATGTAAGGAACTTTGTTTTGTAAACTTAAAAAAGGAGATAGAAGGTTTCCTTACGCTTTCCGTCTACCACTTAACTTTATCTAACTATAAGTGGAACAGTAAGACAAAAAAAGTACAAATTTTCAATTATTACTAGTTTGTATGCAACTATGAGACCATTTACCATCATCTAATTCATGTAAACTTAATTAGCTACGTGTAAACTTAAAAAACATACATTTTAAACAACGTATAATTTCATTTGTTCATTAATTAATAATGGTAAGCTTGAGATGACATTTATATTAATTTAAAAATAAGCTTTAAAATCTCCAAGTCCAAATAGTGGTTAAGAATAACGCCACACCTCTTCAACACACACAAAACACATATTATAGAGAGAGAGAAACGGTGAGAGAGAGAGAGAGAGAGAGAGAGAGATGTTCAAAGCCGGCAAATCTGACCACCGACCTCTAACCTGCGATAAGGGGAAACTAACGTGGACTTTATCCAAGTCAATCTCTTCATTTCTTTCTATTTATAAAGCTCTTCTCTCTTCTTCATTTTCTCAACCCCAAATCTCTTCTCTCTTCTCTCTTGTCTCTTCTCTCTTCTCTCTTGTCTCTCTCTCTTTCTCTCTCTCTCTCTCTCATGGGCAATGCGGTCATGTCACCGGCGTGCTTCAAGCCAAACCGTAATTCAACCGTGAAGCTAATATTCCTCAACGGCACCACAAGAGTCCTCACGGGAAAGAGGCACATCGCCGGGGAGATCATGTTCGAGTTCCCGGACCAAATGGTATGCCACGCTGACTCCTTCTTCATCGGCCACCCCGTCCCGGCCCTCGGCATCCACGACGAGCTCCTCTCCGGCCACACCTACTTCGTCCTCCCCCTCGATCGCTTCTCCTGCGGCGCCGCCCTCTCAGCCTCCTCCCTCGCCGCCTTCGCCTCCTCTAATAATGACAAGGCGGCCGGCCCCATCAACTTCGGCGACTCTCCTTTCGAGTACTTGAAGGGATCGAACGGTAGGGTTTTGATCAAGGTCTCGCCGGAGTTCATAACAAGATTGATCACAAAAGGTAAAGAAATCGGATCCAATAACTGTAGCCCTAGCAATATTAACAACGGTGGATTTCTTTGTAGTACGCCGGAGTTGAAAAAGCACTATGAACAACTTGTTGGGTCTAAAGATCAAGTTTGGTCGCCTAAGCTTGAGACCATCTCTGAGCATAAGATTAGGTTTTCGCCGTGCAGATTCATAGGGTTGGAGTGGAAAATTAAAGAGAAGGAAATCAGATCATAATATATACACATATATATATTATTTTCTTTTTTGTATTCTTTGTTACGAAGGACAACTTTCCTTTTATACATCATCTTGATAGGGAATTTTCTTTTTACTTGAGTTCTTAACTCACTAATTGTTCATATATATATAGGTGGTCTGTAAATACATTCTCCATGATGATGATGATGACATATGCTAAAGTTTTCTCAATTCGTCTTTATACTGTTCCAAGTATTTCGTGTCTAAGGAATGGCAACAAATATAATAATATATATATATATTGAAGGTTTGAAGTGGCCTATTCATGAAATAATATTAGCATACGAGGCTTCTATGTTTGAGTTTATATAATTACAATATATGAAAACTACCATGATCAGCGACATGGAAATTAAGAGTTTTTTTTTTTAAGGAAATTATCATTGATCAAATTAAAATTTGGTAAAAACACCAATACCAAACATGAAACAACCATGCAATACAAGAGACAAAACCCTCAACTAAAATCGATTCCATCAGTAAAATCTGATAAAACTCAATGAGAAGGACATAAGCCAAAACCCGTCACGGAAAATTCTTCAAATTCCTCTACAATCCTATAGTCGAGCATGTACAAAACTCTTTTTAAAAAATATATACAATCGATAAAATATTTCAATTGATCGAGAGACAGTCACTCGAAGCACATAGACTGCAACAAACTTCATATAGCCTTAATACTAACGGAACCCATAAACATATACCGCTAAAAAACAATTCAAGCAGAACACAAAAAAAAACCGAACCGGGGGTGGGGGAACTACCTCCTTCACCAACCATCGGATTACCAAGGTCATACCAGATCCCAAACTGCCGCAAGCTCATCAGGTTAGATATGGTCAAGAAACTCCCAATTAGGACCCTCTTACTCCATCCCCACCGAAATCACCGAACTGCCGACCACCTTCGCTAGCCATAGCGGCAGCGGAAGTCCCACACGAAGGAAAACCCTAGTTTATGAGAAATTTGAGAGAAAAATGAGAGAGAGGAAGGACCTATAGAATTCTTCAAAAGTTGTTTTTATTGAAATTAGGAGTCTTGATCTAATTCTTTATACAAAGTGCTATATTTCTAAACTAAGAATGTAATCTTTTTATCAGTTTTGACATTAACTTTAATATATATATATATATATATATAGGTTTAGCTTTCTATCTAATTATTTTTTCATATGTCGAGTCTTGATTATAGTAGTAATAGGGTAGTTACAAGCTTGGGACTTTCCTCCAGATAAGGATTCTTGATTCTTATTTTCTTGTATATTCCATAAATGATTGATTACGAGGTGGGTGTCAATCTAATTAGAATATGCTTCATGGTCTTGATATCAGTTATTTTTTCTCACTATTTATATCAAAATTCTAACAAAGAACTTCACAATCATGAGTATAGAATGAAGTGTTAAAGAATTTCTTTTTTCTTTTCTTATTGCTTGTGCATGTAGAAATTATACCAATCAATATTTAATTTCTGAAATTCCACTATCCTTAAGATTGGTGTAGTACCTGTAGTAGTACTTGTAATATCCATAGAAAAAAAAAACCAAACAAACAAACACTGGAGTACTAAAAACGTATATGCCTGCACAATATCAATACCATCACTTTAAGATATGTAGTATGTGTAAAAAAAAAATAAAAATAAAAAATAAAAAAGCTAAAGAACCAATTATTTATATCTATAATTGCAGTCTGTAGATGCTCAGAACAATATGAGTATGTTTCTAGGGTTATTGATGATAATAAGCTTCTTTTATAATGTGAGATATGTTGAAATCCCACTTTATGATCTTGAAGATCTCAAATGTGATGAGTAATTCCATTAATTACAGGAAAAATATATATATAACTTGTTTGTGGTGTACTACAGTTGTGTTTATATATATATTAGAAGTCCTAAAACAAGTTTCTTTTAATTTTCCTTTTCCTTTATGAAATACTCTGGCCATGGTATTCCCCTTTTGGAAAGGGCTGGTACGTGTGAAAGTTGTTCATGACTAATTTTGGCGTTCATATTAATATATCCCTCTACTACTTATAATTTTGTTTCTCCTTTAATTTACTATAAGAATTTAGCCATAAAGTTCAACTTTTGGAAAACGAATATTATTAGTATTTATGACTAGTTTTAGGAAGTAGTTCGGATACCTTTCCCATATTCAATTCATGCTGTCTCTTCTTTTTTTTTTTTTAAATGAAGAGAGACCAATAGATATATATTATTGAATTTTAAAAAAAAGTACAACGTCATGTAAAAATGAAACAGCTCCAGAAGGAGAGAATGAAAGGAACTAACAAATCTCCATGATGGATCTACCCAAAAACATCGTTGTTTCTATGGGGGGGGAAAAAACGAAGAAAAAAATCTATAAAACTAGTGCATAATGTGGGGAGAAGTCAATAAAATCTCTAAAATGTCAAGCGAGACATATCTCTATTAACAAACTAAATCATGAAATTTTGAGTAGTCGACCACCAATGAAAATCATATCATAAGAAACAATCGAGAAAATTAAACCAGTGTCTATCATAAAAGTGCATTTCCTAATGTTACGAGAAACTTTAACAATCAAATTTCCAGCATGGTGAAGAGCTATAATCCACCCGCTTCTATATATCCGAGGAACTACTAATTCAAGACAATTAATTCATTTTATAATTTCAATTAAGTTATTTTGCAAACTCCTCCTAATCTGCATTCTTATGGCTCTCAACTACAAGCCAGTTACTTGAGATTGGTTTTGAATTCATGAAAAACACTCGCAAAATGATGGTCCTAAGGCTTAATGCTCGTGATTGTCTCTAATTCTATTTTTACTAGAAGAAACTAAGAACTGAAAGCTCTAATAAATATTTTAATAGAGTTTTTTCTGGATATTCATTTTCAAAGAGACGGAAATGATTTTTTCCCTTATAAGTCACAATATAAGGGGTAAAATGTAATGGTAAAACTTCCTATATTTTACAGTTCAACTAGCTTCTCCTAAAAAGGCTTCTAACAACGAATTAGAGGAAGGTCACTTTTAAAGATTTGGATTTTAAATATCTCGCTTAGGTAAAAAAAAAAAAAAAATTTGAACCTAACTTTCACATCGCAGTGACACTGATAATTAACTAAACATCAAAAGTGTTATACATATTGATCAACACTAAATTCCTTCAATATTTCATCAAAATACCTTTTAAAACTACTTTTAATGCTAGCAAGTAAAATATTGTCGTCTAAAAGTTATGCAGACATGGAGCTCGTTTAGCATATTAAGCTTTTGCTTTCGGTTAGTAGAAGTTGAGAAGTAAAAACTGTGACTTTTCAGTAAGTGTTCAGAAACACATTTTTAAAAGAACTTTAAAATAATTTTAAAAATTTTTTTATAAGCAATAAAATTTTTGAATGAAATTTAAAATATCCCATGTTTTCAAGTTTAGAAGAACTTTTCTTAGAAGCCATATTTTATAATTTTAACTTAAAACTCCTTTTACAAATTATCCAAATATTTCCACAAACAGTTAGACACAGAAAAACGAAGACAGTTTTCAAAAAGCTTTGCTATACATACACTTGCTGCGTTTGGTAAAAGTACAGAAAATCACTTTTGCATTAACAACTCATATGTTTTTATTTTATATGAAGTTAGATTGTTTAGTTTTGACTTCAGTTATTACATTTACTTTTGATAAAAATTAAACATCACCTTTATATCTTTTTCCTCAAAGGCACAATAGTCCTACACGCTCAATTGAGGGTTTTCTCAGCTTGTGAATTAATTGCAAATCTCTATTCTTTCGACTTCCAAACGGCGGACCTGGAATAGGCCAGCTCTAGTGAACGCCCTCCCAAGCTCGCCTCCATGGCACGCTCGCCAACTCAGCTTCACCGGGGCAGTAGTAGGGTTTCTCTTCGCGAGCTCGAACTGCCATTAAATAGAGGGAGAGTGAGAGAGAAAGGGATTGAGAAATGAGAAGATAATAGCATAGTGTAGACTTCTTGTACTTCACAAATGAAATGTCTAGGAAAAACAGTGAGGAAAAAAGTACAAAAAATAAACTAAAAAAATCCTGCCCTTAAAATTGGCAACAAATTCACTTTTTCTCCATAAAATTTGGGAAAGTTTAGACATACAACTTAGTCTTATCAACTGATATAGAAATGAAACAAGAAAAGTCTAATTAGAAGCGATGGCTGAATATGAAAATAAGATGAAGACAATCATTCTTTACTCTAGAAATTTTGAATATAGATAAAGAATTTTAGAATGTCTTATGAATAATAAAATTTTGTACAATTATCATAATTATCATGTAATTTTGTAGCATTAAATGTAGCATAAAATGTGATTATCGATATAATAGTTATTACAAATTATGATTAAAATATTTTTATAAAACTGCTGTATTTCAGTTTTACTCTTGTAAAATTGCTACAGGGTCTAAATTCTCTAAAATTTCCCAAACAAAAGGGTCTTTAAACAATTTTCTTATAATTCGCCGGTAAAATAGACTAGTCAAATAAAAGCAGAGATTGAACGCTAGAGAGCACAGATAGAAACTGCTCGCTGCTACTACATACGATGCGCTATTAACAGGCTCAGAGACCGGAATTCTTTCATCTTCTTCCCTATTCGGCTTCTCATTTTCTTATGTAATTCAGAACGAAAAGATCTGATCAATAATCTTACAATCAAATGTCTTCCCTATGGTATATGTAATTAATGAGAAAGCCGAGAGATAGAAAGGAGCAAGACTCTAACCCCCATTTTACCTATTGATTACAACTAGGAATACTTAGAGCTAAAGGGAGAAGTGATTGCGATCATAACCTAACAGTAAATTCACATCTAATTTTACTGTAAGGTGAAGAGTTGAATCTGCCAACCCCAATTTTCCAACAAAAACAAAAAAAAAAAAAAACGAAACAAAGCGAAGGGAGAAATGAGTAAATGGAAGTTCTGAAAAGGAAAAAATAATTGAAGTAAATTGAATGCTTATAAAATATTTAAAGTAAATAACAGTAAATAAATAAATTAACTTATGTAAATAATCTTTCTTTACTAGAAGTAAATTTATTATTTACTTAGTAAATTAGATATTTAATTTAATAATTTATTATTTATTACTATCTAAATACTTTAAAAACTTATTTATTTATGAAAACTACCGTTTATTATAAAAATTTTTTGAAAGCTAAACGACAAAAGAAGGAAGCCCAGTTGTTCCTTTGGGTATAGTAGCCCATCCTGATTTGAACCCAACAAAAACCAATGGCCCATCCCAACAAGACGGATTATTGTCTGTGGCCCAATTCAAGTTAATGTCAAACCAGTTGGTGAGTAACCCATTCTTAAATAAACCCAACCTGACCAAATGGCCCAACCAAACAAAACAATTTCAATGTTGTTGATCAACTAAATTTCAATAGTGGTAAAGATTATTTTCACAAATGGCCTCTTTATTATACTCTTAATCTAAAGTTAGTTCTTAATTTTTAGTTTTATATGACACACTACTTCAAAACTTTGTATTGTTACAAAAATGCCCTTATATTAGTTTTTCGTTAAAATTAAACAGAAATTAAACACTTTTAGATCACAAGAGCTTTATTTATAGTTAAAATTATAATTAAATATATTTTTTAAAGGAAAACTGTACGACCAAACTAATTTTATGACATTTGGGGGTGTTTGGTGAATAAGTTGAGTTTGAGTTGAGTTGAGATTTTTAAGTTTGAGTAGTAATTTTTGTTGACTTTTTCAGAAAAAGACAAAAAAAAATTTCAGAAAAAGACAAAAAAACATGATGAAAAAAGTACAGCTTAATTTGAATTGAGTATTGATGCCAAACACCCCCAAATTTTTTATTATATATATTTGATAAATTACAATTTGCTTTCAAAATATCTTTAATTCAGGTATAACTTCCTTTCAAAAAAATATTTGATTTTGACTTTACCTATAAATTAGCTAATGTAATCTAAACATGTTTAACTTCTTTATAATTTTTTTTACAAAATATTAATTGAGGGAAAATTGGCGTAACAATAGAAAAAATTCAGTGGATTGTTATGCATAAAAATTAAAAATCAAGGATCAATATAAGATATGGTGTATATTTCAGGGGACTATTTATGAAATTAAACACAATATTAAAGACAAAATTTGACTTATACACACTCAAATATATATATGTATATATATGTATACGCAAAGTGTCATATCTGATACCGTATGATATCCGGTATATGAACTTTATTTATTATAAATATGAATTTATACATAAAAATATATAATTAAAATGAATATGAATATATTTTATTTTATATTTTTTTCTGTATATTTTATTTTATATATTTTTTTATATAAATTCATATTTCTTGATATTAAAATTCATAATTTTTATAATTAAAATTCATATTTTCGTATATTGTCCGGATATAAGACCAAACTTAAATGTTTACATGCATGCAACATAAAAGAGTGAATGAGTAAATGGGAAGGTCGAAACCAGGACTGATGAGTAAATGAGTAAATGGGAAGAACCAAAACAGGACTGCAGTGTTCAGTAGTTAAGCACAGAGGTGGGGATTGATTAAAGTAAAAGCAGTAGGATTTGAAATTTGGGGATAGAGTCTAGAACTTGCTGACATGCCGGACTCAACCGGACATGTTTCCTCCAGTACTACTGATCTGGCCCATTAAATAAGTTAGGCCTACCTAGGGCTCTATATACTAAGGCCTATATATATATATATCTCTCTCTCTCTCTATTATCTCTACTAGTTTTTTTTTTTTTTTTTTTTTTTTTGAAAGTGACCTAACGAATTTCTCTTCTGACTTTGGTTCTTTCTTTCTCTTATCCAAAGATTATTATTGCTTCCCCCTCATCTGCTACACGCACCGCCATTATAAACCCTTCCACATATTTTGTCAATCCAAGGAAATCCAAATTAACAGACTGTCGGCAGTTTTAAGAAAATGATGCCTTGCGTTAGGCATTACATCTCAGTTTTAAACTCAAATTTTTTATCTTAATTTATATCTTATTTTAAAAAATTAATAAAAATTATAATTAATTTTTAAAAAATCAATTAATTCAGATTTAAAAATTTCAACTTAAACTGTTTTATCAAATATATCTAGATCTAGAGATCATATCTATCTATCGATATACTTTTTTATCAGACATACTTCTTAGAAAACGGTGTTTTAATTTTTTTTTATTTTTTTTACATTATCATTAGTCTTTATTTACTGTTTCAGTTTAAATCACAATTAATAATTTAATTTTTATCTGTTTTTAAAAAATCAACATTAATTTTATTATTCATACACTTTTATAATTTAAATTTTAAAAATTTATAATTTTACATATATAAGTTCAAATGAGATATTTATTTTTAAAAATTATATAAAATTTTAAGACGGAAGAAACAAGTTCTATATTAATTTTTTTTAACACATTTCAAGTTTTTTTTCACTTTTTAACTTCATCAATTCAAACGCCTCACCAAACTTATAATTCAATTAAAACCCAAATATAATAATCCAAACATTAACACTAAACGTCTACTTAAAATCAATTAATTTCAATGAAATGATACTTGTCAAGATTCTAAGCTTCTGTGTGGATCGCCGGTTAGAGTTAAAATTTTTAAGTTATAGTTAATTAATTTTTCAAAAACTAATTATAATTTTTATTAAGCTTTTCATAAAAAGACAAAAATATAGCAAAAAAATACAGTTTAGTTAAAGTTTAGCTAAAATACCAAACAAAACCTAAATAAAAAATTAAATATAAATCAACAAATAATTATATAAATGCTAAATAAAGGACCGTTCGGGGGAGGTATTAGAAATCACATTTCCAAAAAAAAAAATTATCTTTTTCCTCAAAAGTACATTAATATCATTATTCACAACTCTATATTTCTCTTAAAAACTCAAGTTTTAAAATTCTATAACTTTGTTATTTTATGTTGAAATGAGATGTTTTTTTAATTGCATAGAATTTTCGAACCCATTTCAAATTTCTAAACATTTTCAATCTAAAACATTTTTTTTTTCAATTAAATGCACATTTTCAAAACTTAACTCAACTCCAATCTTATAGCTCCCACAAACAACCCTAAAATATTTCAACTTTTTGATCTATCTGGTGGATGAACAAAATATATTTTCCACATATATAAAACGATTTTCAAGGTGTTTCATGAGCAATGTTAAGTTGTAATCGCATTTTTCGTGTTGAACTTGTACATAATATGATTATGATTTGATTTAACATCTACTTTTATCGTGAAAATTATAAGACGAAACAGACATTAAACCCAAATGTCTTCAATTGAGCTTTCTAATCCAAATGAATCCTGTTGTATATGATGTTTCCTAATTGATGTTGGTCGAGATTATTTAAAAATTGAATATTTTTTATGGTTAATTGATAGCTTATAACGCCTAAGTTTAATTAGTTGCAAATCATAAAAATAGATGATCGACCTTATCTAGCTATATCTACTAATTAAAATATGCTAGGGGCTCTAGTACTAGTCATGAGTAGTAGTCTAATTATGAATTATATATGTAATGTGATGAAAGCTATTGTAAAGCTTCCTCCACATTTACTTTTTTTTTTTTTTTTCAACATTTAAAAGAATATTTTTATCTGAGAGGGAGGTAAAGTTTGTTATAATTTACAGTAATATTTTATATGTATTTTCAGTTAAAATTTTTCAGTTAAATTGAATATCATGCATTGAGATTTTTTTTTTTTTTTTTTTTTGTTATTTAACAGTATGATATTCTATGAGCACGCGTTTAAATAAAACCTTTTGAAGAAAACCTCTAATATTTTTAAATTTTGAATATCTATGACATTGAAACCCTTATTTTCATCCTCTTAGCTAGTTATGGGAACTTAATTATGAAGGAAATACACCCCTCTTCCTCCCAAAGTAAGTTTTGCTAATTCAATTCTCAAATATAATAAAATAAATAAAGTAAATAAAATCTAAATAAATTCATGACCCGTAAGTAAAAATGAAATTTTTAATGCTAAACATGCTATGAAAGAAATGAGGATTCTTAGATGCATCCATGATTAAAAAGAAAAAAAAAATTATGGGAATAATCATTAAAGTATACATTAAGATTTTTATCCTACTTAATTATTGGTTCCAATTTTTATTATATTGATAACTTTTTATTTAACATTGTATCAAAGCAAAAATCCTGAAACCATTACAATAGGTTAATATTTTAGAAATGTATTCTTTTTGAGACATATCTTGAAAAACCAAATATAAATATGTTTTTTTTAATGAAAATTCTGTATTTTTTTAGGAGAGAAAAAATGTTTTATTGTTAATCAAATAAAAAGAAAAAATAATAATAACTTTCCTGTTACCCTAAAAAATAAAGAGTGTCAAACGAATATTTATTGATAGACCTATCCTAAATTTTTTTCAATCAAAAAGTTTATTGTTTAATTTCAATAACAATTTAGTACTCCATTAAAATTTAAAATTTTTTTAGATACGATACTAAAAAAATACTCCTGTTAATAGCAACTATAGTGTTAAACTGCTAGAGTTTTTAATAATTGAAAGAATGCGTTACTCTATATCAATATTGAGTTCATACCTATTTTCTCTTTTTTTTTTTTGTATCGATAGGTATCTTATCAATTTATTTAATAATTTTTACATTTAATTTTTTTTATTTAATTAAATTTTTAAATTTAGATGATTTAATGAAATATTATTAAGAGAATAATCAATAATAAGACGTGAAATTTAAAATATATATCTTGATTCCGCAACATTAATATATAAATCGTTAATATTTTTCTCATAATAATTATAAAATAAAAAATAAAAAATACAAATTGTTGTTGTTCCAAAAGATAATAATTATAGTGATTAGTCCACAGGGGCATGGAACGGTTGAGGACTTTTAGAAGAATGTATTCAATCCTAATAATTAATATTCTAAAAAAAAGTGAAAAAATAAAAAAAAAGTCTAAAGACAATGCCGAGATCTCTGCAAACTTGCATGAGCAACACGGCTCAACAACAGCCACATGTATCGTGACGCGTGGCAGAGTCGGCGGCCTTTATCTCCTACCTCCTACCTATTTCCGATTTCCTAATCCAATTTAATTTATGTTATGTTTATTGAATTAATTTCACTCAAATTTAATTCAAATTATTTATTTTATTTTTATTTTTTTTATAAAAATTAATAAATTTATTTTTATTTTTTAAAAAATTAATTTAATTTAAATTAAAAATTTTATCTCACTTTATTAAAAAACTTAACTCACTCAGATTTTAGAGGAGTTTGACATAACATCCAAACTCCCCAATTAAATTTTTTTTTTTTTTCTTAAAAAGTTTTTATCTTTTTTTCAAAAAGTTTTTTGTCTTTTCTGAAATTCAAAAAAATTCAAAAAAATTTACTATTTAAACTTAAAAATCCTAACTCAAACTACTCCACAAACACCCATTAGTATCTGTTTGGTGAATGAATTTGAATTGAAAAAATACAATTTAAATTAAAAATTTTTATTAATTTTAAGAATAGATAAAAAAAATTTCAAAAAAAAATTAAAATAAAAATAAAAAATACATTTTAAATTTATTCAACAAACGAGACCTTAATGTCATAATTTTTACTCTCTCGTTTACTCTGTCTCATCACCCAAGACCTATTTTTCTCAAATCACTTTCACTAGCTTCTGCGGGTTTCCCTCTCAAAAGCCCCAACACCCACTTCCGCGGTTCATCTCACGCGCCTGCCCTTGTGTCTCCTTAAAAAGTTGGTAAAAATAACACAATTGTTGTAAAGGGTGGAAATCTACACTAAAAGAAAGTTACCGTCAATGATCTAAATAGGACGAGTCGATCAATAGTAACAGCAGTAAAAGTAAATAATAGAATAAACAAATAGAGATAGAGGCGCGTGATTTTATGAAGATTCGTTTGTAACGAATGTTTTTTAGGGTATGTTTGACACTTAAGTGTAATTCAAGATAAAATGTATTTAAAAAAATTTTTTATCTTTTCTGAAAAAGTCAATAAAATTTATTATTTAAATTTAAAAATTTCAACTCAATTCATTTATCAAACACCTATTATAATACATTCGGGAGTTTCTATTATGAAAAACAAGTGTTGCAAAGATCTTCTTTGAGTAAGAAAGGAGATTGATAAGAGAATAATTTGTGTAGAATATATGGGAATTCGATCTGTAAACTACATTGATGTTTAAGAGAGAAGAAAATAAGTGTGATATAGATTTTTAAAAAAATTTAAAAAAGTTATTTTGAATTGGATTTTTTTTCTATCCAAATCAAAGTCCAAATAAGGACTAATACTCTCAAATGTAATGCTATTTTTATGTAATTTTGGGATAAATTTACTATAATATTAATATCAAATTTAACAATTGATTCTTAATTAATTTTTAGTTTTTCATTTTTTTCTTGTAATCATTAAATTATTTTTATCTTTGAATTATTAAAATACTAAAATTTTACTTTTACAAGTTGAAGGGCATACTATAATAATTATAAAAATGGATATAATATTGGAAATAAAATTATAATGTAAGATAACGATATTTTTTTCTTTTTTACTTTTTTATTTTTTGTAATAAGATTGGAAATAAAATTATAAGATTGACACGAACAAATATGTTGGAGATTGTCTAAAATTATATATGAATGTAATACAACTACAATACGTTTTTACCTTAAATTGCACCGACGATGGTTTTAGGTCCCAATGAGATAAAAAGGAAAGAAAGAAAGAAAGAAAGAAAATAAAGGAATTTGAAGGGCCAAGAGTGGGGACAGAGAATGGTGGTGGGTAATTCAGGAGGTGCCGTGTCGGGAAGCAACAAAAAGTAGTGGCCCATTGTCTAAACATTTGAAGGGCTCGAGGCAGGCACAACCAATTACCAGCCACAGACACAGCCCACTGAGCCACCTCGTCCTCGGCATTTGCGACGCCACCACCACCACCACCACCACCACCAGAACGTAGGTGCTGGGGGTGCTCACCCCGATAGATCTGCGCTCTTTTTCACAACTATATATATATATATATTAACAATATATATTCTTATTTTACTTTTCCCATGATCTTCTCATCCCTAACCCCCACTCTACGCGCGTGCACTACACTATTCTATGCATGAATATATAATAATATGCCTATATATAGGATTAAAGGCCCGTTTGTGGATATTTTTTAGAGAGAAAATTTTGGAGATTAAGTTGAAAATATATATTTATGATAAGATTTTTGGAAATAAAGACTGTCATATAAAAAATAATTAAAAATTTTAAATGTTTTAAAAAAAATATGCAAAATTTTTAACAGTAAAAATAAATGATGTCAAACAAGCTCAACTCTATTCAAGGCTTTATGGTTTGGTAAAAGTGAAACCAAGTTCATGTTTTAATTATCCCAAAAACTTTTAAAACAGGTGAAGAGAATTATGAAGTCAAATAATGTGTGTGTGTACATATATATATATATATATATATATATTGCGACGTTATTCCTGTCTAGTGTATGTCTAGTAACGTTCAGCGTGTTTTTCTTTTCTTTTTGTTTGGATCGATCGAGTTGTTCTGATGTACCACACAAGGTTGTGTTGATCTAGTTCAATATTACTTTCTTTCTTTTTTTTTGTTTTTTGTTTTTTCGGTTTATCATGGTTGTAAATGTTGTCAACTAATTATATACATTACAGGTTCATATAACATTTAATTTGGTTTACAAAAGTTTAGACGAGAATCTCTAATCACTAATGTACCTCAAAACTCTTACTTCTGATAATTTTTAATATTAATTATCACTTTAATTTCTTATCAAGAGCATAACCAGTAAAGATTCACTTGGTAAAAAATGGTTATATCTTATACAGCTTCTTAGAAGATTTTGTTAGAAACTATAATTCAAAGAATTTTTGTTTAATATCATAACAATTGTGTTGTAGAATTTAACCTTAATATTATATTCTTATAAGTCAACATATCATTTATTATTATCAGCTTAATGTCTCCAATATTCCTTGTTTATGATGTTGCAACACTACCAATGGATGAACTTGCTTTAACACTAACAATGGATGGAAATTTTGTTCATTTTTTTAATAACTAGAATTTTGCACTTAATTTTGTGGTTGCATTTTAATATTCTATCAGTACTGCGTTATTTTTTCTTATTATAAGATCACATCAATCTGACAAGATAAATGTAAAAATTTAATAAAATTTAATATGAAGACTTGAAGGGTTCCTACTACATAATTCTTTAAGAACTATCTTTAATACTTGTCTAACAGGTTTAGGAAAAATTCAATGATAGGATACAAAAATTTACTCTACCAATATTTATATACCTATATCAAATCTTCCTTCAATTCCATTAAACTTATATTTATAATCTTTTGCTTTTGATGTAATAATCTGACACCTAACAAATATATATATATATATATATATATCTATATTTGGACTTAAAATTTAATTGGCAGTAGAAATTGTTCAAATATGGAAAATTGATCAGTGTCAAACAATAATGGATGAGAGAATTATGGAGATGGGCAAAGGTGGCAAGTGGATGAGAAAAGGCAGAGGCAGAGGATTACACACACCTATATATATATATATATATATATATATATTTCTTCTGTTTCTGAGGAGGGCCGCTTTCTTTTTAGAAAAATGATTTTATTTTTTCATTTTTTAATTGAATAAGACAGAATTTAATTTTGATCGAATCATATATAAAATTATCATTAAATTATATTCATAACTATTTTTTTTAAATGATTTTTGGAGAGGGAGAGGGGGTGGTCGTTACTGAAGCTGACTAGCCGCTGACTCAGGATACCATCTCTAAAGAAATTATCTATGTTATTACTATTTTTTACTCTAAAATTGAATTTTAAAAAAATGCGTATTTGATATGTTATTTCATTTTGTACCAATATTAAATTTTGATATTTGAATGAGAAATCACTGTTCAATAAAATGTTTTTTCATGTATTATATGTTATCAAGTATAAGAAATACTAAATTTTAATAATTGATTGTTATTGATTAATATATTAAATTATTTATTTATCATTAGAACAATATAATTTTGATAGGTTTCTGAACTTCATAATCGTAAATAAGTAAAATAACATTAGTACTTTTGATGAAACTAGAAGCCCTTGATACTTCTACTGCTTAAATCTCTACTACATTCTGTCGTGGCCCTCTTCTTCAAGGTTGTTTGTGATCACACGACTATCGTGGGCTTCTGTCTTTTATATATATATATATATATATATATATATATATATTTCCCTTGAAATTAAAAAGCCAAAAATTTGAATTCAACATCTTTCAATAAAGTTTGATTTGAAGGTGTCAATAAATTACGCTTCCAACGACTTTTTCCGTGTAATTCTACTCGAGGTTTCGTTGCAGAAATAATCAAGTGTAATCACTATTTTCACTCTTTAGATAAATATATGCATAATTTATGAATTTCCCCCAATATATATACATATATATATGTGAAATTTTAGGAAGTTAATAAAATGATAATTTATATAGCAAAGTTTAACGAAGAACCTTTAATATATAACATGACCTAACTCAAATCCCAACTCTTCCCTTCTTTTCTTCTCCCTCTTTTCGCATGTACGTCTTAAATTTGGACAAAATTTCTTTTCTTAATTAGCTTTTCCGTTAATTTGTGGATTTAGAATTTTCATTGAATAAAATATATGTATACTTAGAATCTCATTCATGTTGACCATAAGTTCGATCCACTTATATCCTAATCTAGTTATATGATGACCTATTTAGGTTTTTATAAATTTTTGTGGGTTTTTAAATTTATAGCTTGTTAGATCTTGAAAATTTTCGGTAGGCAAAGATCAATCAGAAAAACCTATACCAAAGTGAAGGGCATTTTTTGAAGAGCCAAAATTCAATTCTAGTGGAGCTTTATTTTTTCTTATTTGTAGACGGTAATTGACACGATTGCGTCCTCAAATATTAAGTAATTGTTCTTGTCCATAAGTAATTAGTTTTGATAATCTATATTGAGATATTGTGTCATTGATTCTTTGTTTAGTTACCATTTTGTGATTATTTTCTAATTTAGATGTGAACAAAATAATTAGATTTATTATAGGGTTGTATATTAGGTTGAATTCGGTGTAATTTGTTTCTTTTTATTGTTTTTCTTTGTGTGTATTTATAAATCTAGTATTGTACCATTTTAGTTCGTGAATGGAAGGATTTATCAGGCTCTAATACCAACTTGAAAAATAAAAAATAAATAAAGCGCGCTTTGTTTACAATTCAGTTAACTTTGGGAATCATCTAACTATGTAAGAGGATCCATCACCATATTCATTGATTCCTCCTTGATCCAAAAAAAAAAAAAAAACAATCAAAGCCTTTGAATACTCTTGTGAATCCATAGCCACGGTGTAGGAGGAGCCATCATCATATCCATTGCTGAAGATCGTAGATTTAAAAAGTCAAATCTTTAAACCATTGTCAAATATTCCACTACTAACCACCATTGATATCGTTGTCATCTGAAACGAATAATAGTCATGGAGTCCTCTAAGTAGGTACTATGTATCTTAGTGCACGTGTGTGTGCTATAAAAAAAATGGAAATGAGAGAGAAAAATAAGTATATATTGAAAAAAATTGAGAAAAAAATAAAAAAAAAAACGTTCATAGTATTTGTTTTGTTTTTTGACATACAAACATGGAAAAAAAAAAAAAAAAAAAAAAAAACCAGTTACACCTAATTTAAGAAATAATTACAAAATAATAAATAGACAAAAAAAATCAATTACACAGTATCTTAACAATCTACTCCCTTTATATTGTTACTTTCACGGCAATGACAGTCCAGTAAGAAATGTCTGCCAAAGTCATGACAGAATTCCGCACATTAACATCACGTTGTCTAGAGTGAAAGGGCAAATAAGTAACTGGCTTCTTTGGAAAAACAAAATAACCAAAATCCTTTTTTTTATATAAAAAAAAAAAGAAGAGAAAATTACCTAAATAATTATATTTTTTTCATTGATTAATTAACATAACATAAATTTCATATTCTCAACTAACATAATACAAAATTTAATTAACTTTAGTTTAATTTTCTATCATGTTGATCTAATATTAATTTTTTTTTATTATATTAGTGTAATGGTCTTTAAATTTATGTTATTTAAATACTTTCTTCAATAAAAAAAACCCTAGACCTAAAACCAATAAGAGTATGGTACCTTAATCTGGGTTTTGAGGGATTTGAATTGGAGGAGAGGCGAGCTGTGCCGATAAGGTAACTCGTGCAAAATTGTGTAGAGGGTAAGGATAGCAATGGGGTAGGAAACAAGGTGGGAAGTCTTTGCTAGGGGAAGCCTTTCCACATATCAAGTCAGAAACAAAAAGTAAGTTGAAATTCTTATTAAATTCAATTCAGTTCATTGCTCTCGCAAAAACATATCAAATTTCTACAATATCATCCATATTAGGGTTAGAGTTCATACTTAATTCATATTTAAAAAGTAAATAATTTGCACATTATTATGCACTTTTTTTTTTTTTTTTTTTAAGTTTTCCTTTCGTAGTTTACAATGATAGTGTTGATGATGCATTCAATGTATTCGTGAAGCAGACCATGCATGATTTAGTTTTATTTTCATTTTTTAGTTATTGTCAATTTTTCCTTGAGATAATCTTTTGTCAACGACCTAAGGTACAGTAAATTGTCGATTGATGCACGGAGTTTTTTTTTTTTTTTTTTTTTTTTTTGGGGTATCGATAAAGCACACGTGGCAAGCAAATTGTTTGTCTCAAATGGATCATGCCCTTCAGAAAATCTGCATGGGGACCATAGAGGTGTCACTCTATTACTAGTAATTAATTAGATAATGAAAGGCAAAAAAAAAAAAAAAAAAAAAAAAACGAAGTACTGTAAGAGTAGAATCACTGTCAAGTCTCTTTCGTTTTCCTAAACCGATCGACATTCATTATAAATCCCAGAATTATATAATTAAAATTTTTTTTTTGTTTGTTTGTTTTGTTTTTATTTTGGTTGGCACATTCATATAATGAAATGAAACGATGCTCGAATTAAATTGCATAGTCAATATACACTGTAGAGATCAACCCTTATTTGAAACATAAATTTAAACCACTCATTTTAAATCAACTGTATTATTACATTAATTTATGAATTTAAACTCTAGAATTAAAATTTTATAATTTAAATATTCCAAATCCACCACTCCCAAAATTCAAAAACAGGCCCACAGACCTAAGTAGAATTTGATGATGCGGTGAGCATTCTTATTCTTTTTTTTGGGTTCCAAATTAAGATGGTAATTAGTTTGGTTTACCAAGTAGCCTTACTTGGAATTAACTTTTTGTCCACCAAAAAAAAAAAAAAGAATCATTGTATAGTTAATTATAGGTAATGTCTTTTTCTGAATTTTGGATATCATACTTTGAATATGGTATACTTAATCATTGTCATTAATGAGGGAGAAAATAACTTTACTTTCTCGCAATTAATTAGCAAAATACTCCCAAAATAGCCTTTCGAGAAGGATTTAACTCATATGTTTTTTTAATATTTATTTTTTCTGTCCCTAAATTAATATAATGTCTTATTAATTAACTAATATTTTTGCTCATTGTGATTAGATATACTATTTTAATTAACGTGTAATACTATTATAAGAGGGACATAAAAAGAGACAGGAACAAAGCACACAAGAGTGGAATCCTTTCAAGAGCTTTCCTGTGCAACAAATAAATAAATAAATAAAAAGACTGACAAAATCTCGTCAAAGTCATATTACAAACTAACTCATGCATAGAAAGCATCTAAATGATGCAAATCTAAATGCTCTTACACTAATATGATATAAAAATTTGATATCAGACTAATGTGACATAAAATAAAACTAAATTTTGTTTTATATTAATTAAAAATGAGGAATTTTAATGATGCTGATCAATTGATGGAAAAAAAGATGGCCATTAATTTTCTCTAAAGTAGTATCTTTAGTCCAACAACAAATTGTCGATTTTCTTATTTGGTATTTGAATACATGAAAACTGATTTTCAAGGGAATGTTATTCCAAATGCAAATTTGACACATATCCTTGATGAAAAATTTAACACCAAGTATGGTACTATATCTAAAATTTTAGAATTTGATTGCTTATTGCTTAATTAATGTGATTACTTGTCACTTAATAACTACAACACTACAATTTTTAAATTTTTTTAAAAAATAAATTCTTCATTTCATAATTTTAAAATTTAAGATTTATAACAACAATTCTATATGACATTAGAAGTAATTTTACGTAGGTATTGAAGAATAAAATAGTACAATACATCTAGCTTAATTTTTAGAATTAATATTAACATTTTTTTTTTGTGGTTCCGCCACCGTAAAACCAATACAAGGAGCCTCTTTGAAACTTCAAAGCAGCAATTTCTCCCGAGGCTTGCATGCAACGTGAATCAAATGTTAATTTTATTTGGTATTTTCTCTTCCAACATATGTCATCTTAATTGTTAGAATTTGCTAAAAAAATATCAAAATTGTCGGCCTATTGCACATGCATGCAAGGAACTTTTAGGCTCTTTGTTTTTTATTTTTATTTTTATTGCACGTGTCTTAGATATCTTTTCCCTTGTAAAAATTAGGACCGCCTTAAGCAAAAATTACAAAACTAAGCTTTGGACATTATTGAATCGCAATTATGATATTTTTCATTTTCTTTTCTCTATTAAGACTTTGTTTGATTGGAAGGATAGAGAGAACAAATAATAAAGAGAGTTGGAGGGATATGGATGGAGAGGATTATAGAGATCGCTCATGCTATATATTTGATAAGAGTGATGGAGAGTTGAAAGATTGGATTATAGTTATATATTTAATTACTATATATATTGTCAATTTAAATTTATAAAAAAAACATTTTTCAAAGGTAAAGTTGTCTTTTAAAACTTCATACATAGAGGAGAGTTTACATCCTGCTACCAATATAAGAATGTAAACTGATGGGATTTGAGATTTATGGTTCTACAACTCCATTTTTACAGGGTTTGTAAAAAACGACCAGAGAAACTGAGAGTCTCTCTGAGACCGACTTAGCGTCTCCATCATGTTTGATTGGTTTCAGTGACGTAGATTATTTGGTTCAACAGTGAAAATGCATAAGAAACCCGACTAAATCGAACCGAACCAATTTCACTCCTATTATACTTTAATATTTACGATTAAAAACTCTCACTTCATTATTATGGACTTAAAAATCAATGGGGGTCATCATTATACAATACAGAATCTGATAATGAAGAATCTGTAACTTTTCAAAAGTTTTTTTTTTTAATTTATATATGTTATTTCGCTATATGATAGTTTTATGACAAAACTTATGGAAGATCGTTTGATATGTAGTTTTATAATATTCTAATCATCTTTAAAAAAATGAATGAAATCTAATCCAAGCATGAGATAATTTCATTAAAAACATTTGGTAATGTGTTAGATAATATTGAAAGAAAATGGTTGCATGGTCATTGTTACAATTAATTACAATTTCAATAATTATATGTTCAATATACCGACAGTTTAATGAAAATCAAGTAGAAGATATGTGGACAATTTTCATAATTGTAAATATCTTTAAAAAGCTCTACCCAAAAAACAAAAAAAAAACTTTAATCCTACTACTAGCTAAATTTTGGTAATTAATCTTTCATATTTAGTATCAATAAAAATTTAGGATTAAAAATTCTAACAAATATAATTGTAAATTGCCTATAAATATTTCTAGCTATATTTACCATGTAACCTAACATATTTACACTCAGCTTGCAATTGTCGCATCCTCTGTTCTTATCACTAAAAAATTCTCAAAGTCGTTCTTTAAGAGGAAAAAAAATTTATTTTGAAGGAAATAAATTGTTCGTTCAAATTTTTAATTTTAACAAATTACACCCCTAAATTTTAAAATAAAAAACACTTGAGTTCCAATAACTGATAGACGATATCAAATTGACAGTCTGTGGCACAAAATTCCGCTTCTTGGTTTGTAAAATGACGAACTTTAACTTTCACTTGCGGATCTCATGTCCAAAACCGTCAATTTGATATGCTTGTTAACTATTGGTCCTCCATTGCTATTGATTCTAAAATTCATGAATAATTTGTTCCTCTGGCCTGTGAATTATTTACATCCTCCCTTCGGTTCCTGAATTTTCAATTTTAACAAGTTATTCATACCTTTTGATATTTGATAGTTTTAGTCGCTGACATTAAACTTAATAAAAGAATTTTGAAGTTTTATATTTATAATCAAGTAATTGATTTAAATAATCGTTGAATTTTTTACAAGATGACGATTTGATCCTGATTTTTTTAATTTTGACCGAGACAACCCTAAGGTCTTCTAAATATTGACAATCTTAGTTGTTTCCGTCTAACTCCATTAAGTTTCTAACAAAATGAGTCAAGTATAATGCATGTGATCTAATTTAAGAGGATATTTTAGTACTTTAATAATAATTAGTCTAATAAAAATAAAAAATAAAATTCATATCTCTCTCTCAGATCTAAGCAGCAAAAACCCATATTGGAGTGAGACGGCCAAAGGTCAGTGGGCGCTTTGGTCGCGTGGATCTAGCGCGCGAGGTGGGGGTACTCGTCGCCGGGGTGGTGGAGGGTCCTAGGTGAGTTCGGCGATGGAAAAGGGGCGGGGTATGGGGGCCGAGTTTTGAGTTTGTTTGGGGGGCGAGGGGAGTTCGGGGATTTGGTTGGCGAATAGGGGTGGAGGGGCCGAGTTCGGTACTTGGTAAGTGACCGGGGGGGTGGAGGGGGTTCGATGACGGAGAAGGAGACTCTCTCTCCGCTTCTTTTTTTTAATAAATGTATATTAGTGTGGGATATTATTTTTAATAAAGGTATTTTTATTTTTTTGATGATTAATTAAACTCATGTGATAGATCATGTGACTTTTTCTGTTAAAAAGTTAACAAAATTGGAGGGAAATTACTAAAATTGCCAAGATTTAGAGAGTCTAGGGTCATTTCGGTTAAAATTAAAAAAATATGAACCAAATTTCACATTTAAAAAAATTCGAGAACTATTTATGTCAATTACTCTTTATAAGGTTATAGAATTCGGGAACCATTTAGGTCAATTACTCTTTATAATCATGTATCAATTTTGTTTCAAAATGAACTTTGCAAAAATAATTATACGAGATATAAGACTACCTCCTTACTCTTGTTAAAAACCTATGAAAACTAAAATAATGTTTTACCTTTAATGTAATAAATTTTTTTTCATGGGATAGTAATGCGATTATTTCCATTAAATTTCATTAAAAAATGGTCGATTATAGTGTGATGGACAAATATGTCAAAAAAACAAAAAAACAAAAGTTTAGGAATTAATTTATCAAAATCAAAAGTTGACTTATTTGTATATATACCTCCTGAACTTTTTGAGTTTGACAATTTAATTCTTAAACTTATTTTTCTTGACAATCAGCCCATTGAATTTATAATTTTTGATAACTCCGTCCTTTTTGCTCAAATTTGTAAAAATTTGAATGGTTTTGTACACATAACTTACACATTATAGTCCAAGAAGAGCATTGTTGATTATTTTTGTTTAAGTTCAATACAAATTCTTTTAAAATTTTGAATCTTAATTCAATTATTCTCAAATTTAAACATAAATTTTAAAATAAGTTTAAATTGAAATTAAGCAAAAAAAATTATCAATACTGTCCCTTTTGAGCTATAATGTGTAAGTATTAAGCAAAAAAATTATCTTAATTTTAATGAATTTAAGTAAAAAGGACTAAATTACAAAAAAATTAGAAATTCAAGGGGTTGGTTGCCGGAAAAAAAAAGTTTAGGAACTATATTATCAATTTTAAAAAATTCAGGGGGCATTCATGCAAATAAATCTTAAAAGTTTAAGGAACAAACTGAATAACGTTCATACTTTAAGGACTAAACCAACAAATTATCTAAATTCAGTGTGTAATTTGCGAAAATTTAAAGTTAGAAGCATGTTATATAAAAATATCAAAAATTTAGGGTGCAGCCGTGCAATTTACTAAAAAAAAGCAAACAAAATGACAAAGTTAAAAAAAAAAAAAAAAGGTTATTACAGCTACGTGCATAGAATGTTTCACTTTTGTTTGAAAATACTAAACCAAAAAGAAAAAAAAAATGAAAATCATAGAGAGAGAGAAATAATTGAAAAGGTCGTGGGATTATTTTAGAGGCTAATTATTGTTGGGAAGAAAAAGAATCATTTAAAAAGAAAAATGCCCGACGTTGAGTGGCAAAGCTTAAGTTGGTCATTGGTCGGTGATTATTATTATTATTATTAAACCGAAAGGTCTAAAAGGGAGGCTGTACGCACGTGATTGCACTTTCTGATTCTCTTTTCCAAATAAACTAAAGTAAACAAAATAACAGAATAAAATTATTAATAATTTTAAGCGTTATTTTGCTAAAAAGAGAATAAAAAAATAGCAAAAGAAAAATAAAAATAGAAAGAAAAACGAAAACAAATGAGAGAGAAAGTAAGGACCACGGCGGGAGACAGAGCTGAGAGAGCACGGTGCTCGAGAAAGAAGAGAGAGAAACAGAAAGAGAAGAGAGAGAGAGAGAGGAGAGAGAGAGGGAAATCTATCTATGTTACCTACAGCTCTGAATACTCCAGAGAGGCAGCAACAATAATAGAGAGGGAACAGAGCTACCTAATTTTACGGAGGTGGCGTGTTTTTGTCAGCACTTTAGTCCGTACAACTTCTCTAGGTCCCACATCTTCATCTTTCTCTTTATATATATATATATATATTTATTTATTTAATCCATCTTTTTTAAAAGTCTTTATTTGATTGTTGATAGGTGATGAAATTTTTAATTTTTAATTTATTGATTTTTTCAAATTAATTATATTTTTTATTAGTTTTTTAATAAAAAAATAAAAATTGATATGAAAATTTTAAATTTTAATTGAAATATCTAGGGGTGGTAATACGGGTCGTGATACGACGACATGACTAGAAAACGATACAAATTTCACGGGTTTGGGTTAGGAAAAATAGGGGGCGGGTTGTGTTCGGGTTGGGAAAATTTGTCACGAAAAAAAAACGGGTCGTGTTCAGGTTGGACCCGTTTTTTTTCGTGTCAATTTCAGGTCAAGTTCGGATCAATTTCGTGTCGCGTGTCAATTTCGTATCAATTTCGGGTCAAATTTCGTGTCAATTTCGTGTTAATTTCGTGTCAATTTCGTGTTGCGGGTCAATTTAGTATCAATTTCGTATCGCGAGTCAATTTCGGTTCGTGTCGTATCAACCCGTGACGGGTTCGTGTCGTGTTCGTGTTGCGGTTTCGTTTCGTATTCGTGTCGCGGGTCACGTTCGAGTCGGGGAAGAAAAAAATCAATACGGCTCTAAGACGACACAAACCCGACATATGACACGAATTGCCATCCCTAGAAATACCAAACAAACTATTAGTGTTTTTCATCATCTTCTTCTTCTCTTTTAATGTTGCCTTTGAAAACACATCTCATCTTATAATGTATCTATTATAGTCAAATATAAATACATTTGAATAATAAACTTATGTTCCATCTGAAGCAGGGGTGTCAGATGAAGGATTTGTTTGATAATCAAATTCAACTCTAATTAAAATATATTTTTTCAGTTTGATTTTTGGTTTTTTTTTGAAAAATAAATAAAATAACTCGAACTTAAAATTTCAACTCCAACTATCGATACAAACGGAAGCGAAATTGTTACGTTGAAGTTGGTTGATATTTTTCAAAAACAAATTATAATTTTTTATTAATTTTTCAGAAAAAGATAAAAACTAAAATAAAAAACTTAAGGGTCCCACTTGAGAGGCAAACACATGCTTAACACAAATATTATATTTATTATTTTTTTAATATACTTTTACCAATCATATCAAATAGTCTTTCTCTCACCAACAACACTCACTCCATTTTAATACAATATAAGAAGAAAATATCTCAATGCATATTGTATTATACTATATTACATTTGAATACAATGTAGGATGAGATGATATTTGTAAATGAATCATTAGTACTCGTTTGTGTGATAGAGGCTGCTTAATATTTCAGTAATGGTGTTTATTTTAATTCTGATTGGGGACAAAATGAGGAAATGTATAAAGTTTTTAGAGGTAAATGCTGGAAGCTCCAACTCGATCATTAGTGCCTCGGCCTTGCTCTTTTGGATCATCGGTTGGATTCGAATGTTTATTCAATATTTGCATTAAAATGTAGAATTTAAACTGTGTATGTTTAAATAAAAATTAAGCCTATAACATTTGAATGTGTGAAAATAGAAAAATAAATGAAATATAGATTTCTAAAAGCTAAAATTTTGATTTTGTATTTTAGTTGAATTATTGTGAAATGATAAAAATGTTTAAATGCACTTGAATGTTTTATCATCAACCAAACACATATTATATTGAAGTTAAATAATAGCTATAGCAATTCAAACGTATTATTAATGACTTTTCTCCAAAATTTTAAAAACTATCACTTTATTATCTGATTAATAAGAAAAATTCTCTATGAACTATGAGCCTTGTAACATTTAATCCTGTAAATTGCATATTGTAATATTCATCCCCATTATCTATATTTTGTCAACAAAAATTCTCCATTTATTAGGGTTTTGACAGCAAAAATACATGTCAAAATTTTAATATCTCATGTAAGGGTATTTTTGGTAATCTTCTCTAGTTAAATTTAGGATCTATTATAAAAATTCTCTCTGATCTATAGCTCTTGTATCACTTGGCCCCCAAAAGTATTTGAGAACAATCATCTTTTTATACCGCACGTGTCCTTTAGTTAAAAATTCTAATGTAATGATATTTTTTTGTTATCGAATCGTTTTTAAGGAAGAACATATGATTTGAAATTTGAGAAGCAATGTGTTACCAGGTTGAGAATTTTTGTAAGTTATCCCTCTTTTATTTTACTTAATCCATTTCATTAGCCCTATTATTGTTAAAATCCAAGGAAAAATTGTCACATTATCGCATTTAATCTCCTTTTTTTCGTACATTTTTTTAATGAAAATATTACGTGGAATTATTTAAACTTGAGAAGGAAAATTAATAGTTTTAAAGTTTATAGGACAAAGTACAAATAACTCTAAAGCTCAAGTATATAAATAAGATTAACTTATTAATCTTTTTACATATACAATAGCTTTGTATACATTGTTTTGGAGGAAAGTTCAATGATATTATGGGGAAAAAAAAATACTACAACATAATTTTTAACGTGTCTAATTAATTAAAGCATATATTCATCCATAATTTAATAATAAAAGCATATTTCAGGTCGATGTTCTTGTGTTTTTTGTTCCTCTCCAGAGTCTCCTCTTGTCTTCATCTTTGTTATTGTTAGATTTTTTTGTATTATGGCAACTATGTTAGAAAAATCAAAAACAATATTTTGTTAGTTAGCTTTAGGAAGTTTGATAACTTACTTGTTTTGAAGATATGACTAGCTGCTTGTTTTGGAAGTTGGGTAAATTATTTGTTTTGGAAGCTAACATGGCAGAATGTATTTGACATATATGGTTTACATAATCTAAAAATTGACAGTTTCTATTTTGTTAAAAATAAAGTATGATTTCGTGCATTGAATTGGAGATTATTTTGGAATTTTATTTAAAAGGAGATTTCTAATATAAGTAGGTCTCCATTTCCTATTTAAATTAGTAATTCAAACCTTCCCAAAAAGAGAAAAATCTTGCATTTGAAATCTGGAAAGCTAGAAGATTTTATTTTGAGTTTCTTGAAGGTTTTTCGTGATTATCAGTAGCTATTATGAAGGAAAATAAATTTGGATTATGAAAGAAATTTCTATATTTGAATTTCAAAATATTTCCTAGAAGTGCTACAACAGATCAGGAAATACTTTGAAATTTGAATTATTTTTTTTTAATCCAAGATTTTATTAAGATTGTGTGGCTGCTTATTATAGTCTCAAAAACAGATTGTGGAACACTACCACAAAGAAAGTTTTATAGCATGTTTTAAGACTTAGTCTTTTGACGTGATTTTCGTTCTTCGGGTGAAGAATTTGGAGTCTTCAAGAAGACACGGTATCATTTTTTGAGAGAGGAACTTGAAGCTTTCGGGAGAAAACATTTTCAGTTGAAGAGAGTATAACGTTAAGATAAGTGGTGCTCGCTAAACACATCCGGCTAATAGGTTCAAGACGACCAGTGGCAATAAGAAAATGGATTCTTTAAGTTGTTTAATTCTGAGTATACTTTGTAATCATTTTGAGATTAGTAAAGTGCTTGATAGCTGGATGTATCCCCAAGGAATAGGTGTGATCGAACTTCGAAAAAATTTCAGTAATTTAATTTAATTGGTAATTTAATTACACTCGATAATTGATAAAAATGGATCTAATAGTTATTTTTGTCCGTTTGATTTCTCAGTTTCTTTTTCTTACTCATTTTATCTAAGCTTCATGTGACTTCGAGATAAAAATTACAAAGAATGTGAAATGTGTAGCTTGATATTAAATTTGTAATTGTTAATGAATTTCCCCCTTTTCGGGTCCATAAACGCGAACATGTTATAAAATCACGTTAGACCTTTGCGTTCTTTTCTCATTATCATTTTCTTTTTCAATGTTTATTACGGCTTAATTTGAAGATTGGGATGGTTTTACTAGGAAATGCAAGTTGATCTCATTTATAATTTGAATTTGGTTAGTATTTTTTCTTGGCACTAAGATTCAAATGCGTGCACGGCTAAAACTTTACACTCTCAATATGCATTCTAAAGAGCATTTTTTGCGATTGAAAAATGTTTATCATTGCACAAAAAATAATCGAGATAAGGAAGGGGAAAAAAAAAAAAAAGCTTATAGTTTTCATCTATCTACTTATACATTAGCATTGACTCTACTTATTGTTTCTAAGAGTTTTTTAAGCTATGAATATTCTGAATATTCAGCGGCACAACTAAAATATGAGAGATAAATTGATAAATTACAATTTATTAGTATAATCAAGAAAAATATTTTCCTTAATTTGATAATGAACCAATTTTACAACGTTTTTAAAGTTTAAAAGCTGCGGAGGTATTCTTTAAAAAAATAATAATAAAAAAGCTATAGAAATAAACATTATATATTAGCAAGAAAAGCGCTATGGAGGACAATCGTACTATATTAGCAATAAATTATATATATATTTTTTTTCATATATTGTCTCTATATTATTTATATCATTTGTTGTAATTGTCTGCCATCAACTCATACAAAAATTATTGGTTCACCACTAGAGACAGGCATATTGTCATATTATTTGACATTCAAAATATTTGCTATAGAATAGAATCCATACTTTTGTCTTGATATGCACGATATTCATAAGTTTTAAGCGCTTTGGGGTCTACTTAAATTTTTGTTGGACCTTTCTTTGAAGGACTTGCTCTAGATTTAGCCTTTTTGTAGTTTTTGTTTTTAAGTGTTTGGAATTCCATGAATTTTTTTTTTAAATTTAAATTTGGTCTTGCTTTTTAAATGTACTGTATTTGCATATAGCGTGAGGTACATATGTTTCCTCAACTATTTTAATCCCTAAGTTTTTAAGTGTCACTAAATCAGTTCTCAAGCTATTAATTTCTCCCATGCACAATAGTCCTATTGTACAAACCTCAATTAAAAATAGATGATGATTACAACATGAAGATTGTGTGCGTTTTAATCAAGGCTAATTTTGTCAAATGATGGGGTAATTTTGGTAAAGTATTTTCTTTTGAAAATTGTGGAAAGGAAAAAAAAAAAAAAAAAAAGTCAACCACGTTACGAACAAGGACAATATCAAATTAAACTCAAGAAAAATCGAGAGCGTTGTGGGCTAATTTCAAGTTTGATCCAAGAAAAATAAATAAAAAATAAACAAGTTGTCTCATTTTGGCTTCAAAATAGCGCCAAACTCCCTTATGAACTAGTTATAAATTGTAATTTTAGTTTTTTTTTTTTTTTTTCATTGATAACGCAAGTTCGTTGGGTGGGCCCAAGCATGATTAAAATCAATAAAAGTAAAATAACCCTTTTTGTGGACAAGTCACATGACGGACATGTGATTAAAACATTTACAAAAGTTGAATTATCAAAACTTGAAAATAAGTATTATTATTTTTCTTTGTTTTGAGACATTAAAGATAAAGTAAGATGACCTTATTTTTTCATGATCAAATTTCAAATTAAACCAAAACTATAAATTTTACTCGCATGTATATCTATATATGTACGTGTTCTTTTTTTTTTTTTTTGCCATATATAAATTTGATCATGTACTTGAACTCTCTACTTAGCACGACGATGCATAGATCAAAAGTCATTTAATATTTTAATTATCTTGTCATTTTTGTGTGTGTGTGGCTAGAATAACTAACACGTGATTATAATTAGAAGCTTTCTAAAAAATAATGATGTCTCTAATACACGCCAGAAGTTGAATAATTACATGATTTTCAATATATATACATATATATACACGCACACTTCACGACATTGAATCATAGGAGACATCAAAAGTGTGGTGTGACAGAATATCATAATTGACAAGCTATAAGAGAGTGAATGTGATGGATGATGGCAAAATGTGCTCATTTAGCATATTAATTATTTATTTTTCTTATATTTTATTAAAGTTTGAGACTTAATTATGTAATAAGTTTTTCGAAACTGTTCTTTAATAAATAAAAATCATAAGTTTTATATCATTAGAAAAAATATTATGACACTCAATTTTGAAAACTTTGTCATATTTTCTGGTGACAGCCTAAATTCTTATTATATGTTGTTTGCTTTTTTTTTTAATATTAGGAAAAGTTTAGATTGTAAAAATAAAATGAAATAATCCAATAAGACAACTGGTAATGGATTATATGAGAATGTATAAGTCTTAAAAAAACTACCTATAAACATATTTAAAACATCATATTTTATTTTTTATTATACTATCAAAATATTTTTTAATCTATATGATTCTGATGTGATCTAAAAGATTGATGTTAGTTTTATCGATCGGTTTTCTTTTTCTTTCTTCTTTTCCACTGATACTCTACAAATGAATTCATCATATAGATATAAAGAAAAGGGGATTCTTTAATCAGAGAAAAAGAAAAACGAAAACAAAAACAAAAAGCTAGCTCTACGTGTGTCAATTATTGCCTTTGCAGCCACCATCAAAGATTCCACGGAGCTCTAAATTCAATTGATTTAGAAGGGTTTCAGCAAAAGAACAGAAAACAAAAAGACAAAAAAAACAAAAAACTAAGAAGGGGAATGAAAAGGACAATTATTTTAATATATAGTTAAGGACTAAGGTACATAAATGTTGAATAGCAATGGTATTTATATAAAGAATTGTGTGTTAGAGCCCAAAAAAAAAAAAAAAAAAAGAAGAAGAAGAAGAAGATGGAAGCATTTTGCTAATTACAATGCTGTATAAAACTTGACCGTCGAATTGCTGTCTAATTTACATGTAATATATAATATCAACAGGATTAAGTTTTAGCCCCGCAATAAAATTCACTGTTTAAATAAGCAAAGTTATTCGGCTCCACAGGAAGCCACATGAGAGTAGAGATGGTCCATATTCTAAAGGATATGAAATTTAGGATTTTATTAAACCGTTGGAGTCGTCCTAGGTTTTTGAGTTCTGAATAGCTTTCCAGTGATTAGCAACAAAAAAAAAAAAAAAAACTACATTCTAGTGGAAATGCATATTTCTCAGTATTAGATCTTATCAAAATCATATTAAAATAAAAATTTAACTATTGAAACACAAGTGGAATCAATGTGCTTTTTTGGATCTACCATAAAAATCTCCTATTTCTTATTTTAAGTATTAATTATAAAAATTCCCCCAAACTCCTATAACACTTTGTCCATCAAGTTTCAAAATGTAGCATCATCTCCCCCGAACTATGTTTCGTTAACAAATTTAGTCCTTTTGTTTTGTTTTGTTTGTTTGTTTTTTTTTAAAACAAAAATTGACCTGTGGTTAACTTAACATATACAAATTAAGAAAATTTTAATAAGTCCTCATCTGTGAAATTTAATTTAAATTAAAAACCTGATTTAAAATTCAGAATTATAATGATTAAGAGGATGACTTTATTATTGGAAATATTCAAAGCAAAACCAATTTAGTAGAAAATAGTAAAATTCTAAAACAAGATTCACAAGTATCCCGCTTTATTCACAATATATATATATATATGTGGTGTGTGTGTGTGAAAAAAAAAAAATAGTTCATATCTATTTTTTTAATTTGTTTGTGTGTGTGTGTTTTTTTTTCTTTTCTAATTTTTCCATATCTGAACTTTTTTTAATGTATGAGTTATTTATGTTTTCTAATGTAATTTTTTATTTTTGTTATATTTTTTTACCCAAAAATGTCCATTAGAATAAGGGTAAAATAGTAATTATACATTTGATATCTAGTAACCCACTTGAATGTTTGACACGTGTTATTTTTTTTATTCTAACAAACATAAAGACTAAATATTTGTTAATGAAATATAGTTCGGGGGCCTCGGTGTTACTTTTTAAAATTTGGGAGGCAAAGCGTTATAATGATTATAATTTAAGGTGAATTTTGTAATTTCCTTTATTTTTAATATAAGTTATATCTTGATTTGAAATATGCATTATCAATCAATTACCTTGCCATAAAAAAATGATTAATTTCACAAATATCTCTTAAATTATAGACCCTCTTTCAAAATGCTTCTAAATTTTTTGAAATCGCTCAAACTATATCTTGATATACAAAAAACCATTCAAATTACTATCTCGGCCATTTCTGTCTATCTTCTTAATGGATTTACTAAATTTGCACAACCATATTTTTTTCTTTCCCACAATTGTAGTTTTAATGAGAATTTATAAGAGAAATTTTGAACCTAAATTCAAGTTAACATAAGAACAATAATTCAAGGGCATTTCGAAATTACGATTGATGTTATTTTAGCAAATTCGTTACGGATGTTGATGAATGTGGAGAGAATAGTTACATCAGACGTCATTTGAACAATTTTGAAAATGCAAGGGGTATTTGAGTGAGGTTGTATCATACAAGAGTATTCGTGAATCAATTTACCTAACAAGGGTATTCATGAATAAAATTAAAAAACAAAAAAAAATATTTTTAATAAATTACTCATTTAGTCACTAAACTTTTAATCTTGTGTAATTTTAGTTTCTAAACTTTTTTTATAGTTGAAATACTTATAAACTTTTAAAATACTGCTACAATAGTTATTTTTATCAATTTTTGAATGCAATCTAATCGTAATTTGGTTAAAAATAGGTATTAACTATAGATTCCGTAAAAAAAGTAACGAAAATGACTACTGTAGGCTGTAGTAACATTTTTAATAATTTTAATCATTCGAGTTACGGAAAAAAATAAAAAATTCTCATAAATTATTAAAATATTATTAAAATAGTTATTTTTATTATTTTTTAAACTAAATATGTTAGTAATTAATCAACAAATAATATTATCTAACGGATACGTATAAAAATTAAAATAAAAGACTAGTATAGTAAAATTTTTAAAATTTAAAAATATTTCAATTACAAAAAAAATTCATATACCAAAATTACTCAAAATTAAACTTTAAAAACCAATCTACCAATTTACTTTTTTTTTTTTTTCCTTTCTTTTTGTAAAATCAGAATTCAGAAAAGAAAAATTAAAGAAAAGTTTCAATTATTGATGGAACCCCTGTCAAAGACTAAACAGGAAAATAAAATAAAACAAAATTAAAAAGAAGGGCACAGTTCCCAAGAAAAAAGAAAAAAGATCAAGAATGTCACAAATCTCAAGGGGATCAAGTTTTGATGGGAAATAATAATCCATCTTTTATTTTCTCTTGTCTTTGTCTTGAGGGAAGTCACTGTTTTGTGGTCAACGATGAGCAGGAGCCGAGATTGGGACTGCACGGTGGATTTTGAGAATTTTTCAATTTTATTTCTTTTTTTTTTTTTGACAAAAAAATTTTTGGATTTAACGTTTGTGATGTGACTCGGTCGATTGCCCCCTAGCCAACCTGTCTTCCTTTTTTTTTTTTTTTTTTTTTCTGTTCTTATTTTTTTGAGTATTGTCAACATCCAAAGAGGCCATGTTTGTTTACACCCTATTTATATTTCCCATCCCGATTTTATCCCTGTCTTTTTCTTTTTTGTTAAATAAAGAAAAGAATGATACCATAGAAATAAACAGATAATTTTGAGAATAAATATTTTTTTTTTATAAAATATATGAATCTCATACAAAATAGATTATATATATCTAGATTAATATAATTAGGATAATTCGAATTTAAATATTTATGATATTTTTAGAATTAAAATTTAATATGAAAATTTTAAATTAAATCAATTAATTTTTATTAATTTTTTTATTTAAAAAACTAAGATAAAACAAAGGTTTAATACGATAAACGAATATCTTATCAACTCAGGTAGAACGTTGGCCTCCTATCTTTTCTTTTGTCTTTTGTCTTTTTAATGCCTTTTTCTCTCCTTTTCCTATTCCCTTCCGGGATTTGTTTTTTTTTTTTTTTTTCTTTTTCCTGGTGAATTCCCGTCATGGATTTGTTCATCTAAATTTCCAATCCATCTCAAGTCCTATCATTCTATTAATGGTCCCTTTAAGGAGAAACGACGTTATTTGTCAGTTGTGTCGTAGGAGCTAGCCGGTTGGAGGAATTAATGGGGATTACATTTTCTTTTTCTTTGATATTTTTATGGCAGAGTACTTTTTATTCCCATAATTTTTTTAATCCAACCTTAATAGCAAATTATACAACAAAAATAAATGACATATAGGCTTATTTGATGATTAAGTTCAGTTTCCATTAAAATATATTTTTTTATATTATTTTTTATAAAATTAATAAAATTTATAATTAATTTTTAAAAAATATTTAATTTTAATTTAAAAATTTTATCTTCAATCAACAAATCAAACGTAAGCTTAATAAGCGATAAACGAATCTAAATTAAAATTGGATTCATTTATATATTTTGAAATTAATAACTTTTTGAATATGAATGCACATTTCTATTCCGGATGATTAGCAATTATTTCTTTTCGCATGTTCTTGAATTCCTCCTATTTGTACCAAGATCTTGAAAACCATATTCTTCATTTAAAAAAAAAAAAAAAAAGTATAATTATCGAGTTTATCTCTTGAGTTATAATTCCCGTTGTTCAAAACCTCTTCAACGTCTCTGGCTATATCTGAATAGGGCATAAAAGTACTTCGATGCTTGTTATTATGTTGTTCTTCTTGATTTAACGAGGGTGAATGCTCCTTCAGCATTCTCAACCTAATCCGCCCAAAAAAATTTTGTAATCGCGTTGACTTCATCCGTGGCTTAATTAAGTAATTATTGATAATTTTCAACAAAAGACGGTTTGATTTCAACGGAACCACGTAATTCATCGGCAACAATTCTTAAGTCCCTCCCTGAAATGGTGTTTTGGTTAAGACATTACCACTGATTTTCTTGTTGGATAAGACTTCTGAATCAGAGATCAATGAACCATAAATAGAGGAGGCCGAGAGCTCCTTATTTATTATAGGACGAGGTGTTAATAGGACACTCTTGTTGCAGTTGCACATATTTTTTTCGGGGAACCGGAGAATACAACTGAGTGCCTGTAATTTGTATAATTTTGTAACATATGAAACTTGGAACTGCTGGGACCTACAAGTGGAATGCTCTTATGTATGTAAATCAATACTGGCTTTATTTTGTATTTAGATCCAACAAAGGCTTGTTGGATGGAGTATTTAGGATTTTTCTCCCATAAAGGAATCTTTGGTTTAGCTTTCTGAACCTTTTTTGGGCGATAAACATAAGTTGTTCTGTGGAAGAAAAAAAAAACAAAAAAAACAAAAAACAAAAAAACAAACAAACAAACATGAGTTGTTATGTGGGTGTTACAGTTTTTTTTTTTCATTTGTTTGATTTGGTAAATTCCACAAGTTGATTTTTTTTTTTATCTCTATTTAGCAATATAACAAAAATTCGATTAATTAAATGATTTCATCGTGGTTTCTTAATTTTTCCACAATAATAGTGTATTTTAAAGGCTGGGCTAAATCAAAATTAAATACATGTCTGGCATAGTGTCTATAATTACCTTTGGTTATGTTCTTGTCTAGATTTAGAGGAGTAACAATGGCCATAGGTAATTTCATAGAGGGTCTATGTAATCCCAATACTCCCATTATTGCAATGTAACAACTAATTAATTTTAATGTAATATTTTTACTGATACTTGTCTTTTACGTTAATAATATTAAATAATCCATGTTACAAGATTCTAATAGAAAATTATACATAAAAAAATTTATAATTATAAGATTCTAAATAAAATATTACAATTGTCGGATTGAAGATGATTCTTTTATATATATATATATATATATCCGGCAAAAATTGATTATTTGAAACAGTGTTCATAAGAATTTTTCCATTTCTCTTCAGATTTAGCCAACTTTTTTTTTGTCTAATATGTAAAATGAGGATGGAAATTTAGGCAAGGTGACAGATTGAAATAGTTGATGTGGAGAAGATCATTACGTATCTTAATTATAGGTTGGATTTAAGGGTTATATATATATATATATATATATATTGCATTCAATTTGAATGTATGAAGCCAAATTTGTTTTTGAGAGAGAGAAAATTGCGTGACATTGATTTCTAAAAAGTGAAAAGTTAGATTTTAATTTGAGTTGTAATTAAGATTCAAAGTGGTGATCGAACCACTTATATGAATTATCAAACTTTCTTTAAATAACATATGTATTTGGGAGAGTGAAAACTGAGTGTAATATGAATAAAGATTTGAGTTAAATTGAAAATTTTAGTCCGTCGTATAAGTAAGTTTAACTGAATTATCAAACTTCTTCATGTCACACAAAATATCACTCTTTAATATTTGTATTTGTTTCCTAACACTAATAAAGTAGTATTAGTTATATTAGTAATAATTAGAGAAATTACCAACAAAAAAAAGGGCACAAAAATACCTGCCTAAACCATTTATAACATGTCTCTAAAATGTTAAATTGTTCACTGCATCCTACTTTATACGTTATTTTGTAACTTTTTTTGCTCTAATTAATATTATAAGATTTTCATAAACATGTCTTTTCTTTTATTATTATTATTTTTTTCCTTTTTTGCTAGAATTCATAAACATGTCTTAGTAGCCGAAATAGTAATTCAGAAAGGTTTTCTCCGTTCAATCTCTCTTTCTCTCTCTCTCTCTATGTTTGAGGCCTATTTGTCTTCTGTTTCTCCAATAGATTTCTTCTTCTTCTTTTTTCTTTTTTGTTTTTTTTTTTGGGTGATAAGTTTCTCCTAGATTAATCAATACAAATTCTTCAACAAATGTCGGTTTCTGGTTAACCAAAAAAAAAAAAAAAGGAGAGATAAAAGAATAAAGGCTGGAAAGAATAATAGTAGTACGTGCTCCGCAGCTTGTATAGCACAAAAGAATCACTCGAGTATAAGGAATAGAAGGTACAAGTAAATAACATTTTACTAACAAGATATATAATCTCTACTTAATTAAATTATATAACCAAAAACAACAATTTCAGCATATTAAGGAAAAAAAGCAAAATATATCATTGCTTGATGATTCAATTTAACTTCTGTGTTATCATAGAAAAAATAAATGTCAGTTTTTTTCTTACTTTTAATAAAAATTTGAATGCAAGATTTTAGTATGTGTTGAGTTGAGAAGAGAATGGTAACATAATTGGGATATTTTTCATGTCCTCTAATGATATTTATTTTCTCTTGTTATTTACATATTAGAAAAAGACAAAATTTATGATAGGATTGTGCTTGTTTTTTAATTGTAGATACTATTATTTTAATCGTTAGATTAAATTTTTAACGCGATCTAATCTATGAGTGTCTATTTAAAAATTGACAGCGCAATTCACAAAACGATTTTCAGTTATAATTTAATCCATTAAAAAGTTAATCCAACAACTAAAAACAATAACACATACTAATAGGTTTGAAAGTATTGTTCTTATCATTAATTTTTCCCAAGTAAAATATCAGTGCTTGGAAACGAAGAACAAATGTGTAAAGTAGAGCATGAAGCAATTAAAAAGATTTTTAACCGCTAACAAGGCGGAGCAAAAAATCTTTTTAAGTAAGTGCACCATGCAAAAAAATTAGAGATACTATCAATTAAATACATATATTATTAAATTTTTTAAATACTAAGTGGGGTATAATTCAATTTTTCTTATCGGATTTAGAAAGTAACAATAATTTAATTGAATTTGATTATCTGAAAGTAAGAAATTGTATTTTTACTTATTGAGTAATTTTCATGCTCTAGCTGCCAAAAGAATTATCCGAAAAATAAAGCCATTTTCCATGCTGATTAAAACTAGTAAAAAAAAAAAAATAAGTTGACGTTTCAAGAGTAGAAATACCAAATTGCAACTTGTACTGATAAGTCTACCAAAAAAAAAAAAAAAAAACTTGTACTGATAAGTATGACAATTTTGTATTCTTTTTAAAACATATGAGATAAAGTGAGACAACAACCAGTATTTAGTGGTTAAATTTGTAATTAACTAAAAAACTAGTGAAGTGATATAAAATAAAATGGGAGGGGCTGTTATTTGGCATATAGTTTTTTATGATACATTATATCAATTAAATTATTTTAATGTAAAAGTTTTCAATTTATATCATATAATAATATTTTAAATAAAAATTACTATATTATAAGATTTTAAATAAGAAATTATATATAAATAGATTAATTATCATATCTTTTTAAATAAAAAAATTATAAAAATCGGATGACATGGGATACATACAAATACAATATGTTTCCATAATAAAAATAGGGATAAATAATGAAAGTAGTAGCCAGTTGGAACCTAGCAGAGAAAAGCGAGGAAGTGAAAAGATAGGGTGCTTTGGCGTTCAAGTAGGCTTTTTTAAGGATACTACAAAGCTAAAGATCAAATGGGGCAGTAGTGAAAGTTAGATTCGACAACGACTTGTCCAAAATTCTTCTTCCTAAGAAAAACCACTATAAATATATCTACATCTATATCTATATCTATATCTATATATCTATCCCCTGCTTTAGCTTGTGGGCATAACTTAGGGTAAGGCTAATTCGGCAGCCACAGATCATAGCGACTGCACTACGCCTTCATGCATGGACCCCCACCACCTCCCTAAAAGCTAAAAGCCCTAATGATCAAACCCCTTCAAGTCATCATCCATACATATATCTGTCAATACACACACACACACACACACACACACCACACATATATATATATATATGTATTTATATATCTATACATATAAATGTGGACTATAGTCAACCACCTCAACCAAATCTATATTATTCAAGATTTCTTAGATTTTTTTTGTAAGCTTGCCATTTTGAATGACTCTAGTCAACCCCTATAATCTTTTTTTTTTTCCTTCTTATTTTTATCTTGACATTGATAGATGAATAATACTAGCGGAAAGGCATACATTTTTACACACGCGACTTCGTATAGCAAATGAAAGTATTCAAAGTGATATTAATATTGGAAAGGTACAATAATAATTTTAAAAAATTATAATTTTTTGTATAACGTGGGAAGTGTTATATTAATGAAGTTGATGTCACTCTACATTAGAGTGGAAGAATGGTCATAAATGTACAAAATATATATGTGCATTTGCATGCATATTATATATATATATAATAAGTGTATTTAGATATGTGTTTGTCATTAATATTCAACAATTTTGAGATACAGTAATTCCCCGAATTTAAATTCCCCAAAACCATATTATAAAAGAGGGGAAAAAAAAGAAGAAGAAGAAGTATCTAGAGTTCTGATTATTGCTAGAGTGAAAAACTGACTTCATTATAGCCAGAGGGATGGGCACTAAGCCATGGACGACAGACAATTTATTTGCCCCAAAAAATATAAAAAGGACAGGCAATTTACTGAAAAATGATAAATAAAAGGGATATTCAGCATAGAAAAAAAATATATAATTCTCATTTCCACCAAAACAAAAAATATATATATAATTCTCAGAGTACTTCTCTTGTGCAGATATGTATAAATATGCATGACTAGTTTGGCTAAAATAAACAATAATATACTAAAGTTATACTTCAGTTATTATTTGTTTATAATAAATGTCCCAAGAAAAAACAAAATACGCAACAATCAAACTTTTGAAATATATTATTGTCTAAAAGCTGAAAATGCCATCAAACTGTTTTTCATTTTGAAGCATTTCGTCTAGGGTATAATATTATTTTAATTCATGGATATCTCACTTTTCTCTGTGGCGTTACCAAGTTTTATTTTATTTTATTTTCGCAAATGGCATATATAGTAGTTTACGTACATTCATATAGATGTTCACATTATCATCCTTTACAAAAGAATAAAATAAAATTGCAAAATTCTTTCACATTCATGTACCCCTTAATTTTTTAGGGTAAATCTTACATCGTCTTGTTTTAAACTGTGAAAACTCTCACTTTATAATTTAAACTTTAAAAATAATGCTACTTAACTTCTTTTCTTAGTATTTTTTTTTTCTTCTTTTTATTTTAAGAGTCATATTAGGGACACAAACTTTAATCTTAACTTTTTGAGTACAAATTCATGTGTCATATTTTCGTCGGCAGATACAATCAATTGATGTGATAATAATTTAAATACTTACTAATAAAAACACAATAATTCATATGTCACATAAGTTGATATTTAAAAATTGATATTAGAGTTTGTATTTTTAGTATTTTTCTTTCTTTTTTATAACAGATAGAAAAATAAAAGTTTAAGTGTGATTATGTGATTTTTTTTTCATTTATTTTTTTATCTTAACTCTAAGAAAAGATGTTAAGTAAGCCAATGCCCCATTAGCAAAAAACGTAAGACCAATGCCCATTTTTTCGTATGTACTTTTTACCATAGATTTTAATAGACGGATTAAGTGGATTTTATTAAAATTGAAAGAACAAAGTAAGATTTTTTTAAATTCACAACATAAAATGAAAATATCAGAAAAATTAGGAGGTAATACTTAGACTGCTAAAAAAGTTTACATTATGATCACCTTACTTTTGTTTTTACAAGCATTATGATCACCTTGCTTAATAGAATATAATATTTCTGTCCTAGGTCACTATAACGACATCATTACTGCAGTATAATAATAAGAAGCTGCATATTAGCATTGAACACATTTTTTAAAACCTGTTTTGTGAATTTTTGAATTGGTAAGTTATTCTCTTTGCTTTTAATTTTGACAAATTATATTTAATTTTAATAAAAGTTAACCACGTACCTCTAAATCGATGAAACGGTGTTATTTTTTATTTTTATTTTTTATATATAAGTCTGTTTACAAACTTTATTTATTATTATTTTTGGTTGAAATGCTAGAGCCGAGGGTAGCACCAATGTGTTGCAAGCTTTCATGAAGGCTAATTGCATTAGGATGTTCCTACAATGAGGGAACTATATAACTTTAGATTCTCATTTTCTACACTGGAAAAAAATTGAACCTCTCGATTTTTCTGCTATAAATGTGTATTACTATGGCTGAGCTAAATAAAAATCAGCTAGAAGTCTGGCATGGTGTGCATAAATTACCTCCCACAGCGTTCTTGTCTGGTTTCAGAAGACTGCCAATAGAACCGAACCAGAATTGCGCATTGTAGTTTTCTACTTAAAATCATTAAATTATGGAGCAGTATCATGATGCCTGGCTTTAGAACACAATTTGATAGATGCAGAGTTGGCTCTGACAGAATTAGTAAAGTTGAAGGCATTTTCATAATATAGTGCGTCGTCTTCTAAAATGTGTTATCATTTGACACCTTACTTCTAAGTTTATAATTTTGATAATTTGTCCAGGACTTTTTTAAATTACAATAATTATTATAATATTACTCATTTTGTTAACTAATTTATATTAAATCGAGGCTCACATCAGTAGGGAGTGAAGACTTTGATTAGCTTATAAGTGTCACGAATTCTTTTTCAGTCAGTAACTGTATGGAAGTTATAATTTAGTGGGGTACTTCACTTATGAGTCCACTAAATTCCTCCTCTTGAAGGCACTTGTAGTCGATCTGTCTTGTGAGATTGTGTGTGTTATTGCTTATGTGAGTAAAAAAAAAAAAAAAACTACTTTACCTTAAATTGTATATTTGAATTTGGAAAATTTTTAGTAGCCAGTATTTTTAATTTGTTTGGAAATATTTTGTTAGAAATGAGATTTCCGTCTTTAGATGGGACGTACATGTTTGCTTGGACTAAATTAATAGGAGATTAAACCAAATGAGATATATTAGGATAATTAGTATATTTAACATATCTAACCATATTGTAAGTGTACAGTTACCTGTGGCAGAGAATAATATTAATAATTGATGTACCTAAGAACATTGTTGTTAATCATTAATCCAGAACTAATTAACACTGTCAATTATTAGTGCATATGCGAAGGAACATACAATTTCTAGCGCATTTAGCCATATCAAAGATTTGTGGGCAAATCCCCAACAAATTCCTTGGGTAATATAATAAAACCAGAACTACCTAATTATAATGGGTGCAAGTGACTTTGGGTGAAGTACAAAATAGTCTTATGAAATTGCTATAGTAATGCAGCTCAAACAATCCTCTTACAGTGTTCAATATTGACTTATATATAATAAACCGTCTGATATAGATTTTACGATCTTGATTATGCATCTTGACTTATTTGATACAAAAATTAATAAGTTACTAAACCTTGTCATTATATTAAAAAATAAATAATTAAAAAGAGTTGATCATCAAAGCTTCAACTTCTCAAGGTAGTTATTCTCAAAAAAATAAAAAAATAAAAAAATAAAAATAAAAATAAAACCTCAAGTGGAGTTGACAAGATAAATGACATTATTTGTATCATTGTAGTAATATATAATTTTTTTAATTAAAAGATAGATACAATACAAGAGTAACTAGATACATCAAATGTTCCGTTTAGGTCGGATCTTCGAAAAAACTTGAATTACTTTTCTTTTTTGGTTGTTTTGTTTTGTTTCGTTTTAAATTTCTTTCTTTCTTTATTTTTTTTCAATGTTCCAATCAAACTTAGTTATACTTTTTCTTAAAATAATCAATATATATCTTGCTTAATTCTTGAACGAACAATGTGCTTCACCCGAGTTAAAAATAATTGTGCAACTAAATTTTTGCTTTAGATCAAACAACATTCTTTCTTGTGTTAAATAATCAATTAGCAAGAGTTAAAATGAATGACAAGAGATGGAGTGAGACTCATAGGTGGAAATTAAAAAGTAATGAAAATTAACTAAGGTAATATTTAGCTAAAAGTTTTTTTTTTTTTGGCGTAATTAATGAACACATGCAGCGTGCTGTTTAGGTTTATTAACTTTCTTTGAGATCTATTAATTAATTTGCATTTGATTAAAGTAGGGACTAGATTTTTAGTCATGTCCTTTTTTGATCCAAGAGCATGCTTGTATTTCTTTACCATTAAATTTAATACATGTTACCTAATTTAACACTTCTTTTCCCTCTACCGTTGAATTTAATTCTCCAATAGTCGATTAAATGTGTGCATAATCCATATATACCTAACTTAATTTGTGATTCCTCATCTCATTACAATAAAAAATAGTGATAGGTGATAAGATTTTAAAGTTTTTTTTTTATACCAACTCACAAGATGAAATCGAGTTTATCATCTTTTCTTTTTTTTTTTTTTATCACTCCTTAAATTTCGAATTGGAGGGGATTTGAATTCTATTATTTATGTTAAAGTTAAAAATGAAAATACTACTAAATTATAATTTCAACTAGAAATTAATTGTCATATATGGGTAAAATTTTAAAATAATAACTGACACATAGTTTTTAGAACACTTAATAATAAAAAAAAATGACAATTAGCGTATCATACACAAATTAGTATTGAAAACTACGGAAATAGAGTTGGGGTCTCTAAAGTATGACAATAACATACTCCTATGTTCATAATCTTGAAAAGTTTTTCCTTGAGCAATTTTCTGGATGAAAACGTAAAGCTGACCTTGCTCTTTTGAGAACAATATTTATTTTTTAATTTTCCTCAAAACAGAAGACACTCCCATCTTTATCTTGAATTGATTGTAGTCATGCGCCCAAAAAAAAAAAAAAAGAAAAAAAAGGAAATTTGTCTCCATCCATGTTACAGATTTGTACTTAAAGCCTAAAGATCTGTGGATTTTAGCACTTTTCCTTTATCATACAATGATAAAAGTAAAAGTACCTCTCTAGTTATTTAATGTTTTTTTTTTTTTCCTGCTAGTTAACCTAATAATTATGTACAGTATGTTGCTTGGGATGTCAAGTATAGCCCATAGTTATATATGTTCATGCATACCACTTTGATTAACCTAATTAGCAGGACTTCATGCAAAGAACCTGAATCTTTTCCCACTTAGAAACTTAAGGCCGATCTACAATGTTGTTTTATTATGATAATAATATTAGTTTTCCGTGGTTCGTTTTTAGTTCATATCTTAATATACTTTTGCATGCCTTTCCATAACTTCTTTAGTAAATATATTTTTAAAAAATAATCAAAGTATGTTAATTTACCAAAAAAAAAAAACAAATTTTAATTAAAAAAATGATCATTCAGTTTTCTCTGAAATGATCAAATCATTGATTGATTATATAATATAATTGATCAGTTATTGACATTAAACGTGATAAATTAATGATTTCATTGATTAACTCTTATTTCAATTCAAAACTTTTTTTTTTTTTTTGGGTAAGAAAGGAATTATTTCAATTTAAAACTTGATTTTAAAGGCATGGTATCCTTCGACTTTCAGCAATTAAAAAAAAAATACAAAATAAAAACAGTTCTAAATTTTGAACTTTTACAAAAATTCTCCACTTTCAACCTATTCAGTTAAGCCCAACAGGGCATCTAGAGGCAACAAGACCTGTAAGAAAAGAAAGTACAAATTCTTATAAACTGACACACGGCATGCATATAAATTATGCATATTTGAGCAATTAAGGTTTCTCTAATTAAGACAATAATAATTGTGGAGTTGCTTTCCATAGGCAAAACTCAAAAAAGAAAAGAGAAGACATGAATGTGGGTCTTCATTGAAAAAGAAGTGCTTTTTTCCAACCAAACACTTTGAGAGAGAGAGATAGAGAGAGAGAGAGAGAGAGAAGAGTTTTGTGCATGGGTTTTGCTTTGAAAAAGAGGAACTTGGGCACACGTTTATGTACACAACAACTACAAGATATATATATATATATGTGTGTGTATAATATATATATATGTGTGTGTTCTTTTTTTTTTTTTTTTTTTTTTGTCTCTCTTTCTTTCTTTTGGGTAAAGAAAGATGAGAGAGTGGAGGAGACGAATTGAATGAACCTAGAGAGAAGTGTCTCGAGCAGACTTGAGATGAAGAAGATTCGGTGGCCCAACGGCAAACCAAAGGGCGTAAGCTCTCCACATGTGGGGGCCGAACACCCTTTTTCTCTTTACTTCTTTCACGTGCCCTAACCATTCAAAAACACTTCCCTTAAAAAAAAAAAAAAGAACAAAAAAACCCTGTTTTTTACCCTCGCATATATTCAAGTACAATGAGTTCCTATTTTCTACTTGGAGGCTAAATTTGTACTAGGTAAAGGTTCTATTCATGCATATTTTGCAAGTTTATTGAAGGCCTCTGTGTGCTCCTGATCTGTTAGCTGTTAAAGACCTATGGATATAATCTTTTGTCATCCTATCGGTAATTTCGATTACTACTTAATCTTAATATATTGAACGGAGGACGTGAAGATACCAATGATATTCTTTTTTTACTACATTTTTTTTTTGAATTCCTACTGTCATTTGAATGATACTATATATTATCACTAATGATGTAATCTAACCCCGTCTTATAAGATGAAAACTATGAAAATTCTACATGATGTTATATATGATCATTGTATAACTAGTTGTGATAGATGGTCTTTTTCCCCCCTAATATCCCGTAAGTTGTGTTTTATCAGTACACATTTTAGATTTCTAAAAGCTTTATATACTATTTTTGTTGGTTTGGACGATTGAGAAGGAATAACAGAAGAACAACCCCAGAATTTTCGTTACAAAAGTGAAGATCTCGGATCAATTTTTGTATTTGAAAACTGTAGAACAGATCCGTTTGTTTCATATTTGAAAAAGAAAAATACTGTAGAAAAATATTGTATTGTGTTCAAATTTATTACGATTGTCCGGTAAAAGTTAGAACTTAGTCAATCTCCTTGTAAAAAAGAAAAGAAAAATTCCAAAGGACTTTTTTCTATTTAGCCTTGAGGCACGTTCTTTATAGTTCTATTTTATTTTTTTAAAGTTCTTTTCATATTCAATGACAGCGAAGCAATCTTGGCATTCCAAAGTTTCTGTACGATTTTTTTCAAACATCTTCTTAATTAATTTCTTTAATTTTTTTTACAAATGTTTCCTCTCAGTTGATCTCGTCTCTTTTTTATTTATATTTTAAATATACTTATGGCGTGTTTAATATTCAGATTAAATTTAAATTGAAATAGAATTTTTAATAAAATTAATTAATTTTTTAAAAATTAGTGATAATTTTATTATTTTTTAAAAAAGATAAAAAATCAATAATTAATTCATTTAGAATCTACACAAGTCAATAATTATGAAGCAGCTAATGAAGGAGGAGCAAGAAAGCACATATTCTTACAATTTTAGACTTTATTTAACATTTAAATTTAAATTTAATTAAATTATATTTTTTATCTTAATTTTTATTATTTTTTAAAAATTAATAAAATTAATAATTAATTTTAAAAAATTTAAAATTTAAAAATTTATTCCATCAAACAAATTAAATAATTAAACTAAGTTTAGCTGCTAAAACTATATATGTTGATATGATCCGTCATGTCATTCACATCATGAATAGAGGAATATATATTATATATATTTGCTAGAATGGGGACGAAATTTTTTGCTGGAAATTATACACCTTTTTTAGATGGTTAGATAAGACTATATTATAAATGTAATTTTTTAATTTACATTGATTCATAAGTTAAAATAAAATTTTTAAGTTAAAATTAATTAATTTTTTAAAAATTAATTATAATTTTATTAATTTTTTAAAAAAAATAAAATTAAGATGAAAAAAATATAATTTAATTAGAATAAAACTTAAATGTCAAACGAAATCTTAATCCCTATTAAAACAAATTTAAACATTATTATTCTACTTCTACCAAAATAACATGAATATTCCACGTAGAAATTTATCCACAATAATTATCTTTTTGTTTTGTATTTTTTGCTGAGATTATCCACAATGATTTATGAGGCTTAACATGGACTTAGCTTGAATTCATAAAAACCAGATCAAACTTGGCTGCAACACTTAACTGATACAGATCTTGATTCTTGATACACGTAAGAGCTAACTTCTTAATGTTTTTAGTTAATTTTCAAGAATTAAATTTATGTCTCAAAGGACATTAAAATTGTTTTGGTGTCATTTAAAAAAAATGTTTTTATTGTTTGTTTGTTTCTTTTTAATAGTTGGTTTTTGATTTAAGATAAATGTTGTAATGACGGATAAACATCATTCAATGCAAGAACAAATGTGTTGGCTCTTTTAATTATAAAGGTGGTTGTTTGTATCGTTCTTATTTATTTTATAAATGATTTTATTTTTAGTATGAAAATAAAAATGACAATATCTGAGAATGTCCTTTTTATTGTTTTTGAAATTGTATTTTGTCATGTTTTTAAAGAGATTAATTTAGAAATAGGAAAAACATGAATTGTATTTGAATATATTTATCAAAATGTGTTAAGTCTTGAAAGGAAAACAAAAATGAGAAAATAGTTTTTAATCATTTTTAATTATAACTTTTAATTGTTTTTCATTTTCTTTACAAAAACCATACTTATCACGTTTCTTTTTTTTTTTTTTAAGTATTTGCAAAATACATATTGTTTAAATAATATTTTTATTTTTCTCATAAAAAGACGTGTAAAAATATTTTCCCAATCTCTTAATTTGAGTTTGATTTACTAGTTAGAATTAATTTTTTTGAATTGAAATTATTTAAATTAATATTTTTGTGGATTTTTCATAGAAAAATAAAAATGAGTTAGAAAAATTTAATTTCAACTGATGAATCATTGGAGCTTTTAGAAACAAGATCAACTACCACCTAATTGCTCCTTTTCAGACTAGGAACTTGTCTTTATTGATAAAAATGCATGTAGTTTTTTTAAGTTTTTTTTTTTACACAAAAATACGATAAAAATCATATGAAAATAAGAAAATACACTAAATTAATATATATATATATATCGATATAGATTCAATAATTAAAAAAAAAAAAAAGAATCGGACCATTGGAGTCCCTACCAAGAAAAGAAAACAGCTTTTGATGGATCGAAATCAAAGAGGATGGATGAGTTGCAAAATTTGCAAATGATCTTTAAGACAATGATGCGAAGCCAAAGTGCACTATACATCAAAACATAGATATACACAGATATACATACACAACTCTAAGCTTACCAAACTAACAGTCTGACAGTCTTTCATCCCCCATTTTGCTTCTTCTGACAGAACTCAATCCAAAACGACAAAAAACATTTTAGATTTGGGACTGTAGACGGACTCCTACTTGGAGTTCGACTCCACGTTTAATTAATGAAAAAATAATAATAATAATCGCAAAAAAATAAAAAAGAAAAATCATTAGTTTAGTTTTAGAACTGTGTGGAGTTTGGAGAGCGCGTGTGGTAGACGCGCCATGCCCCAAAAGCGCTCCCCTCTCCTTTGTCGACGCGTGTGGTAGTCCGGTCAGAATGCTATAGCCCACGCGCTATTGTAGGTTGGATAATACACGCGCTAGGACAGAGAGAAGAAATCTGAAAGACACCCCAAAGAAGTACGGGGTCATTGTGGAGAATTTGAAAGATTGGTTTATATATGTATATTTAATTAAATTATGAATTAAAAATAAATAAAAGATATAAAATTTAAAATTTATTAAAAAATATAAAAATAAATAATTTTATTTATTCTTAAAAATAATGATATAAAATCATTTTATTTAATATTAAATAAAAAAATATAAATATTTAGATTTTATTTGATATTTATATTTAATTCTAATTAAATTATATTTTTTATATAAATTTTTATTTTAAAAAATAAAAAATTTATAATTAATTTTTTAAAAATTAATTAATTATAATTAAAAATTTTATTTTAATTGATAAATCATACGTATGTTTAAAGTTGAGTTTTTAAAAAATAAAAAAGAAAAATGAGTTATATATTTAAAAATTTTGAAGTTCAATGGTAAAATATTAAAGGTGTTTGATTAATAATTGAGTTTAAATTTTTAAATTTAAATAATATTAATTTTTTAAAAAATAATTATAAATTTTATTAATTTTTTAAAAAAAATAAAAAATAAATAAAAAAATATAATTTAATTTGAATAAAATTTCGATGTTAATAGACAGTAATCCAAACCAATCCTAAACTGTAGACGAGTCATGCGAGTTGAGAGAGAGCCCCCGCGTAAGACCAAAAACCAGGGAACAAAAGTCTTTATACTCTCTCCCTCTCCACCTATTGCTTTGCTTTTGCTTGTGTGATTATTGGAGAGAGAGAGAGAGAGAGAGTGCCACGAGTTAGAGAGAGAATGTGAGAGGGAGAGAGGAACCCACCTCAGTTTCGCTTTCTAGGAAACATATTGCTGAGCGAGGAAGGGTTTTTAGTGAGAGAAAGTGAGAGAGGAGAGAGAGAGCTCTGAGGAGATAAAAAAAAAAAAAAAGCTCCAAAGAGGAAGAAGAGGAAAGTAAGGAGATTGATGATGGTGATGATGATGATGATAGGATGGGAAGAGAAAAAGGCTCTCAACAACAAGCACACATAAAATAAATAAATAAATAAATAAATATATTATATATAAAAATTAAAGAGAAATAGGTAGTAGAGTCTATGGAAGAGAAAACACAGAGGAAAGGTCGTTATTGCATCTTCTCTCTTTCAAAATTTTCTTTTGTTTATTCTTTTATGCACATAACTGATATGCTTAGTTAGTGTGTGTATATATATAAGATATATAATATATATATAGGGAGAGGGATATAATCTGAGTGTAGTTCTTTCTGGTGGGTATAATAGTTGGTTGCTGCAGCTGCTGCTGCTGCTCTTTTCTCTCTTTCTGCCTCCCCGGACCCTCGAAGGAAAGAAGGTGTCTCAAAAACCAACTTTTCGGTCATAAAAGCCAAAGTGGCAGTGGTAGTAGTAGCCAGCAACAGAAGCAGCATTAGCCAGCAACAGCAGTTGTATAACACACAAACACATTCTCTCTCTCTCTCTCTCTCTCTCTCTACCTCTCACACAAAATATATAGAAAAGCCACCCAACAAATTACTCTCTCTCTCTAATCTCTAGAGAAAATTTTTTTTTTTTATTTGTTCCCCCAACCAATCTCTGTCTCTCTTTCCCCTCTTTCTTTCTTTCTTTCTCGAATAATCTCACTGATACAATCTCAGAGACCCCACTGCTTCCTTACTACTCATATAACACCTACATAGATAGATACATCCATGATTTAGTTCCCGACCACCTCAAAATTCCCCTCTCTTTCTCTCTCTATATCTATCTCTCTCTATCTATCCATTCACGTTATTTCTTGCTAGCTACATATATATATATATACACACATATATCTATAGGTTCAGTTCAGTAGAATTGAGATTGGGGGTTTGTAATCAGGATCATCAGTTGTGGCTACTACAAGGAGGCTGCCCTCGGATTCCGGCGCTTTCGCAGACTGGGTGGCATCGTCCTCCTCCACCGCCGCCGCCGCAGCAGCAGCAGCAGCCGCAGCCGCAGGGCGGGCCTCAGTCCCCGACGACCTCTCCCTCGGCTTCAATGCCGGGCCGACCGGCGGAGGCGGAGGTCCCTCCTCTTCCTCCTCAGCCGTGTGGGCCGCCGGATCCTCCCGCCCCATCAACTACGGCCTCCCTCCCGAGATGGGCATGGTCGGCCTCCGCGACGTCTTCGTCGTCGCCCCGGCCTCCTCCTTCCACCACTCCAACCACCACCACCACCACCACCACCACGCCGACCCCAACCTCCTCTCCGACCACCACTCCCTCAACGGATCCAACCCCGCCACCGCCCTCGGTGTCGGCGTCGGTGTCGGCGTAATTCCCCTCTTGACCGCCACTCCTTGCCTAGGCCCCGTCGACGACGACTCCAACAATGCCCTCGGCGGCTCGATCGCTCGGAGCCGAAGCGGCGGAGGAGGAGGAGGAGGAGGAGGCAGCGGAGGAAGTGGAGGAGCAATTCAATTGTGGCAGAATCAGCAGAGTCAGCAACACTCCCATTTCTTCAAGAAACCGGGCATACTGGATCAGGGAATAAACCCCAATTTGATTCAGAACAGCGGCGGAGGAGGCGGAGGTGGCGGAGGGATTATGGGGTCCGGTTCGAGTTCGACGGCGACGTGCCAGGACTGCGGGAACCAGGCGAAGAAGGATTGTACCCACCGGCGGTGCAGGACTTGTTGCAAGAGCCGGGGTTTCGAGTGTGCAACTCACGTGAAGAGCACGTGGGTCCCCGCGGCTCGCCGGCGGGAACGCCAGCTGATGGCTGTGGCCGGTGGACCCGGGTCCTCCGGTTCGACCTCCGGTGCCAAGAAACCTAGACTCCTTGCCTCTCAAACGACCACCACTTCTCACACTTCAACTTCTAACACCACTCCACCGAGAAGCTTCGACACCAGCTCTAGTCACCAAGGTTTCAAGCTAATTTTCCAACTTTAGTTAAATTCCTTTCTTGTATTTTCTTATAGCAGGTCTTTTATTCTTAATCTAAAAGAGTGAGAAGGAAAAAAAAAAAAGAAAATAAAATAAAAGAAAAAAGAGTGAAATTGAATAGGGTTTGTGTTTGTGCGGGAATTGTATTCAGATGCGAGCTTCAAAGAGACGTTGCCTGGGCAAGTGCGTGCACCGGCGGTGTTCAAGTGCGTTCGAGTGACGGCGGTCGACGACGAAGAGGGCGAGTACGCTTACCAGGCGGTGGTGAAGATCGGAGGTCATGTTTTCAAGGGTTTCCTGTATGATCAAGGCGTCGAACCTAGAGATGGGTTTCCAAACATCTCGGAATTGCATTTGGGTGGTGGTGGTGGCGGCAGCGGAGGAAGAAACGGGGCGTCGTCGTCGTCGCCAATCCTCGATCCCTCCGATGTCTACGCCTCCTCCAGCGCCGCCGGAGGCTTGCTGGGAGGCTCAGGCTATGGTAATCCAATAAATTAATAAGGGACACTAAAAAAAATATTTAATTTTTATTATATATCATGTTCTTCCAAAAGAGTACTTCAATATGGACGAATATCAATGTTGGGGCATTAAGGAAGACATACCAATGCAGTGTAATCCTATCCTTTTTGCTCTTTTGCCTACTTAGTAGTGATTTTTGTATATCGATCAGATATATATTTATATATATATGTAGACTTGCATTTCATTTTAACATATGTTTCTTTCTTCAGCTTTGATCGGTTTCGCTTGTTTTTTTATTTTATTTTTATTTTTTTTATTTCTCTTAATTTCTTGTTATTACTCATATTATTTGTACTTACCATACTGGGGATTGTCACCGTTGCAGTTTCTGATCACTGTTGAAGAAGTTTCTTGACCCAAATCAAAGAAACAAATAATTGTTGGCGAAGAGTTCCTGTTCTTGTAGATATATTAAAAAAAAAAAAAAAAAAAAACTTGTTTCGTTACAACTATTTGCTTTATTGAGTTGCTGAACTTTCTTGGTTTCTTTTTTCCCTCACTAGAGTTATTGCTTCACAAAGGTGAAATCTACAGCATAAAGTATTTTTTTCAAGGGAGATATTTTAGCATTGCGTGAGTTTTTTATTTTATTTTTTTTTTTTTGGTGTTGCAACTTTGTCTTGCTTGTACGCGCTATTTACTCGTGAGTTAGATGTGGATTTTTCCTCCCAAGTTATTACTGCTTTTGGAATTTAACTTTTTCTGAAATACTGGTTTTTCTTTGATCAGATCAAATATTTCTAATATTGTTTCCTAAATACACGTATATATATATATATATATATATAAATTGAGATTGTCAAGGTTGGGGCCTGAGCACCTAATATCACGCTTTGGTGCCACATGTTTTTCCTGTTTGATTTGATTAGTTTTTTGTTCATCCTCAGCTTTTAAGCAAATGAAAACTTCACAATCATAGCGCTTCTTTAGACTTTAGCATGGGAAGTGGTTGTGATGTCGCCATCATTTGTAACCAAGTAAGAAATCTATAAACATGTATATATATATATATATATATATAATGTCATTCATTCATGTCCTCTTTGGCCCACTCTAAATAGTGTGGCGTTTCTGCAATTATATTCTTGACGACTCTTTTGATTGCATGCGTTCATGAACAAATCATACATTATATTTATACACAGATATGCATATATTATATTTGTATGTATATATGTGTATCTATGTATATGAACTATTTCTTCCTGTAAGTGAATAATGTACTAGTCCATTGTTTGTGTGTTTATATATATATATATATATGCGTGTGTGTGTGTGTGTGTGTGTATATTTCATTTCTTGGTGTTGGTTCATGCTCTTTTCACTATACTTGATCCGTTAGTTTGTTTAATTATTTTTCCATACCTTCTTGCATGCATAATAAGTTATTGCTGAATTTGACATATACAATGTATTAGACATTCGCAGTGTCTTTAATTAATAACAGAAATATACATGTTCATGTTCATGTTTTGTTTTATTTATTGTTGTCATGTCACGTGTTAACAAATCTTTGGCTTGGCTCTTATATCTAATCGTGCTTAATTAGCAGGATGAATGCTGTCTTGTTTAATTTCCAATTTAATACTTTTATTTATTTATTTTGGTTGAGGTGCTCGAGACATATGGGTGACTTGCCCTTTATTTGGCAAATAATCTTCCTTTGCACATTACAAATGTTGACTATTTTGCCGATTAATCATAGAGAAGGTCATATGTGTCTTAATTCAATGCTTGCTTTTAATTCCCTTCCCACCCCCCTCCCCTCCCCCCCCTCCTCTTTTTTTTTTGGCCTTCACATGCTGTCCCCCTTGAATGTTTTCTGTAAATATTTTATTACTAGTTGGATATCACCATGTGAATTGCATTAACGTCAATTGCTTTTTAAATATCCTTTGTTTTACATATATATATATATATATATTAAATGCATATATTTATATTGCTAGCTAGCTGCACACAACGTTCCTAGATTTGATGTATTATATGATATGATCATATAACTACAATTCTTTTCTTTTCTTTCTTTCCTTTTTTTTTTTTTTTTTTTTTTTTTTGGTCCTATGCCTTTCTATAAACTATATTATACTGATACATGTCAACACCCAAACCCGTGTCCGAATATAATTCTATCTTTTGGAATCTAGGACGGATAAATCATACCATGTTAGGAATCTAGATCTTGTATTTCATGTGACACAGTTTGCCTGAAATGGATATATATATATATATATATATTTGCTAGCGTCTTCATATCTCTCTCTCTCTCTCTCTCTCACTAGTGTCTCTTTCTTCCAAATTACTTTTTGCTTGATTTACTTGGAAATGGTTACTAAGTAGGCTAGAAAAGTGGTATTGGATTTTCACAAGACATGGCCCATTTCTATTATCTAGGTCTGCTAACTCGTTGCATAGCTAACTTTCTCTATCCTTTGTCTAATGCACACATATTACACAATTTAACGAACAAATTCTATGTTGTTATAACTTTTTGAAATGAAATCCATTAGTCATGGTTTCTACTAGTACTTAAGGGTCGTCTTCCAATTACATTAATTCCAATGATTCCATGTTTTTGGCTTCTTTCATGGGTCCTTGAATTATATTATCCAGAGAGTAAGATATCGGATTCGTGTGGAGATTGCAGAAAGAAGAAAGTGCTGTGCTAGTTTAAGTATGTCTTATCTCGTCTAGTCTTGCTGCTAGTTTTTCCTTAATGTTTCCACGTTGTTGTTTTCTTTTAAGTCAATGTGCATGTTTAGGGTGGCAAAACATGTTGCGACGGTGTAGAGAATCGTTTCGAGTGAGAACCCGTTTTGATTCAGTTCTTGATCGAAAATAACAGATGTTTGGTCATGTTGACCTCACCTTTTTTCCCATTTAGAGTTTTTTATTTTATTTTTGTGTACTCTTTGCATTTGCAGTTCAGTATGTACAATTGCATCATGTAGCTGTTGCTTCACATGAGTTCAAGTGTAAGTTTCAATATGAAGCTCTTCGGATCCTCTTTTTCATTCGTTTTGTATATTTTCGATTAGAAATATTGATAACGGGATATACAATCCCATCGGCGCCAACTCAGCAGGTGATGAGGGAGGGGTTTAGGTAGGAATCTTGGAGAGAGTTTTCACTTTTTCTTTAGTAAGTGGGAGTTACGGCCGCATATCATCTTTTTTTTTTTTTTTTTTTAATTTTATTTTATGGTTCTAAAGAGTAAACATACAACTGTTTTTAGATCAAATCTTCGGGTCGATTTCTGAACCACTAGGGAAAACTGATACTTTGATCATGACATGCACTTTAAGTGGTGTGGAGAGTTTTATTCCCGAGCTTTGTTATTTGTAGTATAGTGCAGCCTGACCAAACTAGAGAAGAGAATGAGATTCTTCAAAGTACCTACTGTTAATGCCATTGCAGCTCTGCTGCTTTCTTACTTCCTTTAGGCGCCCTTCCATTTCTTGCATGTTTTTTTGGCCATTTGTGGCTGCCGCTATTTTCTCTTTTGTTTTTGCATCTTCTAGAAAATCTTCAAACCTTCCATTGCATCATGATGATTTCTTTCTTGTTCCTGTTTCCATTTAGTACTTTTGACCTTTTTTTCATATCTGATATATGACTATATATTCCATATACATGCACATTTATGCACGAATATTTTGGAATAGGCATACCTTAAAATATTGATTGTTCCTAGTATTTTTCCTCAAAAAGATTATATGGGAGTTAAGTATTTGAGGTAAGCTATTGCTTTGATTTTAAGTTTCTTTGTGTAGAGCCAGCCTTCTAGTTAAGTTGGGGGCATATATTCTAGGTATTTAATTTCAGTATTTGTCCTCTAGTAAATGACTAACGAGCTTTTGGGGGATAGGGTAAGGTTCCCCACTCATTTACCCACACTTTACCTCCGTCACGACACTATACATTAATGTCGTAATATTTAATTAGTAAATTACGAGATTAGTGTTAGTTCTTAATGCAAATATCACAAGCCTCAAGTTTCTCTTTGGCTTTTTTAAGACAGTGTTATATAGATCTTATGTGCATATATACAGCATAGATCTATATTTAGAATAGTTTGTTGGTTGCATTAAAAACTTTGCCCTATTGTGTGGTTAGATTTTTTTTTTTTCTTTTTCTTCTTCTTTTGGGTACAATAAAAAGTCATTACTATCGCAATTAATTCAATTTGTGTTACAAGTAAAGGAGATAAATATTGAATGCCCTCGAACTGCCGTGGAAAACGAAAGATCAAGACTTACAACCTAAATAATGGGAAAACGGTACAGTTTGCAGTTCTGGAGGCAAAAAAAAAAAAAAAAATTGGCAGAGAAGTAATTATGAGTGCGTTATTACCCTTAACCGACAGACCGCTTTTGTTTCCTTCTCTGGTAACTAGTTAGGTCTGTCTTTTGTTTTTCCTCTTATAGTCCTGTTCAACCCAAAAGTAATTATTCTGTGATACAAAAAAAATAAAATAAAAGTTCCAATATAAATGTGCTAATGGAAAAAAAAAAAAAAAAGTCCACGTTATGTTCATTAAAAAGAATGATCAAGAATTCTACTGCTTTACCGACAGTTTTGTTTTAAACCGTCGTGTATGTATCAATGCGTCCTTTGGTTCATAAGGTATGAACACAATGTACACCATTTTTCTTAGTTATTTTTTTCTCTAATAAAATTTGCTTTTCTATTCAATTCTATGAAAAAGACGGTTTCTAATATTTAGAAACACGCAATATGTTTCTTTAATTTGCCAATGTATGCCCTTTTGAAAAATTAAGTATCCAACTTATGTCTTCTCTAAAAATTTGCCCCCTAAAAAATTTCCTCATGTTAATGTTACCGGTAGAAATGTCTTATCATAGAAAACTCCTTAAAAGAAAAATATCACTGCAATTATTGCGGGACAAGGCACATGTAACAATATCTGATATATCTTAACGGTTTAGTCCTAAACCCTAGACAGCCAAAAGAAAAATTAAATATAGATGACATTACAAAGAGATATGGCAATAAGGGTGTGAGACATGATGGCGAGAAAGAATAAAATATCAGCCCCAAGTTGGTACGTATAGTCATGATCTAACTGGATCGTTCTCTCTCTCTCTCTCTCTCTCTCTCTCTCTCTCTCTCTCTCTCGTACTTGGTATTATTCCACTTGATGAACTTCTATACGAAAAGAGGCCCTAAATTTAGTGGATCTTTTTAAGGCATTTTTCAAATGGTCTCTGATTGGTTTTAATGGCAGTAGTTGGGACTCTCTGGCATACCGTACGGATTTTGTTCAAAGGGTTTATATATATATATTTATATATATATATATGATGGTCCCCATGATCAACGAATCTCTAGCGTTTCCAAAACGACAGTTTCTAGATTTGGTTGTAGATATTTCTCTTTCGAGGACAATAATCTGTGTACACGTCTAATTCACATTTCCAAAGTGAGTTTTTCCACTACAATTTATCCATGCTTGGGAAAAGAAGAATGCCCAACCCAAGTGAAAGTTTCTATAAATGGTATTTTGATATTTGCTCGTGAATTTGGCATTTATGATTAATGTATATATAGTTGTACAAGCTGTATTAGGAGATAAACATTTGAAAACATTATGATTTGTTAAAAAAAAAAAAAAAAAAGATAACAATGCTAGCTGTTTAGTGGTCATAATTTTGTGCAGTGAATGCATAGTACTGGTGGCAAAAAGGCTGATAACGATAGTGTTTGTGGCATTTTCTATTGATCCCGCGCCTTCACTTCTATGTTATATGAAATAATGAGGTTATATGTTTTATGTGGAAGAAGAACATTTGAGAAGTCTCTTTTTTCATTCCACCTTTAGGTGGTAGATGTGTAGTACTGGTGGCATTAGGGCATAGGACAATGTTTTTGTGGCACTCGCTACTAAGCATCTAGTCTAAGCGTTTTTTCGTCATGTGAAATAATAATGAAGTTGTATGTTTGATGTATATGAACATCTAAGAATTAGTGATACAAAAACATGAATCGGTCTCTTTTTCATTCTCATTCTGTGTATCAATAATAGATTTTGCGGTTCCTGAAATGACACTAAATGATGATATCACATCGATGCGACCACAACACTAATCTTTTTTGTTTCTTGTTTTCTGTTTTTCTTTTTTATCTTGTTGTCATGTGTTGCAAGCGTCCAAATTTAAAAGTTCAATATCTTTCAACGATAGTATCAATGATTTGGTTGAGAACGTATAATTAAGGTTTGCGGTAAAATGGGGGTAGTGGACATATTGTAAAAGTGAGTGAAGTTTGGTATGCATGCGCAGTGTCATTTCATGTTGGCCTAGTGAAATTCTGGTAAAAAGTTGTTTTATCTTATGCTAGACATATACATATATATATATATATATAGAGAGAGAGAGAGAGAGAGAGGAACATATAGGCTTAGGGAGAACAATTGCAAAATAAAAAAAAATATATATATATAGAGGAACATATAGGCTAAGGGAGAACAATTGCAAAGTAAATTTGTAATGATAATAAGGAAAGAAGACTGACAGCAGAAATGACAGATTGGGTACAGAAAAAAATACCAACTTATATAAGTGACTCAATTTGGTTAATTCTGCTTATTGCATGCCTATAATTACATAATTATGATACTAATAACAATATTAGTATAGTTGATGTACTGCCTCATGTGTATTATTATGGCCTTATGGGTTTTATACTATAATTTTTTTTTAAATTTTGTATATATATTTTTTAAGTTATTTTGTATTGTATTAAGAATGTAAACCTTTTTTAATGTATGTAAATGGTAAGAGAGAAACGAGTATCAAAAGAAATTAGAGAACAATTTAATTAGATTGGCACTTTGAGTAAGCTCCCACCTCATTAATATTAAAAAATAAATAAATAAAATGAAAAAGTAAAAATAGTCTGAAAATAAAATTAAAAAAAAAAAAAGCCAACCCTAATGGGCAAAACCAGCGAAATAAAGGAAGCGACCATAAGATCAAGCAGAAACCGACACCCCAAAGAACAACCTAAACCACATGACCTTTAAAAATCAGTCTCGAAAATAGAGGTCGTCAAAAATCTTACATGAACCTTAAGTTTTTTTATTTTATATTTTTTACCTTCAAACATAAATTATTAATCTTTTGTACAGTTTTTTCAGCTAAATTAGGGAATGGGCATTGCTAGCAGAATTTTCTATCACAGATGGTGCGTGCTAAATAATTCCCTCAAATTCTTTAGGTTTTTGATAAATAAAGAACACATAAATGGCACGTTTACTAAACCATAAAAGAATGTAATGCGAAAGGTAATAGGATTGGAAAATAAAATAATAAAATAAAAAGGAAGATCATTGATTCCCTTTTTAGTGTTTACTTGCTTATTAGATGGAGTGAAGAGAAACAATTCTATTCCTTTTGTAGTGTTTAATAACTTAATAATGATAATCTTATTAATGTAATTACTAAAATATCCTTTAACATAATAATAATAATAATAATAATAATAATAATAATAAAATTAACACATGAAAACTTATTAAAGGTACATGAGTTAATTTGATTTGTATTACATTTGACAAGGAATCAATCCAAGGGGATGTAAGGATTGACATTCCCCTTTTTAATTCCCTATATTATGTAGAGACCACTAAAATCTCATTGTCCATTTTGTAAGTAAACACATGATTAAATCAGAAAGAGAATGACTACTCACTTTTTTCATTTTCTTTGATGCAAAGTAAACATACTATGTTGAATGAAATATACATCCAATTTTGTTATCTCATTTTTTGTCTAGATGAGAAATCAAGTTTAGAAAATTAAAATCATCAATATGATTAAAAGAAATTAACAAACTTTCTTTGCTTAAAAATATATATATATATATATAAATAAAAAAAAAAAAAAAAAAAAAAAAAAAAAAAACACACACACACACACACACAGAGAAGTAGTCTCGAGTTATTTAACTGTTTTGGTGGTTTGAAGTTAAATGATATATGCACGAAAATGGTAGGCGGCTAAGAAACTAGCAGAATTTGAGAAATTAATTAAGGATCTAAATTCGGAAAATAGGAAACATAAGTACGGTACTCTTAAAAAAAAAAAAAAAGGCAGAAATAGTAGAGCTTGGAATTATGGCTAAAAGAATTTGAAATTATAAATTGGCTAAGAAAGTCGATCACAGTAGAACCCGCCATGTGATCTCATAACTAAGGCGACTCGATCGCCTTCGGACTTGCTGCTCTACTCTAAAAGTCAGCAGCTTTGCCTAAAGACCTCGTCCTACTCCAAGCTTTACTGCACAACTTACTTACTCCAAGCTTCGATATTGCCTTCACCTTCCACCTCGGACACAGGCCAACATGTTTGAAAGCTAAAAATGTGATTTTCCATTGAGATTATTACTTAAAAAAAAACAACTTCGAAAGAAATAATTAATACGTGTTTTTCACTTATTGACTATAATCAATAGAAACAAAGGCAAAACACATCAATCCCAACAAATTCAGAACTGAAACCAAAAGCCAAATCATGTAAGCAGGTGAGCAGTAAAACAAGAGTAACTCTCGCAAATTACAATCCTTCTCTAATTAAGAGCTAGGCATTCTGCCTACCCCCGTACCAATGAAAGGTACTCTCTACCCACTTTACTCTCAACATTTAAAAAGATACAACTTTTTAGATACTATATATATTAGATATTAACACTAATTAAGTATTAAATAAAATGTCAGATGTCTTCCAAAACATATTCATCTAGTGAAATTAGATCTTTTTTTTTTTTCTTTTTTCTGAAAATTGAATCGGCCATGTTATAAATAAATAAATAAAAGTTTCGAAAAGCTTTTTTTTTTTTTTTTTCTTTACCACAAAATCTTCAAAACTACACTACCATAATAAATTCGTTGTAAACTTTCACAATGAAAAAAACATCCCAGCAAACAGATGTAATTAAATAAGATTGAAAAAAAAAACTTTTTTTTTAAATTTAAAAAGAGGAAAAACAACATAATGTTGAAGAAAAATTTAGAAACGTATGTAATTAAAAATACAAATACAAATATACACCCCATGTGCTAACAAGATCTCAAAAAACAAAAAAACAAAAAAAAAAACAATAAAAAAAAAAAACAAAACAAAAAACACAAATAAAGTTGCCTAAATAAAGAGTTATATATACATGTGTGTGTAATTCCATTTGCTTCTGTAGAAATAATTGTGGAAGGAAACAAAACGATAATGATATGTTTTGTTTTAAGAACGTAAACGATTTGGTTGTTAAATCAAAAAGGGAGTTATTAGTTGGTGGGTGTAAAAAATTAAAAAAAAAACCATTTAATTATAGGATATTTTTGGAATAATAACAGGGCTATAATAAGTAATAATTGAATTTTAAATTTAAGGAATGGGTGGTTTTTTTTGAAAATACTGTTTTCTTTATCACTAAAAATTGTGTTTTTTTTTTCCCTCAAAGAAAAAAAAAATTGTGTGTGTGTGTTTTTTTTTAATGCAAAAATGAAAAGAAATTCATGATTTATCCCCAAAAAAAATTAAAAAGTGATTTTGTTGTTTTTCACTTGCGTGCAACTATTTTAAAAAGAAAAATTCTACATTAATGTGTTTTTTAAAAAAAATTTAAATGACATTAATGTCTTTTACTCTTATAACTTATTTAAAAAATACTTTAAAAAGTCTGTCAACAAGTTAATAATAAGTTGTCTATCCAAGTCTCATTAATGAGCTCTCTAAGTTCTATGTTCATTTATTACCATTAAAATTTTTTGATCAATCACTCAATTTGTTACAACTATTCGATCAACATCACACGACTAAAATAACGATTATCACGAATGAGTAAATATTAGAGTAATAATTGAAAACTCTTCTATATGTAGAGGTCAACGGGTAAAGTTATCGCGAATGTCATTATGCCAATTATGATTTGCAAAAAGCTTGCAAAACTTGTATCTTTCTTTATTCTTTATAGCTCGGAATAAAGAACTTTTTAAGCAATTATTTGTTTCTTAAGTGGTGGAGAAATTACAAACAGTAATACACCACTAATGCTTCAGAAAAAGGTAATTAACAAATGATCATGATTCTGTAGAGTACTATACTTGAGAGGGACATGCACTTCAATTGTAATATATATATATATATATATATATATAAATACATACATATATACCGTCACTACTGAACTTAGCTTTCTATAGAGGAATGAAACCCCAATGAAGAATTTTGGAGAATTTGGAAAAGTTGATACGGACATCCAATATTTTACTTCTCATTCATATCAAAAAGAGCCTCAAGATCATAGATCCTCTTGAAAAGCATTTATACAATGTAATTGTACATAGATGTTTTTTGAATTGCTACCTTTTAGATCTTTTTATATTATTAAGCATTGTCATGGGATGAAGAATATTGTCGAAGTGTCTTTTGCTTGTTGTCTAGTGTTTGATGGCACATATATATATATATATATATATATCTATATATCTATATATATCTTGCTTTTTGTTTGCTTGAATATATATATATATATATTTATATATATCTCTTGCTTAATGCTTACATGCACTATGCTTGAAGTGCAAGGTGGTCCTTTAGTTAATGTTTCGAATTCTATGGCAATAAATAAATATGATACTATGTCATTTTCATTTGGTAAATGATTTTTCTTTTAGTGGCCTACTAGTGTATGAATCGCCCCCCACCCCCACCCCCCCCCCCCCCCCCCCCAAAAAAAAAAAAAAAAAAAACACACTCACTTAAATGCCAAGAATGTTTCTCTTTTGTGTGTAGATCAAATCTGAAGTTTTTTTCCCTCCTCAATATTTGACCCCCAATCTTTACCCTGTGTTACACTTTGGTCCAAGACCTTTATTTTTATTTTTATTTTTTGGGTTAGCATTTAGATATCTAAAATTATAAAAATGTAGTTGCATATATCTGGCCTCTGTGGCATTTCTATTAGTTCCCCCCTCCCCTCGTAAGTTGTCAAATTAATATTCCCCAGCAGGTGAATATTAATTTGACAAAAAAAAAGTCTATCTTGCCCTTTTTCTCTCTCTTTTCTAGTAAGTTTTTTTATCCTTCTTGTGCATAGAAATATGCCAAAATTCTCCCTTTTATTTGTCGGGTTTTCTACAAACTATTGCCTATCAAATTTAATGTTTGAAGATGGTGAAAGGGTTCACTGCTTCTCTAAACACATAACTGCTATTTTTTTTTAAGGTGCAGTGGAAACATATATTTTCTTTCGCTTTCTAATTCCTCAAGAAACAAATTAACCAAAAAAAAAATTTAAAAAATAAAAACAGCATATTAAAGCAAAGGTGATTCCAAATGTAAAAACGAGTCACAAGACAATGTCAGTATAGTACGATTAACATTAAAAAAAAAAAAAAAAGGAATAATGCCCATTTTGAATCTAGAATTCGATTGTATTTTTACATTTCTTGGAAATTGGTTAGAGGAAAAATGTACTTACAAAGAAATAGATTTAAATTCTGGTAAAGTAAAAAATGAATTCTGAGTACAATTGCATTATTTGCAGTTTGAGTTTCAGACTCCTTCAATGGCTCACTAAAACTTTTGTTTTAATGTCAAGTGTAGAACTTTCAAACTTAAAATAGAATTTACCCACCTATATAATTTTTCTACTAATTATTCTATTTTCTCTTCGGAGCATAAGCAAGAGCCAATGGGATTTTGGGCATTAATTTTCTTTCGAACAAATATTCCCATATGTGGTTCATGTTCATAGCAAGTGGCCACTTAATGGAATTAAATTAACTGAAATGTCCCAAGGACCAACGACTGCAACACTTTTACAAGGTTAGGGATTTAAATGCCAAGACAAAAGGATCAGGGGCCAATGTGCAAAACAGGGTAAAGATTGGGAACCAATGGAGCCAAATATATATATATATATATATTTAATTATCCTTTTATTTAGAAGGTTCAATAGACTTGACAATTGTTATCTTTTAACATGAATAAATTTGACAATTTTATCTTTTAAACACTTATCAATAAAATTATAGTGACAATTTAAATATCACTTCAGTTTGATATAAAAAAAAAAAAAGTTAGAATTGAAATTGATTTCTCAAATAATATTTTTGTTTGATTTTGTTGTCAAGTTTTTTGATAGACTAACAACTTGATCACCAAGAATTTTACTAATAACAGAAATAACATCTCTCCCTCCTCCCAAGTATACCAGATGTCCAATTAAGTAGTCAACTCTAAGTTAGACTTTTCTAAAATTTTTTTTTTCTGTTAATAAATAGACTTTTCTAAGGTTGAATATTGACTTCATTTTATCCATTAAACGTAGTGAGACCCTAAAAGCAGCACTAATAAAGAATTTTTTTTTTTTGATAAAATAAAAAATGTTAGAGGAGATGTCAAGAGTTATCAGATAATCCCTAAGCCTTGATGACTTCACGTTATATATGCTACATATTTTCTTATTATATATCCCGACCAATATGATGGGAACGACTTGAACCCAAATCATAAGTGAAGAAGGGAAGCATCCTACTAACCCATCTGTTAGCACGTTCGCGTACTAATAAAGCACTTCAACCTGCAAAGGATCGACTCTATTGAGGAAAAATTACCAGATTCTTCTATGATATAAAGTTTGCAATGTACAAGAGAGAAATTTCTGATAAGTTGTAAACAGTCTAGGTACTTTTTGGCTGGAAATTTATTTATTAGGAAACAGTGACCCCAGAAAGCTCTAGTTGTGCTACTGAAGCATTAATGGCATCAATAACATCCATCTTTCCCCTACTCACTGCTTCATCCATTGGAGTCCTCTCATGGCTGCACATAAAAAATTAAAAAAAAAAAAAATTGTCACCACAATCAAATTAATTAAATAAGACGAAAACTAAACGAGGTTTTAGTTCAGAGATCGGAGAGGGGCATACCAATTCAGTACGCTAACGCTAGCTCCTGCCAAGATCAATTTCTTAACCACCTGCAAAATGGGCAAGCACTCGAGCAATGAACTTGAAATGGCTACAACAATTGGGGATATTGGTAAGTTCTGATAACTACCTCAATGTGCCCATTAAGGCATGCCCAGTGTAGAGGCGTATTCTTTTCTTCATTAGACGCATTAAGATCCTGCTTGTAAGCATGAACAAGACAACATCAACGAATGCAAAAACAGCACCCAGAACATTTCAAGAGCTTTGCAATATGTCTCTTTCTTGTTTATTTGTTTGGGGGTTTAGGCAGAAAATGTGGTTCGACTGACCGACTTGGTACCATTGATATAACCAAAGCAATCTTTGGGAGGAAAAACCATTTCTAAATTTGATTTCCAAACATGGCACCATATGCCTAAACACTAAATATTTAACAGAACTAGAAAAATCTACTTCTTCTCTTAAACTTCATGGAAGTAGATTTTTTAGTAAGCTGTTATGCACTATTTTTATGCCTTGTTCTTCGTATGCAAGCTTACAACTAGGAAGAAAGCTGGTATTAATAATTCTTCGACAGTTCAATGAATAATAGATTCACAGATCTGCCTTCAAATGTAGAAGTTTGTACAGTAAATTACACAGATACAAATTATCCGGGACATTTAGTAAACATGCTAGAACGACAACAATGAAATGATAATGGAATGACATTCGATGAATAGCTTGATGAAATCTTGTGAAATCAACGATATAGCAAACAAATGGCCTCAAAAAAGAAATTTAATGAACGTTAGTAGGACAACTGTCTCACCACTCCTTTACTGATAAGATATTCCACGATTTCAAGATGTCCATTGGCAGAAGCCATATGAAGTGCTGCAATAAAACATCAATGTTAAATAGAATTGATAATAGGTGATTGCATGCATAGCGAAGTGGTAATTCCACTTTTCACTTCACTATAAAGTGAAGAGTTCAAATCCCCCCACCCCCAGTTTAAAAAAAAAAGGGGGGGGGGGGGGGGGGTGTGGGGGGTGGGCGGGGGAAGACAAGAATTGATAGAGCAATCACCAGAGATGATAGCTTGTTACGAGTCTCTAGTCTTTTGTCAATTGTTTTAGAAAGTAGTTTATTAAATCACCGTAAGAAAAAAAACCTAATCAACCAAGGTAGCAAAAGAGAATCTAATTCATGTTAGTACGAGCTTTTTTACATTTCAGGTTCAGGATGTGCACCCAAGCTCGTAAAGGTGGAAAGACAAAAGGCATTAATTTCGTCCAGGATCTAAAGAAGATTATAACACAATTTTGAAACTAAAAATACATGAATTCCTCACATTTAAACTGAATTCGTCAATGTGAAATGAGTAGGTTAGAAAAATCATTCGTAAACAAAGCATAATCAATTATACTTGATGGTAAGGGACATTCATCAGCAACAAACATATATCACTGCACCATGGCTTCTAGGGTAATTTAACAGGCATTTCATTTCTCTTCGTAAGCCCATTTCACAATGCACATAATGATAGAAACGTAACAAGTCTAAAATCCACTTCTATATCTCAAATAAGTAATTAAGTATGCAACCCAAAATCATGATCTTATCCTTTTTTATTTTTTCTGCTCAACAACCAAAGTTTACCCTCAAATGCCACAAAAAGGCATTGTTGTTCTGAGTTTTCCAGCCCGTGCCAATATCAGCGTCGATTTCACTATGCAAAAGGATTTCGATTCCCTTTCTCCATCCAAAATAACAAAGCCAATAAGCCCATAAAAGATTAACATGATTTCATCTCAAGTGTCCAAAGGGAAAAGGCTACAATTTACTCAAAACTACATGGACTGAGGACCAATAAACCCATAGCCTGGAACCTTTGCAAGCAGGGGCAGAGCCACCCATAGCCGAGTGGGGGCTTCGGTCCCTAGTGCACTTTTATTTTTATTTTCAATTTTAATGATTACCCCTATATACGACCCCTAAAATCTTTATTTTTTAATAAACGCTCCCACTGAAATAATAGGCTGGTTCCGTTACCATCACTCATTGTTTGTTCTTTGGCGGGGAACAAACAAAAGACCATTTAAGGTTATTTTCAAGATCATATCTCTTTGCTTCTTTGTGGGCTACACCTATATTTGCTTTACAATAAAACCATGTTCCATACATATATGTCTTCAGTTTATTTGGGATTCAGGGTCTATTTAACCACTCTTCATTAACAGTTATTGAAAATGTAAAAGTTCACAAGAATGAAAATGTCAAAAAAAATAAAAATAAAAATAAAAATAAATAAAGAGATAAAAAGAAATGTATATGAAGTGGATGATTGAAGGAAGAAAAAACAAACCAGTTCGACCCAGTGAGTCCTTGGAATCCAGAGAAACGCTGGCCAATTCCAGGCTCACGACATCATCAAGATCATCATATCTAGCAGCCTGAAAAACACCAAACACACAGCAAAATAAAAATAAAAAATAAAAAGAATCCTTTCTGTTCAGCGAAGAGACTAGTGTAGCAATTTAAGAGATTGAGAGACGATGAATGAGGAAAGAGAGAGATAGAAGGACCTCGATTAAGGCTTCAATGTTCTCCGGCGTGTTTGCCTGGCCATCAGCGGCGGCGGCGACGGTGGCTGTCTCCTCTGCCGAGTTCAGCTCCGCTCCCATTTTCAGAGTCTCTTGCTCTTCAATGCTCCTGTTTCCCTCGCTTTTAAGGGCTTTGGTTTGGGCTATGGCCTGAGTGAGGTCTAACAGAACTTTTACAAAGGAAAAAGAGAAAATTTTCTAAATAATTATATTTTTTTTAATCTATGGATCAATATAACATAAATTTTAATTAATTTTATATCATATTAGTCTAATATTAATTTTTTATATTATTATTAGTGTAATTATTTTTAATTTTGTGTCATTTAGTTACTTTTATCCATATTGTTTAAAATATTTTTGAAGTAATTTGTTTAAAATATTCGAAATAAATAACAATTTTTTTGTGTGGAAGAAAACAGCAAATTTTATTAGGTAAATAGAAAATATATCTTTAGTAAATAGATTATTTACTTAATAAATTTTTAATTTGTTGTTATTGACTTTAAATGTTTTAAAAAGATGCGCTATTTGCTTCAATATTTTACTTCTTTCTATGGTTTTTTTTTTTTTCTAAATGAACTAAGCTTATAGGAGTTTAATTTAATTTAAGGTTTAGAGTTCAAAAAATTGTAAATTTTTATGATAGGACAATTGAATTTGATTCATTTAACATACTAAATTTTAAATTTGAGTACTTAAAATTAAAAAAAAAAAGTAGGCGAGTTTTTTTTTTTTTAAATAAAACTTATGTAATTTGATAATGTATAAAATTAGGAGGGCAAATAAGGGCAAAAGTTATATAGTTTTTCGTCATACACGGAAAATTTTAAAAATTACCAAAAGTTAGGGTGCCAAAAAGGGCATTTTAAAATTCCACAGAAGCTTATGAGAGTTTAGTTTAGTTTTAAGATTTAGAGTTCAAAGAATTGTAAATTTTTACAACTTTTATAACAGTATATACAATTGAATTTGATTCATTTAATATACTAAATTTTAGGTTAAAGTCAAAGTTTTTTTCTAATAGAACGTGCAAGGATAGCAAATACAATTGAATTTGACTCATTTGATATATACTTAATTTTAATAAATTTGGTGAAAGTTAAATTATTTTTTAATTAAACATGTAAGGATAGCAACCCCATCGTGACTGCCACCCGTGCGGGGATGACTTGTTGCAGTGGCCCTTGTGCCTAGAAACTGCATGCAGTGTGACAACTCTAGCAATGGGACCTTTGCACTCTCCGGCAAGGTGAGCGGATCTCAGTCGTAGGTTCGAGGGAGATGGCGACAGCGCCATGGCATCAGCTTGGTCGCAGGAAGCGATAAAGTCAGAATCTCATGAAATTCCGTAAAATTGTCGTATTTCTTAACACGATATGATTCAGAGAATTATAAGGCATAACCTACTGAAAAACGAATATTGAAGTCAGATTAGGATAATATACAACTAAAATGAAGGATGATAATTCTTGGTACGGAAATTTAAAAAAAAAATCCAACAAATTAGAAAGTAAATTTCGATGGATAGAACACACCAGTACTTCCACCGAATTGGTACAGAGTTGGCCTAAATCCCATTGTTATTTCACACAGTCTATCCTAATTTTTTTTTTTTCTCTTTTTAAGTTAAAAGGAAAAAAGAGAGAACTGTACAAGCATTCCATTTGGGTTTCCAGCTTATTATGTACCGATAAGGAAATGAATCTATTTTCTACCAAGCCTAGCCAGATGCTGCTCGTGTTTTGCAGCAGCTGCTTTGTCAGCAGCCTCCCGTTTAAGTGCCCTCTTTGCCCGTCGTCCGGTTTTAGCTTTCGCAGCTTCCTTTTGAGCCGTCTGACTAGAGGTACCTGCACCACCCGAGTCCTGAACATTAGATCGGTAGACGGGCCTCGGCCTTGCTTCTTGGCGACCGGCCCTAACAAATCCATTATCTCCCCATCGTCGGTTACCAATGCGGATACTTGACGAAGGCCTACTCAAGTACACCTCATCTAGGTCATCATCCAAGTATTCTTCTTCCTCGTAGAAATCACACTCTTCAATTTCAGGGTAGGCATTCGCCTGATCCTCCACGGTCAACAGCTTAAACCATGTAGCTCTCAGGAGGAGGCAAACACTCTCCTCGAACATGTAATCATGAATGCTGCGGAAATCCACCAGCAAGAAGTTCAGAGAAAACGCTAGAACTCTATATTAGAGCATGATTTTCGATTAGACATGTAGCCCAAATTAAAATGTAATTCAAAGAGAAAGAAGTGCACTCTTCAAGTTATATACCCTGTGATTCAAGGAAGCAAAAATGTTACATGTCAGACATGCACTAGGATCAGTTAGGATAATCCATACAATAGACTTGGTTACTTGGTGAGCAATTGAGCATCACCCGAAATCGCCAACTTGCTACAACTTGATGGGATTAAAACTTTCTTTCAACTTTACCAAGGAAAAATCACAGATATTCAACTATTTAAAAACAAAAAACAAAACATTGATATCCATGTTTTCTTTTTCACTTTTGAGCACAAGAAAGGGATTTTCTTCTCCCTGGTTTCCTTATCTCATTATACAATGGTGTAGAGAATTCGAGAAAATCCAATCCATAACTTTTGTTAAGGTCGGATTTAAGCTCCTCGATGGTAAGCTTTATCGATTAATTTCAGAGAAAGGATTCTGACCAGCCAAATACATAAGCATAGTTTTTCAACATTTTTAGTTATGTGCATAAACATGGCCATCACTTCAATCTAAACAATCAAAAAAGCGAAAGCAAAGTAAAACAAGAAAATAAAGATAAAGATTCATACCTGCCATCAAGCGAGCGATGAAGGTTAAGGAACTCGAACGAATGCTTACATTGCGGACAAGTTGGATTCTTACTGTATGTTGCCCACTGAAGAATGCAATTCACACTGTAGAAAACAAGTGTAGAAACAAGTCGGTAAGAGATCTGCTTTTTACTTTGTTAAAAAAATGAGGAAGTAACGAAAACTAAGCAATGGTGCTTTAGTGTGTTAATCTTGCCATCTTAAATTCCCGTCGTAGACAAAAAGGTTAATGAACTTTAGACGAAAAGCTACTTTGAATTTCCCAAAACTCAATAATCCACAAGGATATCGAGCAGAGTTGAAATAACAAGCCCAAAAAATATACGAGATGAAGACCCAAAAAAAAAAACATGGAATCAAATAATATCAAAAGAGAATTCATATGCACATTGTTATAGCTAAATTCAGACAGCCAAAAAAAAAACAGAAAGAGAACACATTCTGCATGTGTGTCCCGTAAAAAAGTTTGTATAACCAAAGTTTTATGGTTCCCTAGGATATTGCAGACTTCCAAGAAAACATTCAGCAATTCACACATTTGAATATCAAGCATTTTATTTAGCATTTATAGATGAAAGATTAAGCCTCAAGCTGCAAACTTGAATGAAAAAACTCGTAAACAAAATTTTCACCCAAAGAAAATCCAACAAGAAAGGTGCTAAATCAGCTATCAACTAAGGGCAGGTTTCAAGAGTATCTGTCAACGGAAATCAATGGTCACTATGAAAACAACACAAACAGTTATGGCCATTCATACTTCATATATTAATAAATATATATATATATATATTTTCTCAACGCACTCGCACAGCTCAATTCCGTGAATGCAAGAGAGAGACAGGAGGGAAACAAACTTCAAAAAGAGAAGACTGCTCACACTATGGTATACTTTCCCATGTAAAAGTCATCATTTACTCAACTAAGCATAGCAAACATCAAGATTCAACAACACACAATCATAAATAAATATGGCACTCCAATTTCCAAATATTAGAAAAATTCTAAGTTTAACGTTGACGACTTTTGTAAACATAGAAAACTATTTTTGGCAGGTCTAAACATTAGAAATCAAATGCATCAAGAAAGAAAAAACATAGAAAAACAACCAAATACAATGACCAAAGAACAACATGACTAGCATCTAAAGGCAAAACATTGTACAGAAAGCAAAAATATAATTATCCCAACACCAAAGAACACAAACAAAGAAGACAGGACAACCTTAATTCAGCATACACCAGACCAAAAAAGAGAAGCTTTAAGTACAAGAATTAAGCACAAAAAAGCAAAGAAACTAAAAATAGACATAAACAAAAAAAAAAAAAAAAAAAAGGAATTGTCAGACAAACCAGTACGCGTGCTCGCAACCTTTTACAAGAGCAATCTCCTGAAGCTCTATCTTATCCAAACATATTGCACACACCCCACCGTGATTCCCAAAGCCCTTTTCTTGCTTCTCTGAATTCTTCCCCTTTTCGCCCTAATTTATACAAACCCAAATTTAAAAATTAAAAAAAAAAATCAAATTTTCAACACAATTAAATAAAACCCAGATAGAAATTGAAAAAGAAATAATGCCCAGATCCAAAAGAAAACCCAGAATTTCATAACCGACGTAGTTTTTTTCTAAATGGAATAATGGGTCAGCATCGAAAATATCAGAAAATTCTTATATATTAATTTCAAGAAGAAAAATGATTATGAAATCGATCTGACAAATACCTGATCTTCAATGGACAATTCGTGAAGAGCGGTGGGAATCTGTTCAACGACGTCCATTCTTAATTTTTCCGAGAGGAAATTGTAGACCAGAAAAAGGGATCTCTCTGCTAATAATCTCTAACTAAAATGAATAAGTTAATGAGAATAAACCAAACTAAACTAGAAAGAGAAGAGACGAGAAGATGCTAGAGAATAATTCTGATTCTTGGTTTTTTTTTTTTTTTTTTTTCTGTAATGGGAATTTTCTTATTTACAAGACACAGAATGGGCTTCGAGAGAGAGGGGAAGACCCTCTCCTGTGGGAAGAAAAGAAATGAAATTTATTGAAGAGTCGGTGTGTGGAGCTATAAATAATAATTATAACAACTCTGACTTTTCTCTGAAAAAAAAAAAAAAAAGATAGGCAAATCTTTTTTTTTTATTATTAATAAGGCAATAATTTTTGTAATTTCTTTTTCGTATTCGTATTTTTTGAGTTTCCAATATTTTGCGGCGGTAGACGGGTGGATGGGTGCCACAAGGCCAAGTAGGACACCATGAGATGTGGGAGCGTTTTGCGACAACACGTTTTTTCTTTTTTTCTTTTTCTTTTTTTTTTTTCTACGGTAACAGTAAGGGACTTTAGAAAATTTTCATATATTTCTCGTCATAGCATTGATTTTTACAGAAAAAAATGTTGGAAAGAACGTTATAAAATATCATCACATAAGACTGTTGGTATTCATGATAATATCGACCAATCGATGATCATTGATTAGTTATTATCTGTTCTCTATCGTGATATCAATTGATAATTATCGTCACTAATTAATCACAGGTAGATAACCAACTGTTCAATTAAGATACTAATTGATTACTAGTTAGTAATCACCTTCATTAGTAGAATACCAATTAATAACTATATCTGTCGGTATGATATCAAATGATTACGAATCGATAACCATCAAATCAGTCGGATTATATCAAAAATATAAAAATTCAGTTAAATAACAAAAGCCAACAATCGTCACAAGCACAAACACCAAAATGAAGAAAAAAAATTCCAAAACAAAAAATCAGAGCCAGAGATCTCCTTTGTGCAACCAGCACACCAGAGAGACCGAGGACGAGATGCCACCACACAGAGGAGAGAAGACCCACACGGAGGAGAAAGAAGCCCCCATGAGGAGGAGAGAGAAACCACCACGGAGGAGAGAGAAGTAGTTGCTCATGCAATGATCTCGACATCGATCGATGGCGGAGAGGGGAGATAGAGAAGGTCATCGGAGTAGAGAGAGATGATATGTCGCATGTAGGGAGAGAGATTGCGGGAAAATTGATAATCTTGGAACAATTTAGTCTTTTTAATTTAATTCATTGCGTTTTCATTAATGTCAACGTGACATAATTTATTAGTTTTCTAACTTACGCAAAAATCAATCTATACTCAAATTTTACGGCATGTGAATAATTTTCCCTTCAAAATATAACTCATAGAGAACGTGGCTCATCATGGGCCTCCTTATTTTTGGCCGACGATGGAAGGACTAAGCATCTTGGTTAGGGGTAAAAGGAGTGAGCTCGCAAACACGGATGGAGGGTGAGGATTCTGGTGAGCCACAAAGAGGAAATCCATCGTTTCAACGGTGGATCTTCACACCTCAACTACGTTGATCGACTTGCTATTGGTAGTTCTAGCCGGGTTGCTGGTTTTTCTGTTTTATTTTATGGTAGTGGTGTAACAAGGGTGTTGTTTTCCCCTATTAATATTTATATGTTAGTTTTGTTGGTTTGGCTGGATTGCCTAATAATGAAGGTGATTTTCCCATCTTCTGAATCTTCTATTGTTCGTCTATCATATCTAAGGCTTGGCGGCTTGTGTGTTTTTGCTCCTTTAGTTTATTTCTATGCAGAGTTAGTTGTGGTATTTACGCTTTGTTGATTCTCAATTGACTATAATATTCCATGATTGTAGAGGTTTCGTCAAAAGAGCCAACATGCTCGATTATTAGTGTGTTGACATACTTTTCTATTGTCAGGTCTCAATATACATCTTTTTATCTGAATTTTATTAGATTTTTACAAATAAAATCTGTTTCTAGATAGGATTTTGACTCTTGTGTTACAGGTTCATGTGTATTCTTAGTGTTATTTTTTATAAATGGATCATATGAATTGTTATCGGTTCTTATATATTTTTATTTAATTTGAATATGGTTCGTCCTTTCAAAATAAATATATCAAAGTGCACATTTGTTGACAAATCTTATACAGAGTCGTGTAAATAAGGCTATTTTTAATATTATATTATGAAGTTCAGTTCATATTTTTTCTATTATTTAATAAAATTTAAATTAAAAAATTAAAGGAGCTAATAAATTCAAAACTTATAAATTAAGACACTTAATAAGTTTAAATAAATAAATAAATAAACTCTATGCTTCTTGTTTTCTGTTTTTTTTTTTTTTGGCTGGATTATCATATATTATCATTGCTTGCTTGCTAAAAAAAAAAAAAAATTGAGCTTCTTTTCCATAGTTAAAAGCATTCCATTGAGAACACCGGGTAATAAGCCTAATGAACCCGCGACACAAAAGTTCTGATTCATATTGAGATTGGCGTGGTTATTTAAATAAATGGACAATTCACTTAGGAAAAAATCTATATTTTATATAGATTACATCATCTTTTAAGATTATTTAAACATGTCATCTTTTATAATTGAAATCTCTTTTTTATTATAAAAAAAAAAAAAGAAAACTAGATTAGCAAAAGAAATAAATTATCTATTTAAGCAACAGATTACTTATTTAGAAAATAAATTTTAAATATGCTATTTATTTCGACAATAAAATTTTAAGTTTGTGCCACTTTAATCTTTATATGCTCTTTTTTCGTACTTGGAGTGAGTAAATTATTAAAAACGTTGTTCTAATAATTATTTTTTAGTAATTTTTAGATGAAATATGTTAGGTAGCATGACTTTTTTTAAAAAATCAAATTACTGACTTATTAAGTCCAAAAATTAACAGAAATAACTAGTATAGTCACATTTTAATAATTTAGGATCATTTACGGTGTGGAGGAAAAAAAAACATAGATCAAAATTACATAAATTCAAACTTGTACGAACTAAACAAGTAATTTACATTTTAAAACTTTCCTAAATCTGGTATTCACTATTTTTGTTTTTTCTTTTGGGGGGAATATTCAATTGGACATCCCTTTGCCAAGGTTTTAAATGGGCTTGTCCCGTAGTGAGCTTGTCAAGCCTGACATCCCAACCGGCTTATCCTGAAAATGTCTTTGGATTGGGCCATCTAGGCCCCTTTTTTTTAATTATTTTACTGGCTGGTCAAACGAAGTTTTTGGTTGACATTTGAACAATGCTGGATACCTATAGTGGAAAGGGTGTTCTTTGATATGAAACGTCCTGCCTTTTATTAGTAATAGTATTTAGCACCGATAATTATTTTAAATATATATAGATTTTTTTTTATATCAGCACAGTAAGCAATATGGAAGGGACTAATATATATATATATATATATATATATATTGACTGTTTACCATTCTTATCTTTCAGACGGCCTTGAAGTTTAAGACAAAATTTTTGTCTCCTATATTATTCTTAAAAAGAGAATGAGGTTATATTTCTTTAACTGTTATGTTATTTTAGAAAGCAGAGTTGGTAATTATGTGTTTGGATGAGACAATAAATTAAACGGTGACAAAAGTCAGTTTCTATCATTCGAAAGTGCTGAGAAGGAAAAACTGAGATGTTCTTCATTATAAGATAATTTTACGTTCGAATTATATCTATAACATATCTATATAAAGCTCAAATTGGTTTACTGTGCACTCTCTCACATTTAACATTCAATTTTTTGGTCTTTCTATTTTGTCTTCTTCTATGATTTCTCTCTTTCTTTTTTTCTTTTTTTGTCTGACGCCTTTTATTCTAAATGAATTACATAACCTGCACACCATCTAAAAAATGCACATGCATGTGAAGCACGCGTCTTTACTAGTATACGTTATATGTGGAAAAATTGCTAGTAGATATGGACACGAAAAATAGTGCTTTGTGTTTTATTACTTCTTCACGCGTTACCGTGTAGAATTCAGATTCTAGGAGGCAACGAAAGAAAGAGTCAAAAACTTATCCAATACCAAAAACGCATTTTCAAATAATAATAATAATTAAAAAGTCTAACAAATAACCTTTTCTTTTTGAGTCAAACTTAAAAATATTTTTCCATTTTTTTTTTTAATTTAGAGAGTGATTGATTCGAATTCTTCACGAGAGTTAGATGTAGAATTATATAAACTTTTTACTTCCTTCTTTAAAGGATCAAAATTTCTGTTGGATTCTTTCCCTCTGGTTTTTGTTTTTGTTTTTTTCTCTTTTCTTTTCTTTCCTTTGTTTTCCGGTTCTATAATTGCTTAAACGTTATACTTTCTTTCACACATGTATAAATTTAAGAATTCTGATATTCGAAACTTTGAAATTTTTTTTTTTAATAAGTGTGAATCATAGTGTCCGAAAATAATGTCCAAAATATGTCTACATATACACACACAGTATCCTTATTGTATTATCTGTATGAGAAACAATCTTTTGGAAGATTATTTCTATCAAGTTTGCTTAAGAAGTTCATCAATTACTCAAATTGTAACTGGAGAATGAGACATCGATCGGGAAAATGTTAGCGCCGGTTTTCTTAAATTATCGATGAACACCAAAGACCTCGTGTCACACGGTTTTCTTAAAACAGATTCGCCGCTTCACCGTCCATGCTCAAGGATCAACGAGCATCTACTTCCCAGGATATAACGATTAACAAACGGTAACGGCACACTATGTTACAGCCTCCGGCAAGCTTGAAAAATACCCGAACTCTAGCATTGAAACACACCTAGACTTAGCCTAAGGAAATAACTAAAGAAAATAAAACTCCAAGTTTTTCTTATTTTCCAAATGAAGAGGGACCGTCCTTTTATAGCTATAAGAAACATTGGCATAAGCATAGCCAAAAAAGCTTGCCTTTACTGTGGAATTAAGACATATTCAAGTCCAAAACGTTTGGCTATTAGAATCCGGAATTAAACATATTTTATTACCACATTTTGTCGGTAACAAAAACCTTCTTGTTACCGACAAGCAAATATGAAATTCTTTATAAACCCATTGGAACTTTCATTTCTTTCGCACGTAGGATAAGAGTTTTTCCAATTCATTTTCTAACTTTATGGGTGCACTATTGAGAATCAATTTTTCATTTATCATTTTGAACTTATAGATATTCGATTTTCATCTCCTTACTGAATAGAACACGAATCCACGTTAAACCGATCCTAAGTCCTATTCAAATTCAAACCTCAAAATAACCATCTAAAATGGTTTTTAGTAAACCATTTTCCAACACGATGAACCCCTTAATTAAAATTCATCGATAGAGACCATAATCTTCACGTTCATAACAGTATGCATAAAACAAATGACGACAATTCCAAATGCATCTAAGAGACAAGTTGGATTCTTATTACTGTAAGTTGTTCATTGAAGAATACAAGTTAGACTACAGAAAACAAATGACGAAACAGAAACAAAAACTTTTTTTTTTTTTTTTTTGGTAAGTAGATAGCGGACACAAGCCACGGAGCCAATACATATATACACGGAGCCAATACATATATATATATATATATATATATATTTTAATTTTTGGGACGTGAATTGAATTAAAAGTTTGTACTAAATCTACAGTGCTAAGATTTTTTTTGTCATCATTATAATTTTTTTTTTTCCTTTTTTCCTAAATGAACTAAGGTTCTAATGCGCACTCGACATTGAAGTCGTTGATCATCAAAACTATTTCGGAGGTGGGAAAATAAGTAGATCGAAACCAGCAAGTTAAAAGACATAGAAGAAGTGTGAGAGAACATTGACCCTAAAAATGACTAAACTTTTTTATTTAGAAGACCGTAAGTGATCATTAAAATATTGATTGACATGATTAATAATCGACATTTTACTAAAGTGATTAATCATTGATCATCGACTATTTTTAAAAAACGATCATTTTTATAATTTAATTAAATCAGGAATATTCATTATTAAAAAAATCTTTTGAAAAAGATAATTTACCCATATATCTCATGAAGAATAGAAAAAATAAAATTTGAGTAAAAACAAAAAAAAAAAGAGGAGTTAATGATGTCTAAACATAGGAATTGTGCTTCTTGGCTAAGATTTAATCCGGACATCATGAATATACTTTATGAGAGAAGTCAAACAAAAATGCTTTTGTTGTGTAATTGCTTGTCTGGCTTACAATGGGAATGCAAGAACAGGAAAAATAAAAAATAAAATAAAAAGGTTGCCTAAAGTTCTCGTCCCTACGAATGTGGTAGGGTATCTCTCTTGAATGTCGGAGTAACATCAAAATAATGCCAATTAGAATCTAGTGGGGATACATATATTCGAGTTTTCTATTTTAGGGTTTATCAAAATTTCTCAATTAATTCCAATTAGCCCCCAATGCTTACTGGATTCTCTCTTCCTGTAGATCCACTACCTTCGCCCTTGTACATACAAAAATATAATTTTTCAACCATAACTAGCACGATCATGCTCGATGGGATGAAATGGCCTCGCCCGTCGATGGTCATTGGTTTAACAATCCTGACGAGAACGTCCGCCTGCCTTAACATCATGCATGGTGTTTCTAATCGTAAAATTTGATCCAAATTACGTCAAAATGTAATAGTTACTAAAAGGAGGCATTCACACTCTATAACTATGCATGCGGTATTGCAAAAATAATTAGTGAAATTTTAGCCAAGAGCATGTAAAGAGTTAATTTCTCAAATTCACAAATCGTCTGTTTTAATTTTGGTAACTTACTTCTAAATTTGTTCAAGTGTTGCAAAATAATCTCAACTATTGATAATTGTTAAAGATCGGATGCAAATGCCCTAATGTACATATCTTGTGAGCTCATTTGAAGGTAAGGGATTGAAATTTTAAATAACAACAAGCACGATTGTCACGTACATGAGGATTATTCCATCCACTTTTTAATAGCTCTTATCAATTTGTGGTCCTATAAAAAAATCTTTATCAAATTTAGAGAATAATTTGTTAAAACTAAAAATCTAAGAAGTGATTTTTGATAGTTAAGTTAGAAGGCAAATGGTCTAAAAAGCGACCTTCAATACATTTATTGCATGCGTTTTTATTCTACATTTAGGACAGCACGTTACATCATTGGGAGCTTTTTACATCCTTATATCCTTATTAAAAAATAGTAAGCATGAAAAAAAAAATATAAATATATATATAAACTTATCGTTTGGCATTCCGTTTAAAAACATTTTTCTAGCACTATTTAAAAAGTTTTCTCTAGTACTTTTTTTTCATAAAAATTTAATATTCTTATTTTTTTTTATTTTTAAACCACTTCAACTCTTTTTTATTTTTTATTTATTTTTAAAAAAAGATAATAACAGTAATTATGTGGAGTATACCCCAATAAAATAATGTAGAGTAAAAGTGACACAAAATTCAAAAAAAAAGAAAAAAAGAAAAAAGTGACTCATCTTTAAGACGATGTATGTATGTAAATTGTAAGGGATTTGTGATCAAGCACAAAGGTCATTCTGCGTTTTGTTCGGGCAAAGAAAGAGCCTTGTCTCTATGTGAACTTTGGAGAGAATCTGAGTGAAGAGAGAGATAGATCTATATATATATATATATATATAGAGAGAGAGAGAGAGAGAGAGAGAGAGAGAGAGAGAGAGGGAGTGGAGCGAACAAGAGAAGTAATGATGAAGATGTGGGCTCAAGTGGGGTCCTCCAATTGCTTGAGTGGAGATAGAAAATCAGTCAGTGGACACTGGAGAGTGGAAGAGTGGAAGCCTACAACGTCAAACCAAAGCAAATACCCAATTCTTGCCTCACTCAAAGATCACTATCCTCCACCCACCCCCGTGAGGAAAATATCTCCACAAAAATAGAAAAAGAAAAAGAAAAAGAAAAAAAGGTACAAATTTCACTTTTTTTTTCCTTAAATTTTAAACTTTTTCATAAAATCTCTCTCGAATATCAATTTGTTATGTTCTTTTTCCCTAACTTTTAAAAGTTTGTGAATTTTTTCTTAATAAGTTTTTGATGAAAAATATAAATAACACTCATTGTGATAATTGGCAATATGAATTGAGGATATAAAATATAAAATTATGAAATTTCACTTTATAATTAGATTTAAAAAATAAATATTTAAAGTTTATTGTCATTTTTTCCCATACCTCACTCTTAACGTAAGTTCAAAATTAAAATAAGGGGGTGTGGGGAGAAGAATTCACAAACGTTTTCAAAACTAGAAGGGAAAAATTATTAAAAATTAAAATTTGATGACCATTTTCAGCTAATGGCTAACAGTGAGAGGAATAATAAAGTAGAATAAGAAAAAGATACAAAAGTGGATAAAAAGAACAACTTTCACCAAATTTTTTCCCATTGATTTTCTTCCCTCACTCCTTCCTTTCTTTTCTTTCCTCTCACTCCCACCTACTACCTTACCAACACTTGACCTTCCATTAAGCAAAGCTTCTTTATTCCATTGTAAGTCTCTCTCTCTCTCTCTCTCTCTCTCTAAACTTTTCCATGTTCTTTTGCTTAATGCCTGAATGTATAGATTGTTGAGGCTGCAATGTGTTTGTCTCTGTTTCTCTTTAGCAAATGCCCAGATGAAGAATGAAAATGAATATTGTTTATCTGTAATTATATGAAAGCATCATGGTGATTAACTAATCAATTCTCTCTACATCTTGTTTTTCCCATTTTTCTTTTCAAACTTTCTTGCGAACCAAACAGTGTAGTAAATACAAACAGGGGAGCTCTTTCTTCCATTTTCTTTTCAGCATGGATTCGTTTAACAGGAGATCGGCGTTCCGGTACAATCTCAACTCGAACACGATAAGCGATGATCACCATGAAAACGGCGAAGAATCGGAGTTTTCGGGGGTTCTGGAAATCTATGTTCATCATGCGAGGAACATTCACAACATATGCATCTACGAGAAGCAAGATGTGTATGCAAAATTCTCTCTTACTTACAATCCAGACGAGACTGTCTCTACCAGAATCATAAATGGAGGTGGGAAAAACCCAGACTTCAATGAGAATTTGAGGATGAAAATCACTCAGCTCGACGCCGTCCTGAAATGCGAAATATGGATGCTTAGCAGGGTTAGAAACTACTTGGAGGATCAGCTTCTGGGGTTCGCTCTCGTCCCGATTTCGCAAGTCGTCGGAAAGGGAAAGTTGACACAAGATTTTAGCCTCTCTTCCACTGATCTCTTTCACTCCCCGGCTGGAACAGTGCAATTGAGTCTTTCTTTGAACACATCTTTGCCTGTTAGTCCTTCGCTTAATCCGCAATCTGAATCGCCTGCTAATTCCTCCATAACTTCGGAGGTCGTGTTGCTCGATCGAAAGATCTCGGAGGTGATGTTGGACCCCGTCGAGTATTCGAGGATCGAGTTTCCTGACATCAGTGTGGTGAGGGAGAATCAGCAGATGGTTTCTGAGTATTTTGATTTGGCCAGGCGTGTTTCGGGTAACTCCAAGTCGGGTTGTAGTGGCGTTGCCTCGTTTCTTCACCTCGGCGCGTCGCCTCAGCCCGTTGATGACTGCGAAATGACCGGAAATTCGTGTGTGGAAACTCATGGCGGTGAGCCTGTTTCCCCTAATGGGAGCAGCATTCAGAATTCTGGCTTCTTCAGTTCCACCACAACAAGCTTGAGCGACGATAGAAACTCCGCTGATTCCATCGAGAAGAAGAACCGCACGGCGGGTGAATCGTCGATTTCTGTTAACGCTTCCATAACTGTGGAAGCAACAACCCATGGGACTAATAGTACTTGCTCCCCAGACACTCCGACTTCGAAGAAGGGAAGGGAAACCGGAGATGAAAAGGAATCGAATTTCTTGGGCAAAGAAGAGGAGGAGACCAAGAAGAAAGATGCGAAAAAACCGGCCTCTGCTCAATTCGGGCAAGTGTTTTCCGCGCCACTTGGGAATATCAATCTGGAAGCCGAGCAGTCCGCAATGCAGCAGCAGATAGTGGACATGTACATGAGAAGTATGCAGCAATTTACTGAGTCCTTGGCAAACATGAAGCTTCCGATGGACCTCGATAAGGCGGAACATCAAGATCATAACGACATGATTCGAAACCGAAGCAATTTAGAACTCGAGAAGAAGGACGGATCGCGGGTTTTCTACGGTAGCAGGGCGTTCTTCTGACTGCTAATTTGATGATGCTGAAGAAATATATTGTGACAGTAAGTTTTTATCTCTAGCAGTACATAGAGTTTTTAATTTATCCAAAATTTCAGTTTCAATCGGCTTCATGGTATTTTACTACATAGTCACTGATGTGAATAGTTGCTTCAATTCACATGTATTTCTTCTGGTAACTATCGTAACTGCGTCTTGTTTCAGTCGTACGTGGAGTTTTGGGAATGCGATTTCCCTTGTGTTTTGCTTTGTTATGAAGTATTTGGGTGGCTTTAAGTATTTCCTTCTAAATTATTCCTAACAATTTTTTTATTGTACTTGAGTTGTTGAAAATTATCATGTGATGGTGAAACTTTCTATAAGAATTAGCTTATGAATATTGCTTAAACTCGTCTTTATGGAAGTCCTTCCTTTGTATTTCCTATAAGATTTAACTAAAACCATGAGATACACCCACAAGGGTGGATGAGTTGGCAAAGCGGTGGGTGTAGGGATGGTAATTTGTGTTCGCAGGCTGAGTTTGAGCCAGCCTGATTATAGCTCGATACAATATGCATAAACACGAAGATGTCACGATTAATAAACAGGCCAAAAACCTAAACACGAACACGAATTGTTTAATAAATAAGTAGTATGATACGATACGTAAACACAATTATTAAACGGGTCACAATTGGTTGGCATGAAAACAAAATTGTTTATGACCCATTTAACATGAAAACCCATTTACGGTCCATTTAACACGAAACTCGTTTCTGACCCATTTAACATCAAAATTTTGGATAAAAAATCACTTAAAATTCTGAATTTACTAACACAAGAAACTCATTATATTCATATAAAATATAAAACTAACAATTAGAATTATCAAATATCCATAATGATTAAAACAAACATATCTTAGAATAAAACATAAACGGATTATTAGAATTAAGTTTAGGCTTTTATATATTGTTATTTTTAAGGTTTTTTTAATATATTGAGAAATTTTATATATATGAGCTCTAAAGAGGTTAGATTGTATTAGTCCATTTACGACTCATTTATATAAACGGATTAAATAGATTAACCATATTAGCCCACTTTTTATCTGTTTATTTTCATATTAAATGTGTCGACCTAATTATTAAACGTACAATCCAAACCTATTTATTTCATGTCGTTCTTATGTTGTGTCACCGTGTCATGTCCGAAATTACCGACCCTAGGTGGGTAACTTTGCTAGGCTTCTCCCTTTCGTCCATTCGGGTTCAATTCTCATTGTCTCATCATAGGCCTCGCTCCAGCTTTAACTGTTGAAGTATGGTTTGGTGATGACAGGATAGACCGCAAGTGACTGATTGAGAGAAAGTAATATAAGAATATGTCTCTATCATACATAGGGAAAGAGGTTCATATTTATAGGGTTGAAAACCTATAAATGACAGGACCACCTCCAAATCATTTATTCACAAAATAATAATAAAATAAAAATAAAAAAAAAGACTAAAGACTAAAACTAAAACCATGAGGTGATAACTTCATGAGTTCCATAATTGATATAGGCCACCATTAAATTTGATATAGACCACCATTAAATCTATACCAAATCTTCTTAAATTATTATATTTATTGATCTTAATGTGATTTTTTTTTTATTAAAGTACCTTTCTATACCTTATTATAAAATTCTCCGATTTTTTTTTACTCATTATTTTTCTACTCTTGATTCTAGAATAAGCTTGAGACCGTATCAGATGGTTTTAATTTAAATTTGTTTTTAAAATCATCTTTTGAGTTAGTTGGAAAACGGTGTCAAACATTAACCTTATTATTAATTTCTTGAACAATGTTGTCAAGCTCTATTTCATCCTACCACATTTTCTAGCTTTTGTCATCTGCTCTAGTTCCAATACACCTGTTTGTGCTTTTGCTTGGAAATATTGGGTTTGGTGGGTCAAAGTTTCCACCAAAAAGTACCCTTTTCAATTGCATATCCAATAGAATCACTTTAATTTCACTTTTTTTTTTCCCCCTCTTTCTCACTCCACTTAGAAGAGTTAAGGGATGACTGGTGGAATAAATAATCCTACTCGACTAAATGACTATGGGTAATTTCATTTCTCTCTAAATTTTCAATTATACATGTGCTTCTTGGCTTCCATGAGGCAAAAGGTTAAGTTCTTTTTTTTTTTTTTCCCTTAATTATAATCCAAAATTAAATTTTCAAATTATTAGTTTGTCTAACATTATTTTTCAGTCTAAAACACATGAAGATCAAAGATGTATTTTAATCATGGTTAGTTTTATCATGTTCATGTTCCAAAACCTTTTGTCAAATTTGTATTTTAATTTTAAAACCTATAAATTTTCAAAACGCATGTGATCTCAGACACTCATGATCTTAACATGGTAAATTTTGTCTATTTGTTTAAAATAATTTATGGAGTACTTTGAAACAAAATGATAGTTTGTGAACTGGTTCTGAGACGTTTTTAAATTTAGGACAAGAAATGGAATTGGTCCCATGATATTTCAGGAACTAAAAATGAAATTAGTGGAAAATTCAGATATTTTTGGTTTGTGTTGTAACGTCAACACAGATAGGGATTGATGTGAGCTTATGCATGCAATGAAAACGTATGGAGATTAAAATTGTAAATTTGTCAGCATAAGGGATAATCAAGCCACTGTCATTATCGTATTACCTTGTCAATGTAAAGACAACGAAGGTCCAAAGTCATCATCAAGAAATGAATGAACGAAGAAAAACGAAACTTTATCTTACAATTTACGTTTCCTTGTGAACATCATGGTATATGGTGGTTGATTGAGGAAAGATTCCCAAATTTACCAGCACAATGTGCTTAACACCGTTGAAAGCACAACACAAAATAATTGGCAAAAGTTTAAAAAGACACAAAAGACCCATGACAAATTTAAGTCACGCGAGGCTAGCCAATAATTCAAGAATCTTGTTCATTTAAATGGATAAGTCAAAAAAATAGTCGGGGACAGTAATTTTTAGTACCGACATGACTCTAAAATGACACAAAAATAAATGATTTTAGCTTTGCATAAATAGTGATTGGATCATTTTTGAATTGACAAGCATAATACAAAAGAAAAAGGGTTGAAAACACAACATAAAATAATGAGCGAAGTCTAAAAAGACATAAAAGATTCATGAAAAATTAAAGTAAGGTAAGGCTAGCCAAGAAAAATGAGTTTATACCGGCTCAAATAATTGGATGCGTGAGTATGTGAATGTGTAAGTCAGGGTCAAATTATGGATTTTTTTACTTCTTGATAGTTGTAAACTTTTTAAAAAGGATATTGAGTTTTATAGCAAACAGATAGAAAAAGGACCAGTCAAGAATTCAAGGATTTTGTTCATTTAAATGGATGTGCCAAAAAATGTACAATTGGACACTTTATTAGGTCGACAACTTATTTTCCTTCAACCAAATTGAGGCAACCAAGGATACCAAAGAACTTATACAAATGCAGAGCCAACCCCAAGCTCCCAGCTCCTCATGTAATAGTAGGGCCAGTAATTTCCGGCACAACGTGACTCGAAAACGACATAAATTATTTTAGCATGCACAATTAATAATTAGATTATATTTGGATTGACACATAACACGAAAACAAATAGGTTGATTTCGTGCAAACCCGCTTAACCTATCTAATTATATGGATAATTAGAGGGTCAATAAAACACGATCCATTTATAATCCGTTTTTAAAAATTAAAAAAAAAAAAACTGTATATTTTTTTAGTGATATTGTTATATGTTTGTTGTTAATTCTTACGAAGATTTAAGAAATTTTTTATTATTAGTTACACATCTCATAATTTTATGCTCTAGATCTACTTGTAAGTAATTGTAAATTGATGTTAATTTTATTTATTTCTTTTAAACATTCTTCAAAGATTAAACCGTGGAAAAAATGTCCTTCATATGGACCTACCAAGGAATTTTGTCCTATTTTAAACATGATTTCAATAATGACCTCTAAAAATATTTATTCATTTTAATTATTAAAAAGACATTTCTATCCTTTCACTGTAATATATGATTGTTTTTATTTTCCTTCCTCTTTTTCCTCTCTCTCTCTCTCTTCTCTCACTTTCGCTCCCCTCTCTATCAGCGATCTGTCGCAGTCTGTCATCGCCAGGTCGCAGGCAATCTGCTTCCGGCCCCTCTCTCTCCTTTCTCGAGTTCTCAGTCTTTCTCTGCGACGAAAGGTGTCAATCTGGACTCGTGATCTCACCGGCGTCAACGCGATTTCTATCCGCCATAGACGACAATTTTTCTCTACGACAGACGACATTGATTCGAACGGGTGATCAACGACAATCACTCTCCGTCGTCGTTTCGACTTTGCGCTGTCTCGCAGCTCTCTCCGACATCGATTCAGCTTCGCCCGAACTCTCTCTACGACCAACCGCAACGGACGACGGCGACTCATAATTAATTAGATAATTAAACTTCCCAAGAAGTTCTATTAATTAAATTATTGGCCTAATATTATGTGATAGTAAGATAGCATTGTACTTTTTGACACGTTCTTCCTTGATTGCCCCAAGTGACTTGTCAAGAACAATTAATGGCTGGAAATTATCATTGTCATTTTTCCATATTCACCCAAAAAAAAAAAAAAAAAAGAAAGTGTTTTCTTTTTCTTACTAAAAAACTAAAATTGTATATTCTATTGAAAATTATTATAGTTTTTTATTAAACATATTTAAATTAAATATCACTTTGTAGGGCTAGCTCAATGCACGGTAAGAAATGGATTTGGATAGGAGTTTTTAGGTTCAAAATCAATTAATTTATGCTTCTCCTTTATAATAAGTGAGAGTTATAGACATAATCTTAAAAGCAAATATTAAAATTAAAATTTTAGTTTTTTAATATATTGAAATATTATTTAATTAGTGTTAAAGTATTCATTTTGTAAACAACAACATGGCACAAATAGCCCCTTTTTAGCACCTAAAAGAGGGGAAAAAAAAAAGAAAAAAAAGAAAAAGAAGGCATTCTCCAAATTTAAAAAACGAAGCCAACTCTCTTTTTTTTTTTTTTTTTTTTTTTTTTTTTTTTTTTTTGCGGATGAAAAAACGTCTGTCCACTTTCAATATGTAAAAGTATGTTTTTGCTTATAAAATAAAGTTTAGTTTTGCTATTTCTATATTATATACTGTATACATGTATAACTATATAAGTTAGTTCTCCTGGGAGGTCGAAGTACAGGCTCAACCACCCCCCCCCCCCCCCCCAAATTGCTTGAATTGTGTAAGATCTCAAAAAAATAAGTCATAAGAATAGAGATTAGAATATCTAGATAATCTTGAGAAATAGATACTTCTCATATGATATATGGATTATTCACGAAATAAATTATTCATATATCTCGATCACGGAATTATTTACTAAATGATTGTCCATATATCTCGACCAATGCAGTAGTGATGACTTGAACCTAAATATTTAACAGGAAAAACAAGCTTCATACCAACCTATCTAAGAGACGTTGACATTAATTCAGGGTCTTTAATTTCAAATACATAAATACACCAAAGACGAAATATTCTATTTGCTGCCAAAGAGAAAAGGAGGTGACAATGTCCCTTTTATTTTTTTATTTTTTGTTAGCTGTCAATAATCTAACCTCACTTACATAACTTATCGATGGAAATTCAAAAAGAGAAGGGTAAAAGAAGGAAATAAAATATTGACAAAAAATGAATAGGCTACTCTCTTTTTTCTTTTCTTTTTAAATAACACTAGTTGTATAATTAGAAAAGCACATCAAAGCAAAGAAAAATCCATATGGTGATGATATAGCCATTACGTGATCACATGTGAATCACATGTGACAAGCATTGAAGGCATGAGAGGATTTGTATATTTAGTGACAGAGTGAGACCAATATTTTAGTGGGAATGTAAAACAAATAATATTAATATATAAAAATTAATAGGTAAAATTTTAATTGGATTATATGAAAGTTTTTAATTTTTAGTAAGGATTATATAGAGATTTTTAATTTTTAATTTTTAATGATGATAAAGTAGAAAAATCATAAGATTATTTAGGAAAAACAAAAGGAAAAATTCAGTCGGGTTATAGCTCCCACTTCTCCTCACCTACATCTAGTGTGTGTGGATATATTTTTAATGAACATCCAGTGCACATTTGTGTCCCCTATTTAGAGAAGCATATACATAATACGTGGTAAATATATTATTTATACCTATTAAACATGGATCACATTTTTGAAAAACTAATGCAACGGTTAAACACACAATCAGCCGTTTGGTGTGTAGGTTGAGGCCTAAAAAATTCAATTTCAATGGTTAAATACATATTTGGCGTCGGCATTCAATATATTACTTCCCCATTTTCTTTTTCGGTTTGTAGTATGGTTACCTTTCATATAGACACTTTTGTTTTTTTTTTTTTGAAAAATGTATTTTAAAAAATTTTCAATTTCAAATTTGTATAAATGGCATAAATTATAAATTCAATTTATTTACATTAAAAAAAATTCAGCACAAATTCTAATAAAGCAACAATTTAAATTATCCAATCAAATACACCATTCAAATCAAAATTTTCTAACTTAAATTTTTTCATTCAAATGCACCGTTTAAGTCAAGTTCTTAACTCAATTCAAATTAAACCTAAAATTTTCAATTCAAACTCATTCAAGTGAAAGAGTATTGTTCCCCTAATAACTAGTACATGAAATGTGCAAATTGAGATGACAATTTTCCTATTAATCTGCGAAGTCCCACTTTAAATGGGGTGGGGAAAACTCGATCTAAACGAGTTATGATGTTGATTTTCAAAAATAAAGAAATAATTTTTCTACTTATATATACATATCATAAAAACGACAGAGGCAACTAAAGTTTGCAAGGGCCCCCCTAAAAAAAAACATAAAATCTATTCCATATCTCTCAAAATTTTTCAATCTGACAACCAGTCCCGAAAACAAAATTTTCTAGTTTCGTCACTGTATACACAGTATATATTGAAGGCCATTGGTTTCAGAGTTTGACGATGGCAAAGCATGGTTTCCAAGTGATGTTCCTGAAGAACCAAACCTGCAAAATGTCACCTTTCATAAGCATACTTGCTTGGAAAACGTCACGCCATCCATGAACCAAAACATACGAACTAGAGCTACTGTAGACCCACTTTCTCAGCCTCAGCTCCTTGTTCCTCACTTCCGAACTAGCGTCTGCCTTGTACACGACCGTCACTGTGACGCCGTCCCCGGGCCGCACCATCCTCTTCTCCTCCTCGTTCAGAAAATCGTCCGAGCCGAGCTGCTTCAGCGGTATCGAGAGCCGGGACTGCTGCAGCTCCACATCACTGTCCCTCAGTTCCTTCTGTAGAATGAGCTTGAGCTGAGCGTCACCCAGTTTTCGAACCTCCGTCCTAAATGCTTCGGGCATGTCAGGTGGCGTGCTCGGTCCCGCCACTATCACCGTCTTCTTCGGTCTCCTTTCGACAGGTTGCAGTCGTTTAATTATCTTAATCGGTCCCTTCTTTCTCTCCCCAGAGGAGGATGCAGTTTCTGGTTCCGCATCTATGGAAGGCAACAGCTTGAATTTTTTCCTTGAAGAGCTCTCGGGGACATCCGGAGCATTGTTGGCCAAATTTTGGTGCTTTCTTTTGAGAAGACGACCTTCTTTTTTCATTGATTCGGCAACTTCCAATAAGATGCGCGCTCTCACGGAAAAGGGAACCATAATTCAGGACTAGAAATTATTTCTTGGGAAATTGAAAAAGAGAGAGATAGAGAGAGAGAGAAGAAAAGGGATAGAATGAGCAAGAATTATGATGTAAAGAAGAGAGACGATTTACTTATATAGACCTATTTAGTCGTTTTTCAAATTGAAGTAGGACTTCTTTACTTTAGAAACTGAGCATTATCTGGACTTGTAATTTTTTTTTTTTTTAGTGTACATTTTCAAACAATTATCCTATTTCTTTATTATATAAAAAATTAGACAGAATATTTGATTAATCCTTTATTTCTCCCAACATTTATTCCTAAGGATTTTTTTTTTTTGGGGGGGGGGGGCTTGTAATCAAACGAAAGAAAATAAATATTTCAAAAAACAAATAACGGTTTTTGTGCAGTCACTATAAACTACAAAACTGATAGAAGAAATAATTCTATCTATATTTATAATGAATATTCCCATCAGATATAAAATTTATTTTTATATAAGTTTATCCACTAATTAAATTACATTTAAATCCATTAAAAAAAAACCTTCATCTATCGTGACATATCATAAAATGGAAAAATTATTTTTCAAAAACATATTAGATTAACGTTAATTTTTCATACATGAACCCTTAATTTTTCTTAATGAAAGTTCCAAATAAAACAAAAATTAAATCAGAAATTGCAGTAGATATGGCGTATTTTTAAAAAGTTTTGAAGTTAATAGCATGAATTTTGAATTTTGAATTTTGAATACTGAATATTGGGTTTATAGAGAGGAACAATAAATAAATGAAACTACGGCTCCCCTTGAACAATTTATGCTGATATACCTTATATTATTTTTGGAGGAAAAAACCCTTTTTTTTTTTCAGAATGAGAATTCTTTTATTATTTAAATTTCTTTGATAAAAGGGAAAGCATGAGAGGATTGAATCAGCTATTAGATTTTTTTTTTCCCTAAAGTATCTCCAAAATCAGGTATTAGTCGAGAACAAATACATATTTGAATGAGTATAAACCTAACAAAAAAAAAAAGGGTACACCAAAAAGAATGCTAATATACAAGTAGGGCTATTAAAAAGGTCCAAATCTATAATTAACAGGCTATTAACAAAGATATGTACGATATACACTTTTCCTCTCTAGCACAGAAACATCCAAAAAAGAAAAAAGAAAATATTAGGAAACAAGTAGTTCCTAAGAAAAATATACTATCTGAATATATGCATTCCAATAGACTAGTGTGAAGTATTGTAGCCTACTAACACTACCTTTTCAAGACTCCACATCTGTTTTCAAGATTTTTGCACACAACTTTTCCATCTCACGTTGCTTAGCCATCCAAATGGAATCAGAAGTTGCCCTGACTGCAGGTTTACCAGATGCGTTCTGTAAGGTATCAGTAAATTCTTGAGACCTGCCATTCACCGTAAAACAGCGGTCGGAACAAATACCAAGAAGGATAATGCTAAGAAGGTCATCTTCAGTCCAACTTTTGAATACCAATCCATGTCGCAAGTGATTTGTCATTCTGTTATTGGTAGGTGTTCAAAAGATTATCACATAAAAATTAATAGATCGTATCTACCAATGTAAAGACACTTGAATTGATACTCAAATATTAGGCCTAGAGTTGAAGCGTCTGCTATCTAAGCACTTTTCATACCAAGAAACAACCATTTCCAACTAATATTAAACCAGCCAAAAAGGGTAAAAATGTGAAACCTGTGGTGATTCTTTGCATACCTGTAGTGCACATTGTCTTGTACAGATGAGCAATATGAGCATCTCCTTTAGTTTTCATATTTGGCTTCTCGAGGCACTCAAGAAACGCTAGATCAGCCTTCAGTAGCTTGGCCTGATCATGAGTGTCGTAACCGATATCGTGGCAGTAGCAGCAAAAATCCAACCAATCAATCGGCCGCTTGTCCCAAACCAGATTTCCACCATCCTTCCCACTTGACCAATTGGGTCCACAATAATGCCCATATCTGGGAAAAAGCAGAGAAAGAAATGCCCTTACACCAGTATGCCACGGGACCTTTGAGACATACGGCCTAAAGCGCAGACGGGTACCCCCAAGATCATTCTCAACAACCCCTCGAGGCAGTGTGCGCTTTCTCAGCTCTCTATTAATGGTGGTTGGTTTATCTCTGGCCTTGATGGCCAACCATGGAACAAAGGAAAGGAGGGACCACCCCCACAATTTGAAATCGAAAGAGGCATTCGGATTCCGATTGGTGTGGATCATACGGGTAGTATTGGGTTCAAGGGTTGAACCTAAATCACTGTTTCTACCAAGAAAGCCAGGCTTCATTTTCTTAACAAGGTGTAATCAAAAATCACATATTTCAGCCACCATAACAAAAGAAATTCGCTTTCCCCGCCAAAGAAATTTTGCAACCATATTAATCAGGCATTCATCACTTACTTTTCAAGAAAATTAAACCAAAAATGTCACTCTGCATCAAAAACGACAATACAATTCAGAATATCATAGTTAATAGTCTAATACAAAACAGAGAAGATCATGAAAAAATTAAAAATTAAAAAATTTCACCTTTAATTGTTTCCTTTTTCAGGACTGAAAGATTAAGTAAAGCGTTTTTTTTTTTAAATTAGTAAATTTAAAATAAAAAAAATTGTTATAATAATGAGAAAATTAACTGCATTGCAAGATGATAAAGCTGGTAAATCTTGAATCTCACTAAGAATCATAATTGAAATAAAAGAATAAATGGGTAATAATATCCTAACTCTGAAGAACGATAATTTAACTAAACCAAATCCTAACAAGACAAAAATTCGTTCTACGTCAGTGAACTAAATAAAGCTTTCGAGAAACGATAATTTAACTGGCTTCTTACCAACCTAAGAGAACCAAAAACAGGAAGAATTAAAGGTAAAATTAAAGAAAAAGAAAAAAAATCGAAAGAGATAAAGAACATAAATTACTATGAAGATTGAAATTCGACATCAAAGTGGGTCACCGACATTGAAGAAGCGAACTCACCTGGGAAAATTCATCTACGCTCTGTGAAGAGAGAAGAAGCATGGGCTTGTTTATCGAATCGGAATCGAAATCGAAAGAAGAAAAGAAAATTTAACAGAGATTTTTTAGAGAGAGAGAGAGAGAGAGAGAGGGAAGTTTCTCGAGAAAGTTAAACAAAATTTTTTATTTTTTAATTTTTATAAATTTGGATTTCGAGGATGCACTGACCATATCCACTAATCCACACGACACAAATCGCACCCCACCCAAATCCACACATAAATTCAGAGTGGGACCCACTCTGGCTCGGAATATTCTTCTTATATTACTACTCTATACATAATCACGTAAATAAACTTTTTTTTTTTTTACGAAGAAATAAATTTAAGAGTAAACTGTGTTCTACGGAATTGTTCTTTTTTTTTTTTTTTTTTTTTTTTATGTTTTAAATACTAATTCTATAAGTTAACGCTTCGCTAACTTTACAAGACTTATTAAGTTCAAAAAAAAAAAAAAAGACAAAAAAACTTTACAAAACTTCACCTGAATTTACTCTTTTTTATTTTTTTAGAAGACACCGGTATTATTATTTGATTTATTAGGTAAGATTATTTACACGTGTGTCTCTAAATTTATATTTATTTTTACTATTTATTTCTCTAAATTCTTAATAAATCGCATTTAACTTCTTTTTTGAAAATGCTCGTTGAAAATAAATAGGAAAAAAATCACGGAATTGCACAAATATTCTAGTTTATATCCTTATCCAAGAATCAAGATCCCAAAACTTTATCATCCGTTACTTTGAATTTAGCTATCATCATTCGTATTTGAACTAATCCAAACAGTGGATTCGAAGAAAAGGGGTGGGGGGGTTTCATGGGAATAGAAAACTCGTTACAATGTCAAAATTTCTCAAACGATTAAAACCCTCAATCAAAGAAGAAACATTGGAGCTCAAATGTAAGAGCGCCATTACTTCCAAGCTTTTTATGGCAACAATTTTAGAGTAGTTTGTACGAAGTTCTAATTTCTCATCCCTAAAAATAAAACCCTGATTAAGAAAATTGAAGTTGCAATATAACCCTACTACAATATCTCACGTGTGATCACATGACAATTTTCCTTATGCTTTTAACAAGCACTCTAATAAATGAGTTAAATGGTGCCACTTTTATCCATTAGTTAGATTTTTCAAAACAAGTTACCTGAATGGGTTGGTAAGTTTGTATTAGTTTTTACCTTGAGGAGCTTTCAACATCCTATCTTAATCTTAATGCTTCATTTCAATTGACGGAAACTAATATGAAAAGATCCTAATTTGACTCATGTGTCCATTTATTCATGTTTTATTCGTTTCCCATTAATGATATTTTTAATTCACAACATTTTATTGCATCAATTCAAAAAAAGGTAAATTGTTAAGTTTATCCCTAAACTTTTAACTTTGTGCAGCTATAATCTCTAAACTTTTTTTCTTAACTAGAATGCCCCTAAACTATTAAAATATTACTATAATAATCCTTTACGTTAATTATTAGACAGAATCCATTAGTTAGCATCACTTTTTGATCAAATTACTAACATATTTTATTTAAAAATTAACAAAAATGTTATAAAAATATTTTAATAGTTTAAGATCATTTTTGTTCTTTTTTACGGAACTGCATTGACCATAAACTATTAAAAACATTACTATAGTAGTCACTTTCGTTAATTTTTTTGATGAAATCCGCAGTTAGCATCATTTTTTGACAAAATTACTAACAAATTCTATCAAAAAATTGACGGAAAAAACTATTATAGCAATATTTTAAAAATTTAGGAATATTTTAACTATAATATATATATATATATTCATATACCAAAGTTACACAATGTCGAAAGTTTAAGAACTAAATAAGTAATTTACCCCTTAAAAATTTTATGTTAGTTGAGTGCAAGTCATAATACAATTAGAGGGACGCAAATATCGAGACTTACAAACCAAATCCAAGAGACTCACCTTCAAATGGAAACTTGATCGGGTCAAAGTGCGCAAAGCTAGAAATTGTTGATGTCTACTTCTCCATTGGAATTCATGGGATCTGAACCTTCTTGTTGGTTTAAAATCTTTTTTTTTTTTTTTTTTTTGATAGGCCAAACACGAGTTACAAGTATTAAATTATGATTTAAAGGAGACCAGTTCGGAAACAAAAGTTCATTAACAAGAAAATGGGTAAATCGATTCCATCCAGCTACTGATCATGCTATAGCTTCAATCCGATTATATTAATGCATTGTCTGAAATAAATCCAACGTTCCAATTGCATATTGGATAGGGATAATCAAACAAATAGTAAATAGTGTGAAATATCCACTCTTTGAACCCCATTTAAAAAGGATAAAATTTAAGGAAGAATACAACTTACAAAGCAAGAAAGAATGAGAACGAAGAGGCGAAGAAATAATGAAAACAGCGAGCCGGAGAGAAAATAACAAGGATTGCGAAATCATTATTCAAAAGCTAACCCATTTTAAACTGACAAATAAAAGAGAATTTTCCACCAAAAGGGGAAAGAAAGAAAATGATTCGAAGTGTTCTCTGATAACATTCTGCTCAATAATATTACTTATGCCTAATATGGACACATCGTAGAACACCTTGTTTACAAGTCCATGAGTTAAAAAAATACATATATATAGATATATATAATAATAACCAAAAGACAGACCAAAACACTTCCTCATGCGAGGATCCAATCACTTCTTCGCTAAGAAAATAAAAACGGACCGAAAAATTAAATATGAAACCAGAAAATTATAAAAAAGGGTGCGCAGGACTACAAAGAGGGATATTAACAAATGCAACAGCATCGAGGATATACAACAAATTGTCAGGCGGATATACTACCTCCCTTGACCCATTTGGTGAAGCCATCAGTTCCACGGAGGAGATGACGGTCTGTAGACAAAGTCCTGTGCAGATGTCGTACCGTAGTTCAAGTCAAGGTTATGAAGTTGCTCCATTAGCTGCGAACGTCTTTCCTTGAAGAAATCAAGACGAGACGTCAGCTCTACCAAAGCAGAAGATGCCACCGACGGGTGTCTAGGATAATCAACCACCTGAAACCAGAGTTGCAGATTAAAAACATTTGTAAAGAATCGGATTTTTTTGAGGGAAAAAGAAAATGTTGACTAGTTGACTAATGATCGTTTGATACTTCTGTAGACAAACAAAAAACATGTCAACAGAAGCATAGTCAAGAACCAAGCATAAATCTTGTACATCTTGTTAGCGGTACTGATCTTACTTCTGCAGCTCTGGAAGTGGATGGTGCTGCGGCAGAATCAACAGCAGAGAGCTCATCCATTGTCATACTAGTGGATGCCTCGGTACTTTTTGAATCACTCAAACTCGGGTCCATGAATGGTTTCCGGCATGGCTGCCTGTTGACGCCGCCAGACGATAATACTTGTCCTTTCATATTCCTCCAATCTGACCCCAACAGACTCTCCTGTTGGAAAAAAAAAAAAAAAGATTGAAATTATAGTTCGTTTATTTTAAAACATAAATCTAAGGCAAACGTCATGACAAAGATCATTTTTGTATTTATGTCGTTTTTTGCCAACTAAGGTGATGAAAAATCAGAAAGGCATTCAACCAGTAGCTCATCCTATATGATTTTTATTTTCAAGTAACCTAATTTAGACAGAAATATAAAATAGAGGAAGAAGAGAAATAAAAAAACAGATAAGTGAAAAATACTCGTGTTACAAGGACACTACATTTTCCCTCTTTGCCTCGTATATTTAAATTATTCGATTTCCAGATTGGATTGCGAAACTGGTCAACCATTTGACCCTGTTGGTTCAGCCCCGTATTTCCACTAATAATGTAGAAGAAACATCAAACAAAATGAAGAAAGAAGAAAGAAAATAAAAGGAAAGAGCAGAAGAAATTAAAAAAGGGGAACAAAGTGAGTAACAAATTTTTGAAGAGGAAATGCTCAACTGAAATAAGCTGAATGGTGAAAGTTTTAAAACGCCTACCTCTGTAGTCCTTTGCTTTCTTTCATGATTGCAAACGGCAAGATTAGTATCAAAATCTTGCTGGAGATATCTTCTGAAAAAATGAAATACATTCTCACATACAACAAAAAAAGAATAATAATAATTCTTAAATACAACAAAAAAAGAATAATACAACAAAAAAAGAAAAAGTAATCTCAAATTCTTAAAAAATCATAACAATAATAATAATTAAATGAGTCACTTCACTAATCCGTTTTGGTTGTCTTTTAATATACTCCATCTTCTCTCTCCCCCCCTTTTTCTTTTTTTTTTTCCCCCATTTTTATATAATAAAGTCTTCAGCTTCCCTCCCACTGCCTTTCAAAAAATCGCATTGCATGAACAGTACAAGAGGGAAATCTACTTTTACAATGCACAAGCTTGCGACAGAAGATGCATATCATGTATATAAACCAAAGATGCATAAAATGTAAATAATTTTATTCTGCACCAAAGTTCCTGCATGTCCAGTGCAATCAAAGATGGAGATAGACAAATCAAGGCATTACTTCATAGAACAACATAGCATTGAAAGTGAGACACTAATAGTTAAACCACGACATCCAGAACAGTCTCCTTAAATTTCCCAAGACACTTGGCAACTCAACTTTAACAAGCAAGAGGATAGTGTGATTTCAAACTCACTGTTGAGAAGTATGATTTTGGACATGTTGATAGCGATCACATGCATCAGTGAGGGAGCCATAATGATGCTGTCGTTGCTGATTAAGTTGATGGTGGAGTTCCGCAACTTTCTGCTTCAATCTCGCAACATCAGCTTCAGCAAGAGCAATCTCCTCAAGCTCGGCCCTTGTCTTCACCACAGGCTCAGCAATAAGGTTTGTATTACAAAAGTAATTGAAAGACGAGCAAAAGCGAGTCTGTTACAAACAATTTACCTTAGAATCCATGCTACGGGAACTGGAAAACTGTCCAGTGGACATGCTCAAACCAACTTCCAATGCAGCTCTAAGATCTCTTTCAGCTTGAAGCTGCTCTTGCAATCTTGAAACCTGTAGTCATTTGAAGTTAAAAAATAGAAAAATAGGTAAATCCACGTCTTAGGTTACTCTGCACCAGTTAATACTGAAGCAATAGATTTATAACATGCACCAATGCCTGCGGAGCACACCACAAGGTTACCACAGAATTCTAGGTCCTTGTGACAAAATGTTTTTGTCTTCAGTTTAGAGAGACTGCACAAATTCTAGAAACTAGCTTTCGTTCCCACAATATCCTTCCCGAGTAACAGAAGCTCTTTCCATGGTCAACATTGAGGCCCAGGCCTTGCTCAAATGTTCAAAGGATAAGGTGGGTTGCTTACGTTTTTAATCTAATAGTATATGAACTTCTAACAAAGAATAAATAAAATTGAAAAAAGACAAAACAAGGACCCAGAAGAATAAATGCAACAGGTAAGACATCCATACATCTTGTTCAAGCGCCAACCGCCTCTCATGCAAAGCTTGCTTCCTCCTTTCCAAGCTAGCTTGGAGAATTGCATTTCCCCTAGCCTACAATTGATGATGGAAGATTTAGTTGACTATAACAGCAATTTCCACTCCCCCCTATTGAATAGTGACTAGTTTACGAAAAGGAATTGTACCTCCTTTGCAATCCGGTGTTGCAAGTCGTTCTTTGCAATTTCAAGCCTTTGAATAGCAAGCCTACAAGATTTTATAATTTAACTTCTTGAGTTCCATAAGCAAACCAGTATCGGATATAATAAAGAACAGCTTTATAGACGGTTGCTTAGCCCTGTAATTTTTTTTTTCTATTTTTTTTCTCAGATACACAGTTGCAGATGATGATGACGCATTTCAGGCTAGCAGTATGAAACAGAAAAAATGACCTATATAGATGCGCTACTAAAGTACATATCTTCGGATAATGCAAGCGATAAAGAAAATATTAGAATCTTACTCTTCCTCTCCAGAAGAGTCAACTGATTCCATGGACAGTGTTTTTCTAGCCTGCGTGAGAACCAACAAAAAAGCATTAGTTGCCACTCTATAAGAAATAGTACTGTAAAAGCAGGATCTCTTGCTCAGTTTCTCTCTTATAAATATATATATATTTATATACACACGCACTTTCATGTCCAGAACTAATCATCAACAAAGGCTGCACATTCTCCAATATTCATATTGTCAATATTTGATAAAATATGCACATACTCCAGAAAATTTATATTACACGTGCTTTTTCTATATTTATGATCTCATAGTCAAATTAGCCAAAGTGTAAGTCAAGCAACTACCACCACCGAAGCATCTTGACATATCCACATGATTGATTTTTCCCTTCGACAAATCTCTCTATCACTAATGCAACCGTCTATATGTAATGTTAAGCACATGTTTGCATATACACCTCACAAATTAATTCCTTCAGATTTGATCCTAAGAAAAGTCAAGTTAGTAGTTACAGAAACAGAGATAGATAATTCTTTGAAAACTCGATATTTTCATCACAAAACCTATTCATTTTATCTTCTACATGAATTAAATTCTATCTACAAACTATGTAATAAGATGATTTTGGTATCATGAAATGCAAGAGAAAAGTGAACTTGCAAAGCCATCTTTTTGAATTGATGTATCTGCCTGAAAGAAGGTTAATGAGAAAAAACAGACAATCGATGTGAGAAATATGACGCATCAAACAATGACACTCACATTGCTTCTTCCCCAGAATGTTGATCGTTTAGAATTAGGGTTTGTGCCGACAACTTTAGTCGTTGACTTTCCAGCACTTGATTCAAGTCCAGATACAGGCAAAGGATTCCCTGGATCCATTGAGGATAGGATCTCTCCCATTGATCTGTAAGTCTCTACAGCTGGTGAAACACTAGGTGGCTCCATCTCATTAATCAAGTTTTCAGCAACTTTCTCCTGCTCACCTTGTTCTTCCATCAGTGGAACAATTGGATCTCTAACCTGTTGAGGGTCAAGTGAACTCTCAACTGAAGCATGTTTCTCTTTTGGTGATCCATCATCTGAATCATCACCTCCAAATGCCTATAAATGCCAAAATAAGTGTCCTTCAGTTAGAAAGATCATAGATAGAAAATTCGCAAATCTCTTGCTTAATTTCTGATAAATTAATCATGCAGGAAACTGAATAGAAGACAAAAGCAGGATAAATCATAAGTTCATTTTCAAAAGTGCTGTACAAATATATATATATATATATATATATGCATTTATAATGCATTACTTGAAATATAGTCATGCACATACAGAGGAAAGGGAGATGACCTTATAGTCATAGAGATCACTGCCAGCATAACCGCTACTTTCACTTAATTTCCCACTATGTACACGTTCACGATCATCATCTGTTTCAGGATCAACTTCATTCTCTGCGTCATGGTAGCCATTATCTTTCGTATCAATATTCTCATCATCAGTCGAATCTTCACTCCCACTGTTTTCAATCTGGGAATCAGCTGAGATAGAGCACCTTTGCAGATTTTCATCCTGAACAAGGAACATAACAGGTAACTTAACACTTTCATTAATGGTTGATCAGGCAAACATTGCACATCATGCAATCTCAAGAGTACCAAGCAAGTCAGTGAAACTTCTTTCATGTGAAGTTAGGATACTGAAAAAGAATTAAAACAATTTATCACAAAATATCAGCATTCTTGGAAACAGCAGCTCAGGGCATGGTATTAATGCTCACAGAAGACAATTTTTCCTTGCATCTCTACGATGCCCAGACTTTGAAATGTTTGGTGATTTAATAAGAATAACTTGGAGAAAGGTTCCAAGTCCATGTTGCAATATCTAGAACAACGAAAACTGTGAGCTAAGGGCAACTTTGAGCCAAGGGCAATGGTGATAGATAGAAAGATTATATTAACAAACAGCAGGATGAGAATATCTTACATCAAAAATGTTCTCATACTCCTCCAAGAGTGTCGTAATGATTGCTTGAGCATTATTAGCAGCATTTGCAGCAGCAAGAAGCTGGGCAGAACTATCACCGCTAATATCAAAGTCATCATCCAATTCGCATTCACCAGCTAATAGAGGGCGTAAAAGCAAGGGTGCCATGCATGCAGCAACAGCAGAGGCAGTCATACGATTCTCATGAGAGTGAGAAGATATAATATGCATCATCTTCAGTATTCTGCAAAAATACAAACAAAGTACATTGCTATTTGAGTAGGATCAAATCATCCTAGTACTGCAACACTTCCATTATTTACTTTTTTAAGGAGAAATATTACTCCATTATTTATTTTTCTTTCAAACAAAGCATCACGCCACAGAGTAATGCATGTGCCTGTAAAAACAAAGAGATGAAAAAAAAAAAAACAAACAAACAAACAAAGAGACTGCAAGCTTACCACATTCACCAAGCAGACAATGAGGTATCATGCAATAGAAAGAGGTTTAGGGGAATTACCTCTGCAATAATCGGCGGTTTGGTTCAGGAAATGTTTCAAAGATTGCAGAGCGCATTGCACTTATTCGAGCTTCCTTTCGATCAATTTCTAATGAAATAGACAGCGAAGGAACTCAATAAAACATTTATTCCATTATCATATCATTAGCCTAATTTAATGAATTCAAAACATATTTGTCAACTTTAGTCGATCGCCATAACTATTGAAAATAACTCAGGATAATAAAAAAAAAACTTACTATATGCTTCCAGCAAAGCAGTGCAGCAGGGTGCTGATACTGGAGAAGAAGGTAACTCTCGCAGAACATGCTGTCAACAAAACTTGGTGATTATTGAAATGAATGCATTAAGCATAATAGTCACAAATGGAATCAAATAGCATAAAAAGTACCTTAATACAGTCACCAACAACATGCGCATCTTCATCAGGACTAAATTCGGTCTTACCTAGAAACAAGAAAATTCGGATTGTATAATGTCTGTTCAAATTGCGTGTTTCTAGAGAATCATGGTCATAAACCGAACAAGGCATGTAATATCTCTTCCTAAGAAATATTTTTAATATTTTAGCAGTCCCTCTTATTGAAAATATATGTATATTTGCAGTCCAACACAACCCAGAAGAATTGCAGCTTGACTAAAAAAGATACCTTGTTCGTATTCCTGAACTCTACGCTCAACCTCCTCAACGTCTGCAGACTGCCGTAAAATCCCTTCAACTTTGATACCTGTCCAAAGAGATTAGCAATCTTATCAAAACTGTGCAATGTAGAACCAGAGAATTTTCCTTTCACATATAACAAGTTTAGAAATTCCAAATTATTTATCAAATTTACATTCACAAAAGTTTATCCTTATTGGTCTTGGATTATTGGGTGACTGTCCTTATTCTCTTCTGCAAATGATTATAGGATAAATTTATCTCTATATCAACATCCATACATTTGCCCTCTCCAAATTCTATTAGACTGACGGCAAAAATGCAATGAAAGATAGGACATCACTTCCCTTAGAACTCAACAGATGTTTTTTTTTTTTTTAAACAAGATGAAGCAGAAGTGATGAGCAAAACCATACCAAATCCTTCCAACTCAAGCCAAAGAGGAAAAAAAATATGTATCATTAAAATCCTTCAGCGCAAAGAAGCGAAGCCCATCATGCCCAAAAAAGAAATGAAACTATCCCACAGAAAAATCAACCCGACATCATACTTCCAAACCTATTCCATTTCTCTCCAAACATAAAACCCCAACTAGAACTGACACTTCAAACCACAACCCAATATAATATGGCTCCAAATTTTGCCCAAACCCTTCAAAGTTCCCAATTGATGAGGAGCATGAATAGGGATGACCCAAAAAATATCAGCTTCACCACCAGGCTAAGTAAACATGAGAACAAATTATCAACACTTTCTCTAATGCAATTATGCATGGCACCAAAAGACCATGGCATTACCTTTCCATGAGTAAAATCCATGTAAAGTCTTGAATTTCTGAAGGCATAAAGCTTTATAAATCTATGATTGTTTGAAAAGCCAGAGTGATCAAATCATCCATCAACTAAAGAAAGATTTGCATGGAAAGAGAATCCAGAGTCCAGAATATTGTGCAGGACTGAAGAATTAAAGATGAACCCATAAAGCATAGAAAGAGTCTGCATAGACTAGTTTGAAACCCCTAACATGTGTATCTTCTCAACGAGATTGGAGATTCAGTCTATGAATAATCGACAATCTATTATGCAAACCTTTTTGCACCACTCAATACAGTAGTAGCCTGTATTATGCCCCACCCCCCACCCCTCTTTCAAACAAATTTCTACAACCTTCTGATGTGTTTCCTATCTTGTTCTATAACATGTCTTTATATGTATCTGCTTATTTATGTTCAATGTCAAGAAATTGTCTTTTGATCATGATGTACTTCCTAGCATCCTCTTTTAAGGGGGGGTCTTCTATTTATGATCTTGGCACGTACCCTGTAAGTAGACCGCGTCATGATCCATGCACCCCAAAGCATGATCAATTGGCTGCCTCAGCTCTAGGATCATTTGTATCAACCAAAGGCCTCCATGAAAAAAGCTTGTTTAGTTTAGTTTCACATCCTATTTCCTACTTCACAGATAGATTTTCACTTTCCTACAAATAACAATGTGCAATGTAAATTCCCTCCACCATCACTAATATTTCTACATGTATTTAGATTTAAGTCACAAGACAAGGTGTGAAAGTAAAATAAGCTCGCTGAGCTCAAAATAAAGCAGTATGTGATACTTGGGAATAGTGGTTAAGACGTAAAAAAAAAAAAACTACTTCAATAAGACAAGTCATGAAAGACAGCCTGCTTATGGTTCCCAGGGAAAATAAAGCAGTACGTGATACTTGGGAATAGTGGCTAAGACGTGTAGAAAAAAAAAAAAAAACTACTTCGATAAGACAAGTCATGAAAGAAAGCCAGCTTATAGTTCCCAGGGAAGAGAGAGAGAGAAAGAGAACCAAATAAACCTACTTGATCGATATGTATATGGACCTATAATTTATTGAGGCGAAGATTGAGCAGCAGCCACTAGTGACATGGACATACGTAACTTTTATTGCCAACTATTGTTGAGAACTTGATAGCATCGAGATTACAACTTACCAAAACTTTCTAAAAATTGTAGAGCTTTCTCAAGGAAGGATGGACTTCCATCGATATCCTCTAGTGCAAGCAAAATTGGCCTTCCAACGACTGAAGACTTGACAGGGCGCTTATCCTTCCCTGGAAAACCCCAGAATATGTATGAGTAAAGCTACTTCATAGAGTTAATCAACAAGAACCAATACATGAACACTGAAGAATTAATGATGGCCAGGTACAAACATTGATGAGGAAAAGACCCTTCCATTGCATCGCTTGTATCATTCCTAAATATCCCATTGTGGCCCATAACAATGGCAGCACTTGGTGCCTGCGCAAGGGCATGTTCTAGGGCAGTCTTCCATTCAAATAAATCTTCTGATGTTTCAGCCTGAAATTGGCAGAAGTCAGAGAACATAATACAGAAACTTATAGGCTTTATTGTAGGTTTACCCCATTTTCATTTTCAAAAAATATATGTATATATGTATATATAAAATAGAAATAAATAATCAGATAATCAAGTGTATCACCTTAAGGGTGAAAGCTCGGCCATCACGCCCATCAGGAAATAATACAGTCAGCAATTTTTTATCTTCTCTAACAACGACACTGCACGAAACCAACTACACCGATTAACCATATTACAAAAACACTACTAATAAGGACTACATTGCACAAGCATACCTTCCAGAATTATTCAAGTCAATGCCGCCCAAAGTGAGGTTTACTTCACCGCCTTTTTGTGGAAGTGCACTCTATAAAGCAAAAAAATGAAAATCCATTTGAATCACTTTGTATAAGAAAAGCTTATGTAGGGGTAAAACAAGAGTCAATTAGTTACGTATGACACAGTTATCATATTTTACCAAAGAACTGGAAATGCCAAGTTAGCACTTTACTAAATAAATCATTTTCAACAGCAAAGCTTATGTACAATGAAAGCAGAAATTTTGCACGGAAACATGAATAACTGATCATAAATAGTTTCCCAGCTCCTTCAGGCTTCAGCCAACAAACAAGTGTGGATGTATGTGCCGTGAAATCTTTTGAGGTGAGTGTAATAAATTCCCGCTACATAATTATGAAGTTCAATACTTAAATATAGTGAAAAACAAAAAATAAAAATAATAAACAAAAACAAAGGGACAACAGAAGGAAATTGAACACAATAAGCACAAGCTAATTAAAACGGACAACAGATACTAACAGGATCATTCTTAAAGAAAACCAAAGAAGTCCGTGTAAGGATAAACCACCGTTTCTTCCAAGACTTCCAACCTATTCCTGCAGTTTCAATACAAAACAACTTAAGCTACATTAAGGGGGAAAATGCTACTATCTTGTACGGATAAAAGAAGACATGCACGAAAAGCGAAAGGTATGTTTGTTGCATCATGAGACGGCAATTGAATAAGATTGCGTGTCAAACACCTTATAAACATTAACAAGAAGAAGTTTTAAACAATACTAATAACAACAACAATAATAAAACAAAAGAAAATACACCACTATAGCACCAAGTACAGCATATGATATGATAGATTAACATAACATTGTGGTACTCAATATATATATCAATATAATAACATCAGGAAGCACAAATATAGGATATGTATATACCGCATTAGGACACAACTTAACAAAAATACATGGAAAAAATTTTATACTAACAAAATATCTCTTATGGGTTTTCCTTTGAAATTAGGCTTTTTCAACCATGGCAGGTCTAGTTCCTTAGTTTGATACTTTTTGTGTATGTTATTTGTTGACTAATACATTCATCCAAACCTTTTGAACTCTCAGAATCGAACAATTCAACCATAGAAAACATTCATACAAAATTCTACAGATGCAAACTTCATTCGTATGGCATCCTTCCCCGCACAAAAGCAACAGCATTACTTAGCGACATTAAAGATCTAACTAAGGCATTCATCACTTTTGTGAGCACTCTCATTTACTTATAAGTTATCAAGAAATCCATTTACATAATTAGATAAGTATAAATTATATATTCCAGTATCATGGAAACATTCTGAAGAAATTTTTTTTTTTTTTAAAAGGACAAACAGAAGAAACTAAGAAGGGTAGAGAAAAATAATTACGAACCTTTTGAAGAAATGAAAAGTGGGCCGCTCTTGAAAACCTGCCAATCATCAGATGTATTAGCAAAAGGCACCACAAGGTAGTATGATGATAAGAATGAATTAGAAGTGTGCTCACAATTTGTCAATTAACTATAGATTCTCATTAGATTAACAAAGCAGCATCCAAGAGTCATAAAACAGGTGTTGAAAATAGTCACTTAAATCTCAAAGAAGAGCCTGATTTGAATGACCAACAATTGAAGTGCTAAATTCTAAGCTCAAATTAACTTTATAAATAATAGAGAAGAGCTAAATTCAATCGTATTGAGGACGTTTAAATTTCCATTTTCATGTTTTGGGGAAAAAATATAAAAAGATTAAAATACAAAAAGGGTCTAAATTTGGAAAAATCTAACGCAGTTCTTAGTTCCAACAAGTGCGCTTGACCCTGCTCTGCAAACACCTCGTACTGTGCCAAAAATAATTTAAACAATTCCCTCCCTTTCCTCCTTTTTTTTTTTTTTCCTTTCCCTTCTCTCTTTCCCATTTTCTCATCAATTCCACAAATAAATAAGGAAATAAAGTTATTAAAAACATTTCGCCAGCTGTTACTAATGGGGTGGGAATTTATACATATACATATACAGATATATACTCGTCATTTTGGATACTCCACTATCTGTGAGTTTTAGAAAAATCTACACAAAAATCGTCCACATTTTTTGATAGAACAACAGAAGCCACGCAATTAGGCTATATCTTCGGTCACTCCAAAAAACCAAAAGCATAAAAAAGATCCAAACTTTTCCTTCCAATTCGCACTCATTTTCGCAGCAACCAAACACCCGCAAAAGAAAAAGAAGAGACGGAAGCCGAGTACCGTGTTCGGAGCACCGGGTCGTGGACGTTCGAAAGCCGCTAAAGAAGCCGACATTATCTCCGATTACCATCGACCGCGCATCAAACCCAAGCCGGCATTTCACGATTCCGGAGGCTTCCGAGTCGCCAGAGAGTCAACCCGGCCGAGACGAGCTTCGCATTGGCGAGGAACCGAGCGGATCGGAGAGCGATCTGAAATTGGGAGAAGGAGAAGGAGAACTCAAAAACAGGAGCAAAGAGACTCCGATTAAAAAACCCTAGAGAGAAATCTAGGCCAGCTAGAGCTTTCGATTTGACAGATGGGAAATTTAAGAAAATCAACAACCAGAGTTACCACAATGTATTTTTGTTTTATTTTCTCTCCCGTTTTCTCGTCTTCTGGTCTTGATTGGAAGGTCGGAAAACGGATGAAAGGAATGAATGTGAGAACGAAGCCAAGCAAAGATAGACAAGAAAAAGAGAGAGAGAGAGAGAGAGAGAGAGAGAGAGAAAGTTCGCTAAGAAATTTGATGCACAAAAAAATTAAAAAATTTTTACTTTTTTTTTTTTTGTTGTTGATAAATTTTCTGTCATTGGATTAGGTAGAAAGCAATAGTGGTTGTCGTAGTAATATGGTAATGTGGAGAGAGAAACAAGAGAGAGAAAGACGGGAGAGAGAGTCTAAAGTCTTTGCTTTTTCACCAACTTGGAGAAGAAGGATGTGATTGCGTGAAGTCAAGATTTTAGTCAAGCTTCGTATTAAACGAATAGGAACGTGCCACGTGCATTGTTGAAAATGAAAGTGATTCTATTTATAGTATTTTTGTGGCTTTTTCTAGTTGTATGTATGTGCATAATTGTTGATTAGTAGCTATTACAAATTAGTTTTAAGTTGCTTTTTTCAACTTCTAATAATAAGGTAGGCTAACAATGGAAAATCCCCAAGCCTTTTTCTTCTGAATTCTTGCTTTTTTTTTTTTTTTGTAAATTTAGTCGGAAAATATTCGTGAAATTTTACATTTTTTGTGAGTAAATTTTTAATTTTGTAGTTTTTTTCTTTCAACTTTGATATCTTTGAAATACTTTTAAGTAATTTCCCAAAACATAAGTTGTTTTAAGAAAGGACAAAATTCAAAAACCAGACATAATATGTTAGTGATTTCATACCAAACTCTATCGTATAAAGTAAAGTTCGAATCTCTGTCATTTTCAAATTAAAAAGAAAAAAAATCATTCCAATAGAAATCAAAAGAAAAATTATTATCATTATTAATATTTCCAAACGAATATCCAAAGGTTCATTACTTCCATTAATTGAAAAATTAATTTCTAAATTATACTTCATCACTCCATCCAGTACGAGCATTCCAACCCCGATTTAATGAAAGTAAAAACGGAAGATAAATATTTATGCAACATTCTTTATATCCTGAAGATGACGTGGCAATCTTCTATTGGTCCATAGGAAAATTTCAAATGGAGTTATCAGCAGAGGAACAAACCAAACTAGAGTAGGGGAGTTCATAGGAAGAACACCGTGGTCCGTGGGTTTCAGTTTTGATTACTCTTTGAAAAGCCCCAAAACGACAAAGATTAAAAAAAATTCGAAATTTTTTACTTACGGTAAAAAAAAAAAAAAAAAAAAAAAGAGAGAGAGAGGATGACCACGAGCGAGTGTCGGGCGTGGGAAGAACGCGCCGAGTGCCGTATGCGACACAGGCCCTGAGGGTCAATGTGAAGGCGTGCAGTGCGACACCCGTGACTCCGTGAGTAAGTGGGGAACACTTGGGAGTTTGAGGAAACATATTTGGAATTTACTGGCTTCAGCGGTAACAGGTCACATGGTGTTCTGGAAATTTGTCTACTTCCGTTAGAACAAGAATAAAGTACGCCCTCTCCTCTCCTTAACGCCTCGTTTTTGGAGGTTCCATTACCGGTCATACCTGTCCACGATGGGCGGTGGTACCACCCGTTTTCATTACTTCTTTTTTCGACGCGAACTTTTTTACTCCTGTCTTCGTTCGGATGAAATTTTGAATAAAATAAATTTTTTTAAAAAAATTAATTATAATTTTATTAATTTTTAAAAAAATATAAAAATTGATGCATAAATTTTGAGTTGGATATTGGGAATCAAAGGTACTTTTTTTATAATATATTATTATTTGATATTTTAATTTAATTTTAATTAAATTATATTTTTTATTTATTTTTTTTTGAAAAGTCAATAAAAATTATCGCTATTATTTAAAAAGTCAATCAACTCCAACTTAAAAATATCATCTCCAACCGGTATATCAAACAGAAACTTAATGTTAATATCAAGTTAGTTGGGTGGGTTTTTGGGATGTTTCAACCTATTCAAATAAATTTGAGTGGATTGGAAAAAAATTTGAACCTACTCAATAAATCTAATAAAGTTTAAAATCAACCTACCTTATTAAAGTCAAGTTTGATTGGATAGGTTGATCGGTTAAGCAAAAAATAAAAAATAAAACTTACAATATAATTTTAAATGAGAAAAAAAATGTCTAGAAAATAACAAATTCCTAACATAATTTTGATATCTAAGTTTTTTTTTTTTAGAGAATTTTTTATATCAAGTTGACAATATCAAATCCAGTTCTTTTTTTTTTTATTAGGATAAAGCAAATACAAAAATAAAATATCAACGAAGCAAGTTTAAATATCTATATGTCACATATCAGAGTAAAAACTTATTGTTATATAATTAACGTATATTTTAAAGACATTAAAAAAACAAACTTGATTAGGTTTATGTCAAATTACTAAATTTGAACTCAAACTCATTCAATGAAAACTCAGATTGGGTGGATTAGGTTAAGTTTAAGATCTTTTATTGACTTTTAAGAGAAAAACGAAAACTTAAAATAAAAATTTTTAAGCATGAACCTAATAGCCAAACAAACTAGCAATTGTGAAAAAGGCGAAGCTTTTGAAATGAAATTTGGATATTAAAAAAAGAAGTCTTCTGAAAATGTAGTATTTTTTAACAAGTCTAATAAAACATGTTAGTATTTTAATAGGTTATTGATATATGTTTGTTTCTCTATTAATCATGAACACATTGAAAATTAATCATTTGTATAAGAGATGAAATGAAAAAATAATGATTTTAAACTTAAAATAGAGGAAATAAATTTTTGAATATGAAAATATTACTTTATAAAATATGTTTGAAATGAAAATGAGTGCAATAATTGATTCTTAAACAGAGAAAGAGAGAGATTTTTTTTTTTCATCACTTTGTTAAAATGAGATGAGTTTTTTTAAGTTTAAACAAACTTCTCTTAAATAATAGTTTTTTTATATATAAATAAATTAAATAACAGTTTTCAATAAACTAGTAAAGTAAATAAAAATATTTAAAATATTTAAAACATACAAGTATTTTAAAATCTGCTATTTATTTTAATAATTTATTGAAAATTATTGTTTACCACTTTTTCTCTTAAAATTGTTATTTTAATTATTTATTTATTTTAAAACCGCCAACCCTCTAATATGTTCCCCACTAGTTTCACATCGATTAAAATTAACAAATTGCATTCGTCAATAATAAGGGGGAGGGGGAAAAAAAAAAAAGACAACTCAACTTCACATAAATTAGTAAAAAAAATTAGGATTATAATTTATGTCATTAGTACCACTCTGAAGACTTGTTTTTTCCAAATGTAATTGAAAATTTATTGAGATTGTAAAGGAAAGTAAATGAATAAGAAGGATATTATTTACCATCTTTAAAGTTGTAGGTTTACTTGCTTGTTAAATGATGTTAAATGATGTAATGCAAAACAATCCAACTTCATTCTCAGTGTTCACTAAACTAATAAATATTAATCTTATCAATAAAATTACTAAAATATTTTTTTACATAGTAAAACAATCATTGGCACATAGAAACTTGGTAATAAGGAAATTTAGCATTAATTCCCTTGGACAATGACTCAATGTCAAGGGATGTAAGGAATAGTATTCTCTTTTATCATTCATTTCATAACTCTTATTATTTCTTTTATAACTAAATGCATAATTAGATGGAATGTAAAATGACAACTCATTCTTATTTTCCTCTTATGCGGAGTAAACATGCTTTGAATTTTTCTAGCAAAAATAAATAAAAGCTCTAAATTTAAATCTTCTGTCGTTGGGACCACTAATCCATTAACTATGATAATTGTATTACTTTGATCCCTTAACTATTTACTAGGCAAATTACTTCTTGACCTTATTATGTATTTTTTTTTCTTCCAGTTTTGATTCATGTTACTAAAATTAATAAAGGATTTATAAAATTTAACAAAGATAATCACATCCACATCGTATATTAACCAATAATTTTTTAGTTTTTGAAAGTTTTTTTTAACAATAATAAAAAGAACATTTTTCAAATAATTTGTAAAACTTCAAATTATATATCATTATTACCAAAGTTAATTGTAGTAAATATAGTTAATTTTATAGTCGATGACTAAAACTATCACAAAACAAAAAATTCATCACAGTAATGAAGACTATTCACCATAAAAGAAAAACAGTAATGAAGACAAATTTGGCACTTTTAGGTTAACAACTAATTTTGACCATTGAATTGACCAACTTAAAATTTCAAAACTGTAGTTTAGGAATAAAAATGTTGATAATATCCCAAATTCAACAAGTATTTAACCAAAAGACAAAGTTTAGTTACGAAAAAAAAATACTAAAGTTTAAAACTAATAATGCGAAAAATCTTAAATTTAAATTGATGCTGCATTCTTAGGTTGACAGCTAATTTTGATCACTGAGTTGACTAATTTGCCATTTACAGTTTACATGACAGAAATTTGTAATCAATATACTAATTGACAGATTTTCTTGTCGACAGTTTAGCTTGAGAATACAATTTTTACAATTTTTGTTTTTTCCTTTTTGTGAAACATAAAGATTAATCCATTTTTTATTTTATTTATATTTTAAATGAAAGAGCGACAAGATGAGTCAATAATGCACTCTTATATTCTAATTAGATTGGCAGTTTGGCACACCCTCCATTTACACCTTTGTCTTTTATTATACGTGCATTTATTGACGTTGCATAGTAGATTCATGAATTCAAGGATTAAAATAATTTGTTCATCAAATTAAGTTAAAAATTTAATATGAATTTAAATTTTAAAAAATATAATAGTAAAACATTCAAAATAAAAAGATGTGTTTTTCTTTTTTTCTCAAACTCAAAATGTAAAAGTATAAATTAATGTCGTTCTTTTTAAAATAAAGGCAATATTGTTTTCACCATGTTCTTGTCACGTTTTGTCCCTATATATATATATGTATGTATATATTTTTACCTATTTTTTAATACTGTAGACTGGTTTCTCTTACACTCTTGTGTGTATTGTATGTCCATCCTCCTAAAGTTACTTTTATGTGTCAACTTGTCTTGATCATTTGGAATTTTTCATCGGTGGTAGTGATATTATTAAAAAAAAAATATATGTGTTTGATAATTGATATGCTTTTTTAATTTTATGTCGTCAAATTTGGTGCATATTTATTTCCTTATGCACTTTATTAAAATTTAGTAGAAGAACTGATCTAGAATATAGTAAAGTTTTTTTTTATTTTATGTTTATAACGTCATTCAAATTAATATTTGTATCTTTTTATTAGGAATACACTTATATTTTTTTTGAAAATACTATGTAGTTACAAGTATAAATATTTATTTCTCCTCTAAAATTACACTTCGGGATGACTTCAACAAAAAAACACTACTTTATGTGAATATTACTAATAAATTTTATATCCTTAAGAGTAGTGCCAATCAGCAATGGACCTTTAGAAAATTATTCCATAATTGATGAGCATAATTAGTGGACCTTTTCTTTTTTACTTTTAATATGTCTATCAGTAACTTTTTTGCCAGCAATATTGTCTAATATTATCCGCGAGCGTGATGATCAGAATGAATGAAATCTTTGTCCAACCAATTCTGTATGATGATTTGTGCTTTTTACATTATTTTATTCAAAAAATATTTATAAAATCATCAATGTTGAATATCATCATTAATAAAAGATGAATCTAGTTCATAGACCTCATATTATGAGACCTGTTATTTATTAATGAGTGATGGTCAATACTAGTCGTATCTCGAGGTGCACAAAAACAACCGCAAATCATTTAAATTGCTCACGCCACACCGTCAACCTGCACATGATGAGTGTGCACAGTAACCACACTTGAAATAGACAACGATGTATAAATCCGTCATGATAAGCGGACAGTTATATTTACCAACTTTGATTTCAAATCGCTATGCCAGCTTAGTATGTTTAGTTATTTTGTTAAGAGTAATTGACCTAAATGGTCCATGAACTCTTTAAGATGTAACACTTTAGTCCCCATTCTAAACTTTATAAAAAGGTGATGGTTTAGTCCTTTTTGTCCACATCCGTTAAATTTCTAATAAAATCTTACTAAAATGATTAATTTTTATACTAAAATAACTAAAATACCCTCCCATCTCCCCCCTTTCCCCTCCCTCTGTTTTCACCCATCCCCATCCCTCTCTCTTTGTCTCTTGGTGTGCGCCCCCCAACCTCGACCCTGACTGGGTTGCCCCCCTGCTCCCTCTCTTGGTTTCGCCGTCTCCTTTCCATCATCGTTCGCCCCCCACCTTCACCCCCTTCTTCCCCACTGTTTGCCCACCACCCTACGACTGGGTTCCTCCCCCCTCTTGCCTTCGTTCACCCCCCACCCCGCGACTGGATCCCCCGAATCTAGGTTTTTGGGCCCCTCCCCCCACCTCGACACTGACGCCCCCTCACCCCTCTCTCTTTCCTATCTGGTTCGCCCCCTCCCCGAAACTAGGTTTTGAGAAAAGAAGAGAGAGAGATGAGAAGAAACTTTTTTGTTTTTTAATGATTTTTTTAATTTTTGTTAAATTAATTACTGTTAGATTACTAAAATACTCTCTTCGACATTAGCGGATTTGGATAGAAATGATCATAAAATCCAAAATATAAGAATTTAAGGTCATCTTGATAAAAAAAAAAAAAAAACAGGAACCAAATTGTTATTTTTGAAAAAATTAGGGACTATTAAAGTCAATTACTCTTTTTTTCTTATTATTTTTATGATGGATGTTTTAGTTTTATTTTAAAAATATATAAACTAAAACTTATTTACTAGTTTAATATGCAAATTCTGTAAGTAAATTTATTTAGTTACCATTTTTTACTTGTGCTTTAACTCTTTTAACATGTTAGTAGATATCTTTCCCCCCCCCCCCCCGAAAAAGGTTTATTGAATATTTTTATGGTTCCTTTCTTGACATTGTTATTCTTTCATTACATATATTTTAAATCTTGAGATAGAATAATAAAAGTAGTTGTTAATAGTGAGAAATTGAACTTAATTTCGTAGTTTGATGGAAATAAACGACAAAAATCTTGTTTTGTAATTAACGAAGATGTTTCAAAACTTTTTGTTATTTTCTATTTTGACTCTCTCATTCGGTAAATGATGGAAAATTAGCTAATGATATCATTGTAGACAGGATGTGAAGTACTATAAGAAATTAGATTTAATATAATAAAAATATTAATTAAAAACCCAAACTGCCCAATAAATTATCCGCTTAAAAAACCGCCCATACCGTTTAAAATTTGAATAGTCTTGATTTGTAATTTTCATAAATTATCGTGAGATAAATCTGCCCAAATAGTTCAATAACTGCTAAAGTAAAATAGTGCAAGAAGTGCAGTTTGTGTTTAATATTGGCAATTGACATGGAGTGATCACTAATGGAGCTCATGCGGATTATGGGCTGCACATGATTCTTTACTCAGTTCAACAAGACAGATTGCCAAAGCTTGTACTTTTTGAACTGACAAAAGGTCGTAATGTAATATGTATAAACAAAGGGATGTGTTATATGATGCCTGTTCTATGTTTAAATAACGGAATTAAATTTTTAACAAAATAATAAAGGAATTAATTTATACAAACGAAAACTATAGAATTTGTATTGCAATATAATATAAATTGTATTTTCTTTTTTAGAAACAAGAATAAGCCTCCGTTTGGTGAGTTATAAAATTTTAAGTTGGAGTTGGTTGACTTTTCAAAAACTAGTTATAAATTTTGTTGACTTTTTCAGAAAAAGACAAAAATTAAAATGAAAAAGTACAGTTTAGTTTGAAATGAACTCAAATGTCAAACGGAATATAAGTGTATTTAAAGGCGAAGAAGGAGATATGTGCCGGTTGATTACTTGCTCTTGAGAAGAATGAACGTGAAGAATAATATATATAATGTTTCTGAAATTGAGGTCTTTGTTTCATGGGGTTAGTACCCTTATTAGACTACGAAAAATACTTAACACCAATTTTAATTTCAATTTTCAAGTATCAATTAATCGTGATTTGTGAATTATTATTTTCTTAAAGCATTATTATATCATTTGCTATTAAACGAGTCATCGATCCTCTACAGATAATGCCTCTGATTTTCCCACTACGTGTGATAAGACATCAAGAGCTTTTTAGCTCCAATAAGCAAAGCTCCTTGTTACCATCCCAGATGATTGCCTTTCTTGCACCCATGTGCCTTCCTCCTGGCAATTGTCATCTTTGTGCCCTCCTTCTGACGGTTGTTGTTCTTGTGCCTCCTATGTCCTCCCTTGACATTGCTATCCATGTGCCTCTCGCCTGTCTTGATGATTGTCGTCCAGTACCACCACCCTCGAAAATTATTGTCCGTGCGTCCGTGCGCCCTCCTTATCCCTACGCCATACTTTCACTGCTACTCCAACACTTCACACCTCACATCCGATCAACCACACTGGTTCCTTCTATTATGATCCAAGATTGGAATCTCCTATTCCATCTTATTGCCGGAGGTGAGAAGAACAGTTACGTTTTTAATTATTATAAATTAGAATTTGTTGGTACTCATTTATATTTAGTTAGTTTCCTAATTCTATGATATTTGATAAATTTAAAATATAATTCAAATATAGATAATTGTATCTGGGCACTAATAATGTTATTCCATTTTGAATTATGAAGCTCATTAATAGTGTTGTTTCACGTCAAATCTTAAGTTTTTTTTTTTTTTAATGTTTATTAGGTACTTGATCCAAAGGTAGTTCCCGGTTTGTTTGGATCATCTTCTCTAATAGCTATTATTAAACTTAAACATAACATGGCTTTGTTTGTTTGGTGAAGAAACATTTAAGTGTATTCAAATTTTGACAACAGTTAATTTAACTCAAATAGTTCACTTTTTAAAAACCCATTCCATTCTTATTTTTTTATCTTTACACTGTTTAAATATTACTTTCAACAAAAATTATCCAATAATACATTAATTTGAACTTATAATTCAAGTTCTACTATTTGAATACAAACATTCCATTTGGATGAACAATCATGCACAACTTGTAATCCAAACATGCACTAAGTTCTCCCTAAAGCCATATTCACAAATAACAAATATACATATGCATTTTTTTTTTTACGTATTCTCAATTAACAGATAAAAAAAAAAAAAAGTATTGTACCTGTTCGGAAAAACATTAGTAATATAGATCTTATTTCATTTATCTTGAAATTTTATGTAATTTGAAAAAAAAATTATCTAATTTCTAAAATTATAGACTTTTAAAGTTTGATTTTTTTTTTTGAAAATATTTGGAAAAGTAAATAGTAAAATTAGAGAAAAAGGACAAAAAAAAAAAAAAAACCCCTCTAAATTTCATATTACTGAGGAGTTTCTACTGTACCGGTAGAACTACTTGGTATTCAATAGTATGATTTGTGATGTGAAGCAATTCTGCATTATGGTACACCACAACGTTTTTGTGGTTTAGTGCACTATAATGGTGACACTTATAAATTAAATATTAAAAATTAATGTAACAATTTGAAATAATTTATTTATTTTAGTTTGGGAATGAATAAATCATCTTATGATGGAGTTAAAGAGACATTTGAAATATCAATTGAAGTGGGAGAAAATGAGAAAATGAATGATTGTTTGAAAATGTGATTTAGTTAAATTGAATGTGTTGGAAGATTTTATTTATTTATTTCGTCAGTCTATGCAATTAAAAAAAAAAATTCATTTGACTTCAAATGATAAGGTTAAAAACCATTTACAAAATGAAGTCGAGTGAATTTTTGAAATTATCGTTATATTATGAATGTCACTACATTTTTTACAGATAATAAGAAAAGATTAACCAAAAAAAAAAAATTCTTGAAAGCTATAGAAATGATTCCCTCACAGTCACGGTTAAATTTTAAGTAATTTATATGAGTATTTTATCATTTGTTCTTGAACTTTTATTTTAATCAATTTAGTCCCTGAATTTTTAAGTTTTGATAAGTTTAGCCCTTGATGATTATTTTTAAAGTTATTGTATATAATCATGTTTCAACACTATGTTAACATGAAATTTTACACAAATAATAAATAAGTAAAAAAATTCCTCCTTATTCTTATTAAAATCTTAAAAACTAAAATTTTTGAATTTAATGTAATAATTTTTTATAATTTTAGTTATTATATAATATGATAGATTATCATGTTAAATTTTAGAAATCATATGTGAATTTTAATGTGAGTGACCAAAATTGTCAAATATTAAATTTCAGGGGTAGTTGATCAAATCAATAATTTAGGGATTAAAATAAAAAATACTCATAATTTAATGATAAACGGACAAATTACCCGCAAATTTTCAACAAGCCAAAGTGTAATAATTTTAAAAAACCAGGGAAAGATGTGCAATTTTCCTAATTTTGTGATCCCAAAGCCAAAAGTACAAAACACAAAGGTTTGCTTAAATACTGTCAAGTTCGAAACCAAAACTCTCCAAAAGCTGCCGCTTCTTTGCTGCATCTCCTTCAAGCCAATAAAGCAAGGTAAAACACAACAACTTCAACTCCTCTTTTCCTTCCAAGCTCTAATTTTCTCGTTTGTCGAGAAAATCATTATGCACAACTTCGACTCCACTTTTCCTTCAAAATTCTAATTTTCTCGTTTGCTTTCCGTCGAGAAAATCATAATACTTCACCACAAGTTTTAAATTTCAGTCACAAACCCAGAAATGATTAGAAAAGCACTTCGCAATCCTCGACCCAACTCTTACATCAAACTATTCTCTTCGCATTCATTTGTATCTTCTCTTCTCCATTAGATTTAGAAACCCAATTACGCTCTCTATGTGAAAAGCCCAATTCCGAATTTTGCAAAGCTTTTTCGCTTTTTAACCATTCGTTGAATCTAAAAAATTGCCTTCTCCTTCAACCTGTAATTTTCTCGTGCACGCACTTACAAGGTCCGGAAACTATGATTTAGCCTTTTCTGTTTATGAGAAAATGACCCAGTTTCGAATTTTTCCCAATTTTGTTTCGTTAAGTTGTTTAATTGCTTGTTTTGTGGATGCCCATAAGCCAAAATTTGCACTTGGGGTATTGGGGTTGGTTTTGAAGCGTGGTTATAAGGCTAGTGCACTTGTTACGAATCTTCTGTTGAAGGGTTTTTGTCGAAACGGCGAGGTTGAAAAGGCGAGGGAGTTGCTTGATGTAATGGGTGGTTACTACGGTTTGTCGCCGGATGTTGTAACTTATAACACTCTTATAAATAGCCTTTGCAAGGTTAAGAAGTTGAAAGAAGCGTTGGAGTTGTTAGTTGAGATGGAGATTTCGGGTTGTCAACCGAATTCGGTGACGTACACCACGTTGATGGATGGTTTCTGTAAGGATGGTCGGGCTGGCGAGGCGCTTGATTTGTTGAAGGAGATGAAGGATCTTGATTTGGAAGCGGATGTTGTCGTGTTTAGTACGCTTATAAGTGGTTTTTGCAATGAGGGTGATTTCGATAGAGCAAAAAAGCTCTTCGATGAGATGGTTGGACAGGGGATTTCTCCGAATGTAGTTGCCTACAATGGGTTGATATGCCAGCTTTGTAAGATGGGGAAACTGAAAGAAGCCACTGAAATGTTGAATGAAATGAAACGGCGTGGAGTGCGGCCTGATATTGTAACTTATACTGGTTTACTTGATGGGCTTTTCAAGGGAGGAAATGCCATGAAAGCCAAGCAGATTTTCGACACGATGCTACAGCGTGGTGAAGAGCCTACTACCGTTACTTACAATGTTATGATTAATGGGTTGTGCAAGGAAGGGTTGATTGGTGACGCTCTTAAACTTGTGGACATGATGGTGGAGAAGGGGTTGAAGCCTGATGTGGTTACTTACAACACGTTACTGATGGGACTTTGTTCTAACGGGAGGGTTGATGAGGCGGTAAAGCTTTTTGAGGTGATATCAAAGGACGAGAACTGTGTTGAGCTGGATGTTATCACATTCAACATGATGATACTTGGTCTATGCAAGGAAGGCGTCTTAACAAGGCTATGGAAATCCATAATATAATGGTTCGAAGGGGTATGGAGGGTAACCACGTAACGTATAACACTTTGATTGAGGGATGTCTACGGATGGGAATGCTCAACGAGGCATTGGAACTCAGAAAACAGATGCTGGATATCGGATTAGTTCCGAACTCCCATACTTATGGTGCTATGATTAATGGATTTTGCAAGATGCGTTTGCTCAAGATTGCCAAAGGACTTTTATGTAAGATGAAAGCTTCTGGGCTTAGTCCTAGTTCTATTGACTATAACACAATAATGGCATCCTTATGCGATGGGGGCGGTTTGGAGCAAGCTAGGACATTGTTTCAAGAAATGATGAACTCAAATCATAGACCCAACATTGCCTCGTTTAATATGCTGATCGATGCAACTCTCAGGGAAGGGGATGTCAATGCCGCCAGAGAATTGCTAATTGACATGCTGAAGTCGGGTTTAGAACCAGATGCATTGACCTTTTCCACATTAATAAACAGATTTTCAAAACTTGGGCTCTTGGATGATGCTAAAAAGGTTCTTGAGAAGATGGTTTCTTCTGGTTTAAAGCCGGATGCCTTTGTATTTGATTCCTTGTTAAAAGGTTATTATTCGAAGGGCAAAACAAGAGAAATCATTGATCTGTTTCATGAAATTGCTAATAACGGTGTTGCTCTAGACCAAACACTTACCAATACTATCTTGATGTGCATTTGTCACTGCTCGGAAGACGTTGATGTAATGGAGATTCTCCCAAATTTTTCTCAAGAAGCATCAAAGGAGAAAAGCATTTTAAGCAAAGAGCTACTGACGAAGCTTGATAAATCTTACCCAGAACTCAACCTCTGTGCGGGGCAAAGTTTTTCCATCGCAGGATAACCTTTGTAATGACATACTGAATGTTTTCGACACTAGCTCAACCTAAGTAAGTCTTCCTTTTTCTATAATTAGCCATCATTTTTGTTTACTGCTTTGTACCCTTGGAATGATCACTTGTTATCTTGCTTCATTTCTTTTCACCATTCAAGAAAGGATTGCTTTTTCTTTGGTTTAAATCTTTTACAAAAGACAGGGTTTTTTACATTTTGTGTATGTTCTTAGCTCTCAAGTTTGGTAAAGTCTTTCTTTACGATTTTTGAAATACGTAGTTTTAAGACTTGACCATGGAAGCTTCATGTGAACTAAAAATGTAGTTCACTATTTTATTTAGGTAGATGGTTACACAGACCCATGTAACTATCGCACTTGGAGGTTCTTACAAATCGGAGTTCCACCGCTGACAGTCGTTTGAAGGTATACCACTTGGCAACTCTCTCTCTCTCTCTCTCTCTCTAAATAGAAGATGGATTTTGACATTGACAGTACAACCAAGAAATTAATTGTCAAATGGTCATGCGTAGATAGTTCTTGGAAACCATATTCTGAAGAACTCGATACTACATTTTTTTAATTCATGTGTCAATACAATAAGAACACGTATCCTGATAATCATAACTGTGTTGGGGTTTAAGGATTATAATGCTTATGGGATGCATCTTTCTGTTCTGATGCTCGTACTGATAGGAAATTCTGGAGCTGGAACTCTTGCACAGTAGGGCTTGAGAATGTGGCATTCTCCGTTATCCTAAAATCAAAACGACATTAATATTTGCATGTAGACACTGGATTCTCTATGTACAGTACTACATACTGAGCTTGGCTTTAGCATATGAAATACATGATTCAAAAGTGTAGTGGATTCTGTTTGCTTTTTATTCATTAGCTAACTCTCTGAGTACGAACATTACTTGCGTCATCCATATGAAACTTATAGTATGAAATTTTGTACGGTTGATTTGTGGTAAATGTATGAAAGGGAATGACTCAGATGGTAGGGATCCTCATTATGCTCGTTTTTGTTAATTCTTTGTTAGATTGATAAACGTCACATGGAAGTGAAGGCGGGTCTTGGCTAGTATAGACGATTCTTGATTCAGGTCTTTCAAGCAGCTTCTTGCCTATTGGCTTGATGCAAATATCCGTGCTGGAATGCAACTATACTGATATGCAACTGCGGGCCATCAGGAAATCTGGTTTTTGAAGATTTCTTGCTGCTTGCAAGTTGCCAAGTGATAGATCCATTGTTTGTTCATTAATAATATTCTCTTTGGAATCAGATGGTTCATCAGTTTTTGACTTCTAGAACTTGTTTTTAGGCTACTTAATGGAAAACAGTCTTCATTTCTTTTGTAATAGCTCTTTGTTTATGGGATTCTGCTTCGGTTGGGCGGTCCGCTCATTTCTTCGCCGTTTCCCTCAAGGATGGGGATTAGGTGGTTAGGGCGGAGGAACGTTGGCTGCCAATTTACCTGAAGTTTTGATCAAATCTTAAACGTAGAATTTCAAACAAGTAAAAATTCAACTATTACAAATTCACTGTTTTTTTTTTTTTTTTTTTACTTCTGAACTTTACTATTGAATTACACTCTATACCAAAAGACAATATATATTGTTTTTATAAATTCACTTTGCATAATTAAAAAAAAGAGTTGTAGTACATAGATCAATTTATGTACACAAGATTATAGCCAGGCATTTTGTTTGTGATCACAAGCAACCATTTGGTTGAACAATGCCAAATGCTTTTCCATTGACATTGGCACATGATGACTCTGCTGCTTGATTAAGGCAATTTAGGTTTACATCCTGGAGTTTGATTCCTGTGCACGGATTTGCAGCACTGCAGTCAAATTTTATTGCAACTGGTGTGGCTGATGTCCCTCGAATACCCTGGTATACGACGTCGCTAATCTTGATGCCCGATACCTATACAAAATACAAATAGTGAAATCAAATAAAATAATCATTTGATTAACTACATTAGTTACAAGTTTTCCCCCCTTCCTTGACTTTTTTTGCCTATAAGAAAAAGAATGGTGGTGTCTGACACTCCCGTTCACGGTTTATATGAAAATCTAGTGAAAGCATATGTGTAAAATAATATTAGGACATGATCTATCAATACTAGTATTATAATCGAGTAAGATCTAATAAAGACATTCACGACCGTTATGTCACTGCAAACAGTGGTCTTCCTCTTTCTATATTTACTTGAAAGTTGGTTTAGAGCTTGGCAAATGAAAGAAATGAAGTGAAAAGAAAGCAAAATTGTTTAATAAAGGATGCCTTACCTGACTAGGGCAATCGATGTTGTGGGGACATAATTTTGATCTATAATTATTGGATTTTGGACATTACGCATGGTCACATCTTCAAATTGGACCCCTTTGACGAATCCACTGCTGGGCCTGGCCCAAGCCTTTATCCTAAGCCCATTCTGAGTACATGTGAAACTTGCATTTTTAACCGTCACATTTTGCACTCCTGCCTCTACCAGCTCTCCGCCAAGGCTTCCTATGCTGCAAATATGTACATACCACATACATACATAAGCAAATATTTAACTGCACACACATGTTTTAATATACTAGTTGACAAGCGATGCGTGTGGAATAGACAACCAAAACAACAGCAAAATAAAAATAAAAAAATAAAAAAAGCCATGCGTAATTTAGGACTCCATATGGTGATGACATGGCCACCAATGGCAAACAAACAAGAAAGTAGAGGGGGGGGGAGAATAAAGTAATGCATTTATACAGCAAATAACAGACATTAAGAATAATTCGAGTAAACAACATAAATAAAAAATTTACTAAGTAAATGATTTATTCCAATAAATTATCAATTTACTAGATGAATTTGCTATTTATTGATATTTACTTTAAATAATTTTAAAATCATATTATTTACTTCATTTAGTTTGGTAATATATATGCTATTTATTACGATTTTTGTTATTTTTTAAGTTTGTTCACATTAATGCTACAAATTTACGAACATGAATAAATTTTCGAGGGGCATGTAAAGAATTCAGCTAGATTAACTGACCTAATGCCATGGCCAGGGCCACAGGCAACATGTTCAATCCACAAGTTCTTGGTACCGGGGCCGACGGAGATGCAGTCATCGCCGGTTTTGATGGTGGAACCCTTGATGACAACGTTAGTCGAGAGTTGGACGTGGATGCCGTCGGTGTTGGGGCTGTTGCCGTCGGCGATGACTTTAACTCCTTGAATTTGAACGTTGGAGCAGGCATTTATCACAATGTGGAACATTTGGCTGTTTAATGACATTAGTCCTATGATCTTGATGTCTTTGGAGTTTGTAAAGCTTAGAGTCTGCAATCAAATTTGTACACTCATTACGAACAGATCGGTCACAAACAAACATAAATATATCCAATTATACAAGTAAAATTCGTTGCTTCCTTGTAAAAACTGTATGAATTAGCAATAGTACCGGAACATGCATATAACAATTATATATATATATATATATATATAGTATACATGACTTTGTAATTGGCGGCCAGCGCAGGTAGAAATTGCTTAAAACATAAACTTGATATGTTTTTGATACGTGTATTGCACTGTAGTAAATATTTTATGGAATAAATAATCTAAATAGTTATTTTATTAATATCAATTTTATCATATTTATGGTACGAATAAACATTTATGTACGTATGCATATATATATATATATATTCATATATTTGTATAGGTATGTTTATATGAAAGATCTCTGGAAAAAAAAAAAAAAAAATCTTTGAATTCAACAATAGGATTCGGTATTATTATGACTCTGTAGAATTTTTCGTATTATATTATCTATTGTATTAATTGCACACAGATGTATTGCTTCTGATCAAAGGAAAAAAAAATTACGATTTTATAATTTATACGGTCTGTCCTACGAAGCTTGCTAATTATATGAACAAGATCTTTTGTCTTACTCTAACTTGATTCCATTTCGAGAATTATTTTATCAATTTTAAATGTGTAAGATAATAGTGGTTTTTTTTTTTTTTTGGGTGAGAAGAAGGATAAGACTAACCGTAGCTCCGCCGGGGCAGTTGGCACCTCCGGCAGCCGCCAATTTACAAGCCCACAAGGCGGCTCCTCGGGCATCAAGCCTGCCTCCAACGACGGAGACGTCGCTAACTCCTTCGAAGCTAATCCACGTATCATTTTCTCCAAGCACCCGATAATCTGCCGGAGCCACCAGCGTCCCATCAATTTTGAAACCAATCTTGGGGCTCCTACACTCCCCTTTGAACGCTAAAGACCGAAGCAAAAACCTTCCTCGTGGCACGTATATCACCGCGACACTCTCGGAGGCACATGCCGCGGCCCATGCACTGAGGAAGCCCTCCGTCGAGTCGGTCAAGCCGTCGGGTCTTGCTCCGAAGCTGAGGACGTTGTAGGAAGTAGTGGAGGAGTTTGTAGCAGCAGAGATTAGAAATGGGCTTGAAGAAATGGTCAAGAGTAGAGAGAGGAATATGGAGAGATCGTAAGTGGTTTTGGAAATGGCCATTTTTTGAATATTGGAAGCTGAAAGATGAAATAAAAATGAAGTACTTTGGGATAAATATTATGTGTTATATGTAACTAATTATATTAAATATTGGGCTAAGAGTTTGGTGGAGGGAACCTGAAGAGGTTTGGTGTATTTATAGTGTGAATTATCATGCGTTACTAGAGGAATTTGGAAATGGTTTTAAAGGATAATGAAAATATATTAATTAGGCGATGTTTTAGGGTTTAAGAAAGATGGTATTAATTGGGAATGTTCATGCATGGATACACAAATTAAGAAAGCTGCGCCGAACCAAATATGCCCGCTAGTTTGGTTGTCACGCTTTTCGAGTCTTTTTGGTTATTGTTGATGATTGCTATATAAATATATATAATTAATAAAAAAATATATATATATATATATTTACTTTTTGATTGCTGTATAATGATACTTGTTGATGATTGCTATTAATGATTTACTTTTTGACTAAATTACTAATGTATTCCGTATAAAAATTAACAAAAATGATTATTATAGTAATATTTTAATAATTTAGAGACAATGTTTGTTTTTTTTTTATAACTAGAATAATCATCGATTATCAAAAATATTATTACAGTAGTTATTTTTATATTTTTTTTTGTTTTTTTACGGAATTCGTAGTTAGTATCACTTTTAAATTAAATTATTAATAAGTTTCGTTTAAAAATTAACATAAGGGATTATTATAATAATATTTTAAAATTTTAAGGACATTCTAGCTACGAAAAAAATACAAATATCAAAGTTATATAAAATTAAAATTTTAGAGATAAAATGAGTAATTTACCCATATATATGTATTCTCTGTTGACACTAACAATTCTTTGCATTTGATAGCTCAAAATACCATACAATAACAAGGTGAACTAGCTGGAAGTATAGCGTGTATTTTATTTTTAGCCTCCCTTGTATATAATAAGTGGCCGCTTGCTTGCTTCTATGTTTTGGACTTGTGTTTAGCTTTCTCTCTCTCTCACTTATCTATATATTGTTTTTAAATTTAAATTTGAAGATACAAAATTTATCGGTGAGTTTGCTTTTTAAATCATGATGGTTTATATTATTTTATTTGATTGGATAATATGTTCCTGGAGTTTAGTCAAAGTTTCTTTGCTACGACCTTCAAAATTCTATCAATAATTTAAAAAGTATTCCGTACACATTCTTGAGGAAAAAACAGGATATAATTATTTTATTAAATAGTACTAGACATATCAACTTTAATATGAATATTTTTATATGTCAATTTACATACTGGTCATCATCGATTTAGTGATATACAATCTCTTATCATTAATCATAACTCACACATCATATCAATTAATGGACAAAAAGAAAAAAAAAAACCGGGATTGGAATTGATTAATTTCCCTAATATTATACTTATTTTAATCTTAATTAGTATATAACTTGTACAATGGTTATAAAAGAATAAATACTCTAGTTGAATTCCTTCCATTACGAGATTTTTTCTCTCTCTAAAAGTAGCATTCTTTTAATTACCATTTCATCTAACATTTTTCTGAAATTAGTTTTATAAGTTTTATATTTTATATTATATATATATATATATTTTTTTTTTCAGGGTAGTAAGCATATACAGCTAGGTTATTGAATGAAAGTTTGAAACAAATAAAAACAAAGGATTAATTATGATTTTTTTTTTTCTAAATCATTGTTCTTGTAATATTTTATTTCTCAAATTTGAAAAACATGATATCTATATTTCAAAAAAAAAAAAAAAGGGTCGTTATGTTAGAAACATTAAAGGAAAGAACATATATTGCACTAATCATGATCGTTGTTAAATACGTCGGAAGACAAAACTTTACAATGGTTCTAGTTTGAGGAAATATTTATAATTATGCTAAATTTTAAATAAAGATTACCAAAGTACACTTGTATGATATAACAAAATTTTGACATGTGTTTTTGTCGTAAAAAACTTTAATAGAAAGACACTTCTTGTTAACAGACGTAAATCAAAGGAGTCGATATTACAGTTTGAAATTTTAGAGACAATTGTCATGAGAGTTGTATAATTCTAAAAATAAAAAAGTATTTAAAAAGTGGCATGAGATAGAGAGAGGGAATAATATCTTCATCGCTGTACATGACATTATTTGTTAAACAAAAAGCAATCGGCTGCTCATGAGCTGGGAAATACCATATTACATCTTTTTTTTTTTTTTTTTTTCAATCTTTTGTCAAGTTAGAAGAAGTGACAAAACATGATCCAGAAACGAAAGTTGATGAAACAATTATCAATACATCTTCGACGACCAAGGGGAAATACAGTTTTTTATTCATCTCCAATCACCATTGACCCATTAGGGTTTTTTTTTTAATTTTTTTTAATTTTTTTCTTTTTTGAAGAAACAAATCAAATCAGATAATACGTGTCATCACACCCTTACCTCATATTATTTAAAAATTCATCAGGATCACAAATCAAACGCAGTGTGTATCAATGTACGGCCTCATCACCTGTCAATAACACACAATTAATAAATTGATTAAATCCGAGTGCGATGAAATAAAAACCACAAATGGATAAACAAGAAAAATTAGGTTAGGTGACCATTTTTAGTTACCTAATTGAATAGATGACCAAAACTTTTTTTTATTTTATTTAGCAAAATGTCTATTTATCATTTTTTCCATATTTGGTCAATCAATGATTGTCTAATGGTTAATCAATGATTGATTATAAAATTTGATAATTTACATTATGATTAATCAGTCATTGATCATTTAAAAAAAAATGACTTTTTAGCTAATTTTTAAAAATTCATTTTTTAAAAATTTTCTTAAAAAAAAAAAAAAAAAGCCACCTAGTTATAAATCCCTAAATAAAAATCACGAAATGGTCGTCATTTACCGTTACGTCTCTACAACCGAACTCTATATATGGCTTTTGAGTACTACGACTTAAGTTCTAATTTTAATCCAAATCGAGTCAGGAATCACGTGAGACTAGTTCATATATGATGTTCTTACATATAGTTTCCTTAAATGGAGGATTGGACTATATGAGTTGTATTATTAATCAACATTTCTTCTAAGCGGGCGTCATAAATTATTACCAATTTCAGTTAAATTTTCAGCACAAAATATTAATATGGATAAAGCACATGTATTTCTTCCTAGTATAGGATTATAGTTCTATTTTGATGTGTTAATTAAACTTTTAAAAAGAGTAATTGACTTAAATGGTCCTTGAACTCTTTATAAAATGACAATTTGGACAATTTTTTTTTATTTCATCTCTTTCCTCTCTCTCTCTCTCCCCCCTTCCCTCCAATATCCTCGGCATTGGGGGGTAGAGACTCAACTTGAGCCTTAGCCTCTCTCTCCCTCCCTCCTCCCCATATCTTCGGCGTTGGGGGGGTAGAGACTCAACTCGAGCTCGCCAACAAGGGGGTGGGTTCCGAGAGGCGCCTGAGTTCGCTGCCCAGGGGGGGGGGCATCGGTGGTGGAGAAGACAATGCAGGGGGCTTTGAGTAAGCTCTCTCTCTCTCTCTCTCCTTTTTTATTTGTTTTTTTTGTTTTTAATGCATATTGGGTCTTTTTTTTAAATAAGGGTATTTTTATCTTTTAATGGTTAATCTAATATATGTAATGGGTTACATGACCTTTTCCGTTAGAAACTTAACGGAATTGGATGGACATGACTAGATTACCTCCATTTAGAGAGTTTAGAGTTGTTTCGACCAAAATTTAAAAATAAGGGATCAAATTATTATCTCTTTAATAGTTTAATAATCATTTGCGCTAATTACTCTTTTAAAATGCTATAAAAAAAAAGTATAATAAATAATATTATCATGCATTGTGCTCATATGTGTAAAGTTATATATACTTTTTATCATTTATGTTTTGAAACATGTAAAAGTTAAAATTGGTTATATATTAATATGACAAATTTGTCATTAAGTTTGATATTTGGTAGGAAAAATATATCATATTAAAGAACATTTTTTTTACCCATGTCAAAATTTGAGGATAAATAAGAAAATAACAGTTTTTAAAAAATAATTAAAGTAAATAACATGTTTTTAAAATGTTTTAAATAAAATAACAATAAATAACAAATTTATCATGTAAATGATTTATTTACGTCTAGTAAATATACTATTTATCTAATAAATTTGCTATTTACCAATTAAAATTTTCATTTACCTCGTAAACTTATTGTTTACTGCAAATATTTTGACACATTATCACTTACTTAAATTTTTTTTTCCGTAAAAATACAATTTACTATAATTTGCTCGATATTTATTATTAATGCATAAATTTAACATTAAGTGTACAAGAGATCTTCTAAAATACTTTTTTTAAAAAAATATTTTATAAGAAAAACTTCAACAAAAACGAAATAGGCTTTGAGTGGAATGAGTCATGGATAACATATATCTGCAACCTATGCAACACTAGATCTGACCTGTCTGTGAGAGGGCAAACGAACTATTACTGATCTGTCACTCTTAATTAGAATAAAAAATAAATAATAAGATCATAATAACTCGAACGAAGGAAAAACAACTAATGAGCATCAATATGGAAAGACAAATCTTGGATATGAATCTGTGTTTTTAAAAAAGCTTATTTTTTTCACTTAAAAAAGGGAGTTATGAACGCGTGTTGACTATCCAGATGGTTAATGTAACATGTTGACAAGTATATATATTTATATTCATGAACATCTTTTGTGTGCATTCTATCTGGACCAATACATATATATGTATATATCCCTTTCCATTATATATATACACATATATATATGTATATATGTACATACGTACCGTAACTTATAACAGTTTGTTTCATAATGAAATTGACAAGTGCTTCCCAGTTGGTCTAGTCAAGGTTGCTTGCAATAGACAAAGCTTCAAATCAAAGTCAAACCCAAACATATTATCAAAGTTAAGCTAACTAAATCAGCTGATCGCCTAATCATTATGTTGATAATCGCGAGGTAACTAAACATGTCGTCTTAAATGACTACTAATTTTTTAAAATTTGTCAACCACATATGACGATTGATCATGGAACGAATGACTTTGGATTCTGATGACGTGATAATCAAGTTAAATAAATTGGATATTGTAAAGAGGGACATAAATATTTATGCATGACCAAAAGGGCATTCCTTTTACTTAACTAACCCTAAAAAATCTAGGAAAAAAAAAAAAAAAGAAAGAGGAAGAAGCGCAAAACTTTCAATAATATAAATTGAGAAACATTATGGGGCCGTAAGAAATAAACTTTTGCACTGTGGTTCAGACTAACAAATTTGGAATAATAAAAATGCCCGTAAAATGTCCCATCAGGCTACTAGCAGTAGTTCACCATGTTACCAGAAATATCTGGCCGTTATCGTGTTGTTGATGGTTTCTTATTGTCGTACTATCAAGGATTACCAAAAGAAAAAGGACCCAGCCGAGAAGAGTTGAGGGCATTCCACCAAGAACGAGTGATGCAAGTTATATGTAACGCCTCTTCTAAGTAAGCAGTTTGAAAAGAACGTTAATTAACGAATAAGAAACTCAAATTTAACAAAAATAATAGTACACAACAAAAAAACTCTATATTAGCATCATAGCAACTCTTATTTCTTACACATATCTTTTACATATAAGAGATCAAAAAAGACTTTTCATGCAAATAATCTTAAAACACCAAGAGCTATTTAAAATATTCACACTTAAGCTCCTTAATTTGGTGGGATGTTACAAGCTAGGGGGTTTTATGGTTGGTTTGAAAGGAAAAACCACAAACTAAACGTAAAAAAAGTTTAATAGTGTTTTGATCAGTTTAATCAGTTGGAAGTTTTTAGACAAACCAAATCTTATAAAATCAGTTTAATATTATATAATCAGAACCAAATGTTTGCATGATCTTAACATGCGAACAAATGGATAGTCTTGTAACTTAGTTATATATTATTTTTTTAGAACTTTCAAATAGTTAAAAGTTTTACTTAACCATAAAAAAAAAAAAAAAAAGATATAAGAAAGATAACATGTATGAAAATAGAGAGAAATACGACACAGATGAGAAATAATATTTATAAAAAGGATATAAAAAATTCTGGTTGATTTGGTTGATTTTCATGGCCGAATGTCTAAAATCACTAGCCAAACCATAGCCAAAGAAAAGAGGAGAGAGAAACTTTCAAACTGACCAAAACACTTAGCCATTGTGATTTTTCGTGGCAAGCTGGGAATGGGATTTCCATGGCAGAGGAGGGAAGGTGTGCGAGAAAAGAAGCCGCGAGAGTAGAAAATATGATTAATTAAATCATACTTTTTTTTTTTTTTTTTTTTTGCAAATTAAGATTATGATTTTTGCACACCTCTATTTATTTTGAGGCACACATCTCTTGGTTTTGTTGCCAACATCTTAATAGAAGGAAGTAAAGGGTATAAGAAATTAGTTGAAAGATTTTGAATTTTATGATTGTCTGATAGTAAAGAAAATAGAAGAGAAATATTATGAGAGTGATTACTTATATATTAAACACCTCAATTTCAATTTTAATCTCCTAAGTTAAAAAAAAATTACTAAAAAGACTGAACCAGTTATAAATAATTTTTATTTTTCTCATTCTCTTCATACTATCATAAGAAAAAATATCTCTATTCCTTTCTATTTCCTTCACATAATTTTTTTTTGGTTAGATTTTTATTTTGAATTTGGATAAAGACATTCAAATTTATACTTTGTGATAAAATACATGTGAAATTATTATTAAATCATGCCACAATGACAATTTGTTAGATTTTGTCTAAACTATCTACCAATATTCTTCCATGTTTACTCATCTCTTTTCTTTTAACTTATTTTCTCTTCTATTTTATGGTACTCTTTTTATTTAAATTTAAAAAATTAGATAAATAGACACTTTTTAAATACTTTTTTAAGCAATAGTTAAATTTTTTTATTTAAAAAATGACCGTTTATTAATAATTGACTATAATAATGATTGACTTAAAAAAAATATATTAATATTTGATCAATTACTGATTATCGAATCAATTCATTAATCATTATTGATATTTTTTAAAAGTAATTTTTTTCTTATTTATAAAATTTGATTATTTATTAAAACTTCTTCAAAAAGACCATTTACCCACTTATTTTTAAATTTATATATATGTATATACACACACCTATATATTTTTTTTCTTAAAAAGAAAAAAAAAAAAAAAAAAAAAAAAACAACAAAAAAAAAAAAACCACGTTTTCGGCGTGGGCGGCTCCATCTAAACTCCGAAGTTCGTCACTCCGAAGCTCAGGGTCCGAAACTGAACTCTCTAATGTTACGCATATCCCAAAATCTCCTACGCAGAACCCACCAAAATCCCAGCACCCTCACTCTCTTCCTTCCATTCTTCGTCGAACCCAGCCTCCAAATCCCCACCTCGCAACCACCACAAAATCAGAACTCAGAGCAGAGATTGTGGTGGCGGCCGCGGCGCCATTTCTCCGGCGGGTCGGCGTCGAGGCCGAGCCTTTCTATATGGCGGCGGAAGAAGGAGATGAGCAAGGAGGGCCTGATCGCCGCCAAGGAGCTCAAGAGGCTCCGGTCCGACCCCTTCCGGCTCGACCGGTTCATGCGCTCCCATGTCTCTCGCCTGCTCAAGTCCGATCTCGTCTCCGTCCTCGTCGAGCTCCAGAGACAGGACCAGGTCTTCCTCTCCATGAAGGTTCGTCAGATTCCGCTTTCTGTGTTCTTTTTCGTTGTAACTAAGGTTGTCGAGAGGGGGAAAAAAAAACTAGAAAATTAGGAGCTAGAGGGAAGAACTTTGCAACGATTAGGGATATCTGGATTTAATCTAGGTTCTGTTTGGTATGTGAGAAAATATTTTGGAAATTGCTGATTTTTAAGGCCCTTGTTTCCAGGGCCAACTTTATTTATGTTTTTGCACTTTTATCTGATGATGTTTTTACTTGGTTAAGCATCGTTTTTCGAGTTCGAATTCATATGGGTTTTGCCACTTTTAGGTGAATTTGCCTCTATAATTTTGATCCTGAGAACGGTTATAAGTGAATTAAGATGTTGGAATAGTAGGACCTTGATCTGGAGAACAAGAGATGCGTACACAATTCGGGTTTCAGAGGCTCTAGAAAAAGTGATGCAGAATTACAAGTAGAGAAATCTTGATTAGTTTCATAGGGGTGAGAATTCTATCGAGGATCTTAGTAAGGTCCGCTCGAGAATGCTTTGCCTTTTCGCTTGCTTTTTCTACAGTTCGTTGTAAGTTCTGAACTGCTTTATGTAGTCGGTGAATTTGTTATAACTAGTAAACGTTGTTTCTGGTTAGACTTTAGAAAATGCATTCTCACATGGAAGGTATCCACAGGTAATTTCAGTGACCTTATAATATCGTGATCTGAAAAATTGGAATTAGATAAGTCTGTGGACGCAATTGCGTTTTCTGTGATTTTAGAAGAATTTGCTAAAATGACAAAGTTAGAAAGCGAAATTAACAAAAATGAACCCTATTTTTTCACGGTAAAAGTAAGGCGCTGAAGTCATTATGTAAATAAAAAGTTTGAGAAGTCATTTAGCAACTAAGGCTAGCTAGCTATCTATTGAAGTCATTTTGCCGGTGAACCTGTGATGTTTATTTCCTATTAGAAGTATTAATCATTATACAGGGATTGTAGAATTATATAGGGAAAGTTAGGTGTATATTAGCTGTATTGTATTTATTTGTATAGCTGATTGTTAGGAATTCTTTTTAGTTTTCTGTTTGTAATTGTTTCCTCTTTTTTTAGGATTTAGTTTCCTAGTTTATAGAGGTCCCTCTTATGATTCTTCTTGTATAAATATCCTTGTAAAGTATTGAATAAAAGATCAGAAAATTCCAAAAACTTTCATGGTATCAGAGCCAACCCTAGCTAACCAATCTGCCGACTCCAAGAAGCCCTAGCCTTGTCGTCGCCAAACTGTTAGCTATACTCTCGGCCATCTCTTTTTCCCATCATGACTGAATCCGGCCAGTCATCACCTTCAGCCACTTCGTCTCTCTCCGGACCCTCCACCACGCCGGTTATGCCTCCTACCCACACCGAAAACAGCCTCCTTGTAACAAACCACAGACTTAATGGCCACAATTACCTTCAATGGTCTCAATCAGTCATGATGTTCATCAGTGGCAAAGGTCGGGATGATTACCTCACCGGCACCATTCAAACCCCAGCAAAAAACCGATCCACAATATAGGACTTGGAGGTCCGAAAATAATATGGTAATGTCCTGGCTTATTAACTCCATGACCACGGAAATAGGAGAGAACTTCCTACTATACACGACTGCCAAAGAATTTGGGAGGCTGCACGTGAG
>CM046363.1:8951104-8969725 GCA_025413025.1 Ficus hispida
TTTTTTTTTTTTTTTTTTTTTTTTTGCATTTTCATTACATTGAAATTTGGGTTATATAGTTCAATTTAAGTACGGACATGGTTATATATGTAGTTTAGTATTGAGTAGGGTAAGGTTAAAGACTTTTCTTTTAAAAGGAGGTTATGACTGTCATTTTTTTAATAAATTTTGAGTAAAAATTGAAATAACAAAAGTTGAATAAGGACAAGAAACCCATTGAATACAAGAGGCATGGGGGTTCACTTGAATGTTCTAATGTTTACTAAATCGTAAAAGAATGTAATGAGATTTGAAAGTAAAATAAAGTAATAGGAATGATGATTATTGATTCTATTTTTTATTGTTTAATTACTTGTCTATTGATAGAGTAAAGGAAAATAATCTCATTTTCTTTATAGAGTTTACTAAACATAATAATGTTAACTTTATTAATAAAAAATGTCCTTTTTCATGATCAAATTTCATTAAACATATAGAAACTTATTTAAAGTATATAAGTAAATTTAATAATTATTCTCTTTGATAACTAATTAATATCAAAGAGTTACAAGAATTGACATTCCCCCTTTTCATTTTTTCTATATTGCATAGACACACTAAATTCTCATTTTTTATTTTGTTAATAAATACATGATTAATTGAAAAAGGGAATTCATTTTCCTTTTCTTGTAATGCAAAATAAACATGCCCTAGGAGTGTATATAATTCATGAACCATGAAGTAACTTTGTTGTTTTCAGAGAAAAAAAAAAAAGTAACCTTGTTTTCTTTTTTATAAAAAATTAAAACTAAAAAAAAAAAAAAAGGATTCAGACATTATATCGAATTTTGGTAGTGTTTTTCGAAATAGGAGGATTGGTTGCCTTTTATTTCTTCACTTTTATCTCAAGGTCTCTGACGTTACTTGTGACAAATAGAGTCAAAAAGAAAGAAATTCTGATCATGATGCTCTGTAGAATCTTTGTCGGGAACTTTTTTTAATTATTCTCCATCAATATTCTATAAATTTTAAGTTCATTCTCCTTTTGCTTCTAATTTTAAGAAAATCATACTTTACACTTTGACTTTTGAATTTGTCCCCTTTAAACCATTTTATTTAAATTTTGATTTAAAACAAATTTAAAAATAAGAGAATATAACATGATACATATAAAATTGCATAACATATTACATTAAATTAATTAATAGTTATATCTATTAGAGCTATACAATTGTTTGTAATGACATGCATGGACAGCACATTTGCTTGACCAGGACTTAATGTGCCTACAAGCCAACAACAGCATCAATAAAATGACAAGCCCCGTTACATTAATGTGAATTGATGTTTTAAAATAAAAAATAAAACCAAGAACAACTTTATGGGATAAGTTTATAGTTGGGCATGAAAAGTATATTGTACCGATAAATCTTTGTAACATCAGATCTTAATCAAAAACTGCTTGTTATATATATATATATATATATATATATATATTTGATGTAAGCTTCATTAAATCTAATGATCATTAATGTGTATTACCAATAAGATATCATATCATAAAAAGTTTTCATTTTATGGTAAAATATAAAAATATCTCACTACAAAGATACAATTTTTAAGCATTATATCTTATTTAGCGGTTAAATTATAATTATACTTTTTATAATCTCATATAAGTTAAAGTAATTTGATGATTCATATTGTATTTTGCCATACTCTATCAGAAAATTCTTCTTCTTTGTGTTACCTGTCTTTGAATTTGATTATATCAAAAACACTGTTTCGTTTAGCTATGTTAAAGACTAACAAACAGAGAATTAAACTTCTAAAAGCACTTTCTCAAAAAATAATATAACTATAGTGCTTTGTAAAAGTGTACAAAAGCAATTTACACATACCCCAATGCAATATTTGGAGAGGTTGGATTTTGTATTTTGTATTTTATATATATATTTTTTTTTGAATTTGGGAATGAAATATTCGACCTTACGATGAAGTCATATATGAAATTATCATTAAACTATAAATGTAATCACAGATTTTGTAACTTTTAGATTCTACTTTTTCTTCTATTTTGATTTTGAGTCAAAAAAGGTACTCGTATGAAAAGCACAACATCACTAAACCAAGCCTTCCTATAGACTCCTCTCTTGAAAATTTAATGGCATGAAAATTACGGACATAATTTAATGCGGATCAAAAAGTTGAACTTTGGTAAATTCTTGATTGGGTTATGGTATGGTGAAAGAAACCATTAGATTTTTTGCCCAGCAAATTAACAGCAGTCAGCAAGGAATGATCTTCTGCAAAGAAACATAGTGATACAAAACACGACAATAACCTATTTTTTCTCTCAAGACTTTATCTAACTCTACAATGACGCAGACCCGGCTCAATCATCCTTTCCGGTTGTGTTTGTTACATTTTTTTTTATGAAAAAAAAAAAAAAAACACATATTCACGTTATTAATTGCTTCTTCTTTTTTTTTTTTTTTTTTTTCAACCTTTTGAATTAATGCATCGATTTTTTTAAGGTATTAAAACAAATCCCTTATTTCATGCAGTTCCTTTTTAAAACTCAATTGAAAATGTGAGGCAGACGGTTATTTTTGAATTTTTCACATAATGACCCGGCAACAAAATTTCAAAAATCCATACAATAAGCAATAAGATTATGTCTCAGAACCCTAAAACCAAATATCTAATGACCAAATTAATATAAGTTTCAACCATCCAAAATGACTTAAAACACAATACCCTTCAAACATCTAATCAGTTTCAATCTATTACATATTAATGACTCAGTAACCTAAAAACTAAACAATCCATAGCATATTAATCGAATAAAGCAATAACATAATGGATAAAAGATTAAAAAAAAAACTTAGAAAAACACAATCACATTTAGAAGTACAACCTTACACTTGAAACCAAGATAAGCACACACATTCCCTCACTCAAAAAACAGATATATCTTTTACCACTTTTCCCATAACATGGCTCATAATTATATATGAACCACCACACTTTTGTAAGATAAGCACACACGTTCCCTCACTCTAAAAACAGATATATCACAGATATATCATATATATGAACCAGTACCACACTCAAAATACAGATTTCATATCATATACTCGGCTATTTTAGTACCGATTTGTCAAGTTTGAAGCTAGACATCAACATGAACCCAGAGACCTTCTCCAATCCACTTTTGAGCTCTAATTCTGTACATTGGTCCCATGAAAGGATCTTCTTCCTTCCAAATAACGATCTTGTCTCCAACTGTGAGCCGTTTCTGGTTGACGAATTTGAGCCATTCTCGAGACTGAAAATCAGGCTTCTTGTAGGGTCCTGTGCTCCTAATGGCGCAGTAGAACGCCCAGTAGAAGCCTTTCCCATCTATAGCCCTAACCACCACCTTGAGGCCTTCCCCAAACTCCGGTAGTATTCTTAGCCACCCCGCCGGAACCGAAAACTTTCCCGTTACATCGCCCACAGTCAAGTACTTCTCCATTGTTTGCGGTTGATCGGCAGAACACTCTACGGTTTGGTTTGGTTTGGTTTTCTTACAACTCACACTCGTTTATAATCCCCTTAATGCCCTTTCCCCCTTCTTTCATCATATTTAAAAATTAGCAAAATAACTTTAAAAAAATTAAAAAAAAAAAACCATTGTGGGCCCCACAACTATTATAACTTAAAAGCAATGCACCGCACCCAAAAACATCCAAGAGGTTTATGCCCATGATTATGTTTAACTTTCATCTTCAAAAAAAAAAAAAAAAATTTGTGGGCCCCACATCAACTTGCCCAGTAGTTTCTTTGATTACCTTTTTTTGATCAATTAGCAAAATAATTCCCCATAACCGCTACAAACTAAAAAACTATTAGTAGCATATAGCTCCCATCTCCCATCTTTTGATCAATTAGCAAAATAAGGATCAATTAGACAAAAATAATTTCCCAAAACCCACCTAGCCCGGAAATAAGACAAGACAAAAAAGGTGCAAATTCCCATACACTCCCAACACTCCCTAACGGCCATGCAAATCCGCAAATCTCCCCAAAGTCCCAATCATTCGCTACCCCAGGTGCCCCCAGAATATCCCATCTGGCCCCGGCCCCGGAATATCCCATATACCTCCCCGGAAATAAGACAAAAAAGTGCAAAATCCAGAAAACTGGAACACGTTCACTTTGGCCATGCCCAATCATTCGCTTAGGAATTAGCAAAATAATCTATTCACTTTTTTTTTAATTAAAAAATAAAATCCACTGTTTGCCATCTGGTCCTGGCCAAAAAAAATTTTAATTAAAAAAATAAAAATAAAATTTCCATTGTTTGCTGTTTGTATCCCATCTGTAGCTCCCAGACCCAACTTTTTTTATTTGTCCAAAAATTTTTAATTAAAAAAATAAAAATAAATATCCATTGACTTTTTGCACTTGAAAAAGTAGATGCGTATTCTCATTTGGTTAATTTTGTTTTCTTTATATAAAAAAATGAGAGGAGACATGATTTAGAAGTAATAACTAGATGGTCGTTCTATTATAATTTTATTGTCGCTCCATAATAATTTTATGGTAGTTCTTCCATTTTTTGTGGTTGTTCTTCTGTTTTGCGCGTATTACACAGTGTGAATTTAAGTAACAAAATTGACAACCCTCAAAATCTACAAATGTCTTAAGCTCGAAAGGAAAATCAATCATTGTAATTATCTAGAATTTCAACACTTAATACTAACACAAATCCACTCAAGGCTCTCGTGTGTATGTATGATGACCCAAACTACCCAACCAATCAAACACCAGATTGATTTATGCATTAAAGAAGTTCATGGACTTATCGCTAAATGATGAACTTAAAAACTACCATAGGCCCAATTTAATGTAGGTTAAGCGTAACACTGGAGATCAATAGGACTTTGTACGGCTTGTAACGTAAGGCTAAGGTAAAGGATAGATGAAAAAGGAAATGTTTAAGCTGAAATCACCCTAAGCACGCCTTGCACCTCATAGACCTCATAGACTTCACAAACATTCAATGGAAAACCCCAAAATCCCCAATTTTGTATCAAATTAATCAATCATCCTTTCATTCCATAAAAGCGATATAAAAGCAAACAACTCAAAACTTTTTAAGTTTTTTTCTCTTTTTCTTTTCTTTTCTTTCTCTCTCTTTTCTTTAATTATTTATTACACCCCCAAACTTATTTATTTACATGAATACTTGGGTTTTTTTTTTTGGGGGGAAATTCATGTATTATGATTTAGGGCATTGGGGAGGTAGTACTTGTAGAGGAACCTACGTACCGAAGAGGACATAGCGTTGCCTACAACCAATGTTAAAATTATATCTGTGTGTATTGACGGGAAAAAAAATATAAAAAATTTAGCTAGTATCAGTTTGGACACACATATTCTAGGTGAACATCTATGTATCAGTTTGAAGTTCACCTTTTTTTCATATATATATATATATATATATTTTGAACTTCACGTCCTTTTCATATATATATATATATATATATTTGAACTTCACCTCCTTTTCATATTAGTCACTCTCATTCGCTTACTTTATATACGTATATTCTATCATACATGGAGACTGCAAAAGTGCAGGAAAGAACTATCTTTTTTCTCCAATGCTTAATCAACTAAGATTTATACATACATACATATATATATATATATATATATGTGCTCCAAAGAAACGTTGAATTTATTCTGTCCGACGTAATTTGAGGTGTGCTCGCAAGTCGCAACGGACAAAGAAGGTCCTTTCAACCTGCTTCAATTATGCCTATTCAATTCGCCGTCCTTCATGTCTATAAATTATGTGTAAACGGGAAAAGAACAAAGATGCTCTTTGTACAGTGAAGAGGATCACGTCCATAAATATGCTAGCTAGTTTAGTTTTTTAGCCACTAAGATGAAATTCCATACTCAAAAGATGAAGGAAAATTTCCGTTACCCTTGATGGGGGTTAGCTCTGGGATTTCTGAATTTGAAACTTGAAAGTGTTTTCATTTAAAAAAAAATGAAGCAATATGCTACACACTGCTAGAATATATGGATACCACGACGGAAATTCAACGACGATTTTTAAAAAAAACCGTCGTCGTAAATTCGGAAAAACACGGAGTCAGAAAGCAACAAAAAAACTGTCGTGGAAGGACGAGATTCCACAACAGTTTTAAATAACCATCGTGGAAGCTCCTAGATTCCACGACGGTTAACAAAAACCTTCGTGGAAACTCAGAGCTTCCACGACGGTTAACAAAAACCGTCGTGGAATCTAGGAACTTCCACGATGGTTCACAAAAACCGTCGTGGAAGCTCCGGCTTCCACGACGGTCTTTTGACCGTCGTGGTTAGTCTCCAAGCGCGCGGCCGTGCACCTGGGCCGTGCGGGCGCGTGTCTGGCTCTGGTAGGAAGGAGGCAGAGCGTTCCACGACGGTCTTTTGACCGTCGTGGTTGGTCTCCAAGCGCGCGGCCGCGCGCCTGGGCCGCGCGGCCGCTCGCCTTGGCCGTGCATGCGTGCGCCTTGGTCGCGCGGGGCGCACGCCTGCGTGCTTCTTTGACATCCTTCCACGACGGTCAAAAGACCGTCGTTGTAGGTCCTCCCCGAGGACCTACCACGACGGTCTTTTGAGACCGTCGTGGTAACTTTTTATACCACGACGGATTTTAAAAAAACCGTCGTCGTATCCGTTCCGTAAAATTTTAAAAATAACCCGGGAAGCATACGCACTTGCATGTTGTCCAGATTTTGCATCCTACATATATAAAATCAAATGAAAGACCTTATTTCATACACTTTCTCTCTCTAATTTTCAGTACATCTCTCCCCTCTCTCCCTCTTTGCTTGCCTTGCATTCTTCATTTACAACGGAATTTTCGGCCTCGCATACTCCATTCTCTCTCAAATTTTCGGTAATTTACTCAACTTTCTCTCTCAAATTTTCGACAACTCCACTTTCTCCCTCTTTGTTTGCCTTGCATCCTCCATTCTTTCTCAAATTTTTAGTAACTCACTCAACTTTCTCTCTCAAATTTTCGGTAACTCCCTCAACTTTCTCTCTCAAATTTTCGGCAACTCCACTTTCTCCCTCTTTGTTTGCCTTGCATCCTCCATTCTCTCTCAAATTTTCGGTAACTCACTCAACTTTCTCTCTCAAATTTTCGGTAACTCCCTCAACTTTCTCTCTCCAATTTTCGGCAAGTCCACTTTCTCCCTCTTTGTTTGCCTTGCATCCTCCATTCTCTCTCAAATTTTTGGCAACTCCACTTTTTCCCTCTTTGTTTAAGAACCGTCGTGGTAACACGGCTACCAAGACGGTTTAAGAACTGTCATGGTAGTACGGCTACCGCGACGGTTACAAAACCGTCGTCGTAGCCATGCTACCACGACGGTTCTTAAACCGTCGTGGTATCATGGATACCACGACGGTCCTAAGACCGTCATGTAATTCGAGATACCACGACAGTTTTAAAACCGTCGTGGAATCTATATATTTACCACGACTGTGGATTCCACGACGGTTTTTAAACCATCGTGGAAGTGTTACCACGACGGTTAAAAACCATCGTGGAATCTGATTTCTGTAGTAGTGTACAACAAATAATTACAACATCATTTTATATGGTATATATATAAATACTCCTATTATTGCCGTTACCAAAAATAAGGTTCGCTTTATCTATGGGGATGTTCATATATTATGATTTAGGAGGCATTGGGGAGTTAGTACTAGTAGAGGTACCTACGTACCGAAGAGGACAAAGCGTTGCCTACAACCAATGTTAAAATTATATATGTGTGTGTGCATTGACGGGGAAAAATAAAAGAAAAAATTTATGGTTTGGCCTTTGGGAGCAAAAAGATCCAAGCTAGTATCAGTTTGGACACACATATTCTAGGTGAATATCTATGTAATCCAGGAATAAGTTGTTTAATTTTGTAGCAAACTTTTAATCCATGCCAAATGAAACGCTTGATGACATTACTACGTACCTGATAACTTGACATTTAGTATGCCAAGCAGTAGTCTTCGTTCCAAATCTCCATTGACAGAGACAAACACACGCATGCACAGAGACCTAAAAAAATGTAAGTTTTTTCCTCAGAGAAGGAAATGCAACAGTTTATAATGAGCTTTAGAAAGGGTACAACTAGTTCAAATAAACTCTATATACCTCTTGGGCCTATATGTCTTTCAGTTGAAGAACATTACCGGCATGTTTACTTTGCATCAAAGAGAAAGGGAAAGGGAAAGGGAAAGTGATTAATAATTCTCTTTTCCACTTAATCATATGATACAAATGAGATTCTAATGGACCCCAATATACGGAATGAACTCTCTCTCTCTCCCTCTTTCGTTACTTTTTTACTTTTTGGGGATCAATTCTAAATTTTGCCTAAAATGGTCATTTCCAACAGTTCCACTATTCCACCATCCGAAATGATGAGCCCCTTTTTTTATTACACTAGCTTGGCCACAGCCCTGTCCACGCTAGGGCCTTAACCATGGCCATTGCGTGCCCGCACCTAACAATTTAAATGATCCATTCAAATGACGTTAAACAAATGTCTCAGATAATTAAGGTAAAACAAACATCCCTAATTCAGTCAATCTTCATCATCTTGACCTGATTATGAGTATCACAACAAAAAATCAAGTTTGATCGATAGAAAGGGGAGGGAAAAAAAAAAAAAAAAAAGAGAGAGAAAAACTAAAACGGTATCTCCTAAAATTTTATGAAAATAACATATATAGCTCTGGGTAAGGGCACTATGCCTATTTTTTATCCTTTTTTTTTTTGTTTTGTTTTTATAATCTTTTTTCTAAATAATGAATCATGTTTGAGCAAAATTCAATACGAGGAATATTTATTAGATGATTAAAAAAAACATAGGGATGGTTGGTTTCTTCTTAATTTATATTTGGAGGGGCATTTGTCATATTTTGATCAAATTTAAGGATAACTTTGAATTTCCCCAAAAAAAAAAACGCATATCAACTGTCTTTCCAAGTTAACCGATTGGATAGAAAATAAACAAAACCAAAGTCATAAAATGCATGATTAATTATATTAATAGTGCATCAGCATCAAATCATGAACAGAATCAATTAAAAGAACTTTGTTTGTTCAATATCTCAAATTGAAACTAATCGATGCAGATAATTAACGAGAGATAAAAACACGAAGAAGAAGAAGCAAACCTAACTAAGATTGTGACGACGGGGTCGCGTATAAGTCAATGCAGATGTGCAGAAGCAAAACAAAGAGAGAAAAAAGAAAAACTCAAAGCAGACGAAGCCACGGGCGGAACCGTTTGAGAGCCTCCTTCAACTCGGGCCTTTTTGCTGATCTAGTTGTGTGAGTTCTAAAAAGACAGAATATTTCTAAATATATGATCAGAATTTTAGCTTTTTCTTGGAAGCCTGAAGAGGGCAAGGAATAGAACAGATAGTAGACCCATTTGAATTAGTTTTGAGGAAAAAAAAAAAAACATATGGTTGTCAGATTCAGAAATTGAATCCTCCCGGCTGAGAGTCAAGAAAGCACAGTCAACTCAAGCAACAACTCAGATAAGTATTAGTGTTTTATCTTCAAAGATAAATAACAGTAAAACAAAAAAAAAAAAAAAAAAAAAAGGAAATAGTTTATCATTATACGGGGGGGAGGGGGACCGTGTAAGGGTAGTAGTTTAGGGAATCGAATGTTTTTATTTCAATATGGCTTCTTTGTTGGGCCGATATTATTGAGATTAGCAGGCTTGGGCCGTAACAAGGCATCACCAAGGCAAACCAAGGACATATGTTGACCCTGAAGAACCAGACCTGGACAAAACAGTGTCGCCCTTCCTCAGCCCATTTTGAAGAACCAGACCTGGACAAGACAGTGTCGCGATGCAGTGACTTTTCAATCAAAAATTAAAGCAAAATTTTTAAGGTTCTCACATGGAAGGTAGCCTCTAAAGAAGATTTCAGGATCGGAATCAATTGTATCTGTAGACCTCTGAGTGATCAGACGAGTAGAAACTTTTTTGGGTTAAAGTTGATGGAAAGATATTTGAATATTGGGAATGAATGCCAAGGTTGTTTCAAGGTTAAGCTTTGTTTGAAGAGTCTCTATTTTATTTTATTTTATTTTATTTTTGCTGCCAAATAATCTATTGGAAAATGGACGTGAATTAGCAAAATAATCTATTGGAAAATGGACGTTTTGCTAAATAATCTATTCACTTTCTTTTATTTGTCCAAAAATTTTTAATTAGCAAATCTTAAAAAAAAAATAAAAATAAAATAAATTAGATTAAAAACTAAGACTATTTTAATTGGGTAAAAAAAAAAAAAATCAAATACGGTGGCCACCAACAGAGGAGGAGAACGACAACCAAGGAGAAGGAGAAAGAAGAAATTAGAGAGCCTTCCATTACTACTCTGAAAATCCTTTACACTTCATTTTATGAACAAGGGAAAAATCAAATTTTGAAAAATGTTTTGAAGATTTATAATCACTTTAAATATTGTTTATAAGGTAATAGTTTAGAGGCTTATTTGGAAGTGTATATGTATATTTAGCCTAAAAATCAAATTTTGTGGAAAAAATAAATGGATTTGTCGGATGAAAGTTGAAGATAATTCAGATAGAACGACCAACGTAAGCTCCGAACGACTGTGTAAAATTACAATAGTTGTTCCTAGTTATTCCAATATTATTCTTATTTTTAAAATAGGAAGGAACGACCAATCGGTCCTTCCATAACTTTTTCTAATTGTTCCTCTATTGTTTGCGATCATTCTCATGGAAAAAAACCCATCATTGTATGGTGTTAGATGCAATTCAATGTTATAGCATTTTTTTTAACTAAATTATTCATGAATAAAGACTCTCATTTGGTTAATTTTGTTTTTCTTTTATAAAAAAAAAAAATGAGAGAAGGCATGATTTAGAAGGAACAACTAGATGGTTGTTCCATATTCCGTTTTGCACGTATTCATTCAAATTTATAACATTACAGACTTATAATAACAAGTGCTCAAAAACCAACAAAATGCCTAAGAATACATATCGATAAAATCACTATATCAAATACCCCCAAACTTAGAATTTTGCTAGTCCTCGAGCAAAAACAAAACAAAGAAAAAGCTAAGGGAGTAATAAAAATATAGTGTGAGTTTAAGCAACAAAATTGACGACCCAAATTTTACCTCAAAATCTAGAAATGTCTTAAGCTCGAAAGGAAAATCAACCATTGTGATTATCTAGCATTTTAACATTTAATACTAACACAAATCCACTCAAGATTCTCGTGTGTGTGTGTACCAAAACCACCCAACCGATCAAACACCAGATTGATTTATGCATTAAGGAAGTTCATGGACTTATCGCTAAATGATGAATTTAAGAACTACCATAGGCCCAATTTAGTGTTGCTCTCCACTAACGTAGGTTAGCGTAACACTGGAGATCAATAGGACTTTATACGGCTTGTAACGTAAAGCTAAGGTAAATGATAGGTGAAAAAAGAAATTTTTAAGCTCAAATCACCCTAAGCACGCATTGCACCTCACAGACTTCACAAACATTTAATGGAAAACCCCAAAATCCCCAATTTTGCATCAAATCAATCAATCACCATTTGAATCCATAAAAGCAATATAAAAGCAATCAACTCAAAAATTTTTATGTCTTTTTCTTTTCTTTTCTTTTCTTTCTCTCTGTTTTTTTAAATTATTTATTACACCCCCAAACTTATTTATTTACATGAATACTTGGGTTTTTTTTTTTTTTTGAATTTAAGATTCTGATAGCAACTTACAAGCGACATGAAACAAAAATAAAAAATTGCAAGGAAACTTGAACTTTTGTTTGACTAAAGTTAAATTAAAAAAAAAAAATTCTTGGATAAGAATGAGATAAACCTTCCAACTTCACCTGGAATGAGAAAAATCTTAATCTTAGCTTTCACACAACGGCCTTTTTCTTTTTCTTTCTCTTTTTTTTTTTTTTTTTTTTTTTTTAAAGCCCCCGTTAAAAGGCAAGTTTACAATAAAGGTCAAATCACTGGATGCAACGTAAATGAACTAGTCAACTCATTAAACAAAACTACCGAAAGAAAAAGTTGCCTACGAAAACGTTTCATATATTTTAACTAGCTACACATGAAATAATTAAGAACAAATTTAAATAGATTTTCCAAGGAAAAAAAAATCAAATAGAGTAAAGCTACCGTTCTAATAAGTTAATATTTTCAAACCCAATATCCCAAAATGAGCGAAGTAGTCAACCAATTTGGTAAAACTATAATAATTTCCTACCAAACAGTTTCATATTAACTAAACATGAAATAAAGAGTAATTAAGTTTAAATTGGTATAAACTATTTCTCTTAAATTAATAAGTTAACCTTTTAACATAAAACAGAACTCGCCGTATAAGTGAAGTATTCCACCCATTTAATAAAAACTACTAATTATAAAGAAATCATTCCCACCAAAAAAAGGATACAACACGACTGGTCTTTCTCTTTAAGTGAAAAAAAAAAAAGGAAAAAAAGTAAGTTTAATTATCACCTCAGTTGCTTCTTATTTCATAAGTGCATATATCTAATGGCCCTAGCTGAGGGAATTTTTACAAAACAGGCAGTAAAAATACGAATTGTAAAATCGCGTCTTCATAAAGTTGAATTTCACTCACGTATATGTGTGTCACATTTTTCATTTATGTTGGAAACTGATCAGATACCTTTGTTTGGTAGAAAGTCAATTGGGTTATAATGATGCAAGTAGAGGGAAAGAGAGCTCATTGACGTATTTTTCATTTTGCACAAAAAATATTTTTGTAAAGGTATAAAATAACTATTTTACCTTACATTACATCCTATTCACTCTATGTATAAAGCTATATTGGTAAAATACATTTAAAAGATAATTTTTCTCATCTCTTCTTCTCTTTTACTAAACATGTTTCGTGATGAAATAACAACAAATTGATCTCTCTTTTTTATTCCCCTTACTAATTGGATTTTACCTTTTCCTTTCTTCTTATCTTTCATCCTTCTTATCAAATATAGTGTTACACCGTGATAACTAGCTAGGTATGTATTACCAACATGAGGTGAAAAGATACCAATATCAAAGCGCAATTGATTCATGTATCATTCTTTACAACTTATCCCATACTAAATGCTTTCATAAACCGTTCAACAGCATTTGGTCCACCATTTGAATGGATCATTTATAGTGGTGTTGGTATCCATTACTTGATTAGACCATCCAAATCGTGCAAATGAAAATCATTCGGCGATTTAGATCAAAATGAGAATTGAACTCGTACCCCCTTAAAATTGGGTCACTAGAATGTGTTTCACAGTAAACATTTGAGAATTAATAGATTTTCTCTCTCTTCTGTCCATACTTTAAAAAATATAATAATTTTTTCATTTCAAATTCAATTAAGTCATTTTTTTATAGGTTCAAAGTAAAAAGATAAACAAAATTTCTTCCATGTACCCTATCAAATTTTGTCGTGGATTGAGATTTTATTAAATTTGTAAAAACTGTTTTCAATTTCTATCCAAACATATATTCAAATCTTTTGCTCAATGTTAATTTTTATTTAGATTAGGAACATCCAAACACTTTTCAAATGACAATCAAATGTTAATATTTAAGTATTTTCGTTTAAATGTTCCATCCATTACGTTACCACTTAAATGACTTCACCATACAATCTAAAATCTCCGACTCAAATATTCTTGAAGTAAACAAAACATTAATATATTAAATATATCTGTCAGGAAATATTTCACGCATGTTTGGTCAATACAGAGACAGAGAGTGTTTGGTCAATAATGATGTCTTGAGAGAGAGAGAGAGAGAGTCAATAATGATGTCATGCGCGGGAGAGAGTTTGTGACGTTGCTTAATGCAATCATATCCTCGACATGACAATTATACCCTTGAAAGCAGAAGAATTGAACATGTAATTGAGGCTTTTTTTTTATTTTAGGGGGGGTCCAAATGGACCTTAAACCACCACGTTATTTAGAATCCTCTGCACTTCTTTGCTTACTCTTTAATTTTCATACAATTTTACTGATCTTTAAAAAAGTTACCACTCTCTTAATTAACTGTCGTGAATATTTCCTTATAACCATGAACGCGAAACTGTTTATGTCATCGATTCTTTCTTCTGTTGCGTGCGCCACTTTGTCCCTGCTGGCATGTGTCTCCGACGGTACAAGGGTCAAACTTAGGAGCTACATTCAAGCACAGATAAGGTAGAATATTAAGCGCAATTATTTCTTGTTTTTTTTTTCCCCTCTGGAGAAAATAATTAGAAAAGAAAAGGTTAAAAGGAGCTGGAATTTAGGCTAGGAACAACTATATTTCATTTACTTTTTTGGAACACACTGCAGAGAAAAATAAAAAAAGAAAAAAAAAGATCTTAAATAAGATAAATATAAATGTAAAGCTTAGATAAGCATACACACACGTACTTGAAAAAAAAAAAAATCCCTCTAATTTTCTCTCTATCAATTTTTCTCCCCGTCTTATTTTCTTTCTCTCTCATCAAACATAGTGTAAGGAATTGCAATAGTACATATTCAAACTGAAGATTAAGGGAATACAGATTTCATATCATATACTCGGCTATATAAAATTTTAGTACCGATTTGTCAGTTTTGACATCAACCCAGGTCTCCAATGCACTTTTGAGCTAATTCTGTACTTTGTTCCCCTCTTGTCTCCAACTTTGAGCCCTTTGAGCCCTTTCTGGTTGACAAATTTGAGCCAAAACTTGTAGCGTCCTCTCCTCCTAATGACACAGTAGAACTCCCAGTAGAAGCCTTTCCCATCTATAGCCCTAACCACTGCCCCGTGGCCTTCCCAAACTCCGGTAGTATTCTTAGCCACTCCGCCGGGACTGAAAACTTTCTCCTTTCATCGTTCTCAGTCAAGTACTTCTCAAACTGCTCCATTGTTTGCTGTTAGATCGGCAGGACACTCCTTGGTATTCTTTTTATATGACAATGTAATTCGCATGCTACTTTCCATATAAGTCACTTTCTTTGTGCTTGCAAGTTGCAACGGACAAAGATGTCCATTTCGACCTGCATCAATTATAGCTATACAATTTTCCGTCCTTCATGTGCATTTGTGTAAGTGAGCAAAGAACAAAGATGCTCTTTGTACAGTGAAGAGGATCGAGTCAATAAATATGCTAGCTAGTTTAGTCTTTAGCCACTAAGATGAAATTCCATACTCAGAAGACGAAGGAAAATTTCTGTTACCCTCGAAGGTGGTTAGCTCCGGGAGTTCCTGGATTTGAAACTTGAAAGTGTTTTCATTTTAAAAAAATAAAACTATATACTAAAACAAAGAATTACAACAACATTCTATATGGTATATATATAAAGACTCCTATTATTGCCATTTCCAAAAATAGGGCTTCGCTTTATCAATGGGGATATTCATATATTATGATTTAGGAGGCACTGGGGAGGTAGTAATAGTAGAGGAACCTACGTACCGAAAAGGACAAAGCGTTGCCTACAACCAATGTTAAAATTATATATGTGTGTGTGTATTGACGGGAAAAATAAAGTTATGGTTTTGGCCTTTGGGAGTAAAAAGTTCAAAAGATCCTAGCTAGTATCAGTTGGACATATATATTCAAGGTGAACATCTATGTAATCCAGGAATAAGATGTTTAATTTTGAAGCAAAATTTTATTCCATGCCAAATGGAACCCTTGTTGACATTACTACCTGATAACTTGACATTCAGTATGCCAGGCAGTAGTTTTCGTTCCAAATCTCAATCCACAGCAACAAACTCACCCATGCACAAAGAGCTAAAAAAATGCAAGTTTCTTCCTCAGAGAGAAGGAAATGCAACAGTTTAATGAGCTTTAGAAACTGTACAAATTGTTCAAAGTAACTCTATGACTTTGTTTGGTATATTAGTTTAACTCCAACTAAACTGTACTTTTTTTACTGGATTTTTGTCTTTTTCTGAAAAGTTAATAAAATTATAACTAGTTTTTAAAATATCAACCAACTCTAACTTAAAAATTTAACTCTAACTAATAATCCAAACGGATGCTATATATACCTCTTAAGCATATCTATCTCTAAGTCGAAGTATATTAAAATCATTCAATCAGAAACTAGGAGTACATCTAAATTTGCAGTAACAAAGAATCATCACACTTGATTACCAAGTTAACTAAGATGTGACCAGACATGTAGAGAGAGAGAGAGAGAGAGAGAATAAAAGTAGAGAAGTATCAATTTCAGATCAAGTTGATGGCCAAAGCCGTCTTAATAGTGCTGTGATTTCTCTGTTTTGAATGATTTGGTTGTAAAGCAATGCTTGAATGTTTTAGGATAGCAAGATAGAGAGACTGGACTTGTTTGAAAAGGCAAAAAGAATTGTTACTCTTTTTGTGGACGTATACGCAAGGTAATTGACTTTTCTTCTTCTTTAATTATTTCGATTTGGGTGGATATAACTAGGTTTGATTTGTGTGCTGCCAATTTTTGTACTCTCTCTCTCTCTCTCTCTCTCTCCTACTTTCTGTCAATTTTTAAAGGACCTCTTGTCCTTGCTTCCTTCTAATTGATTTTTAATCAATGAAAGGTCATTTACTACAAAGGGAAAAAAAATAATTAAAAAAAAAAAAACAAAAAAGAAGAAGAAGAAGAAGAAGATCACGAATGTTTTTACATTAATATCCATTAGGACCAATTTACTAAATATCTACATTGCATCCATTTTTTAAAAAAATCAAAAGAAAAATGGATTCGAAAACGAACCAGTAAGAAACAAAAAGAATGTACCAGTAAGAAAAAGTTGCAAACGCCAAGAAGTACCATGACTTAAACCGGCAAAGAATGTTATATATAGATGCTGAGAAACATCAACCATGCTAGCTAACAACATTCTGACCTATGAGTTTTGCACGTACCTGTAATATACATCCTCCTCTAATGTACATGACCCATATAAACAACTCTTTTAACACTTGTATTCGACCTCTAGAAGCTCTCAAAACAAACACCCATTCAGAATCATTTGGAAGGTACCATTTGAATGGACCATTTAAACTGTTGATTGGCAATCTAGAAAGGGTGCAACTTTTAGATGGTGAAAATATTGAAAATGAATCATTTTAGGCAAAATTTCGGATGAAAATATTTGAACGGAAACTTTGAATATAAGCATTTGAATTGTCATTCTAACTAACATTTAATATTCACAACCTAAACAAAATCATTTGAACAAAAATAATTACATGTGTGTTTGAATAGATGTAAAAACAATAATTTAAGTTAAAAAGATCCAAATAGCCCCTAAATGTACTGTGGCAAATAAAAAAAATAGTCAAAATTTTGGAGGGGGCCAATCTAAATTTTGCCTAAAATGGCCATTTCCAACATTTCCACTGTTCCACCATCGGAATGCTGAGCCCCTTTTTGATTACACTAGCTCGGCGACAGTGTTGTGCACGCTGAGGCCTTAACAATTTGAAAGACCCATTCAAATGGCGTCAAATAATTTGTTTCAGACTTGGTGAAACAAAGATCTCTAATTAAGTCAATCTTCATCATATTGACTTGATTATGAGCCTCATCACAAAATATCAAAGTTGGATCCCTAGAGAGTGGAGGGAAAAAAAATGAAGGTATCTCCTAAAATTTTATTAAAATAACAGAAATGGCTTGGGTAAGGGCACTATTTCTTTTTTTATTTTATTTTTATTTTTTGTAAATAATAATGAATGATATCGTGTTTGAGTATAATTCAATTCAAGGAATATTTATTAGATTATTCAAAAACATAGGGATGGTTTTTTTTCTTAGTTTATATTTGGAGGGCATTTGTCATATTAATTGATCTATCAAATTTAAGGGCAACTTTGAATTTCCCAAAAAAAAAAAAAAAAAAAGAAATTAATGAGAATTCAACTTATCAATTGATTCCTTGTCTCCAAACAAAGATCAACTATCTTTCCAAGTGGACCGATTGGAAAATGAACAAATCAAAAGTCACGAAATGCTGATTAATTATATTAATAGTGCATCAGCATCAAATTACGAACATAATCAATTGATAGAACTTATTTTGGTCAATATCTCTAATTGATAATTTGTGTATATATCATTTCCAGCCAAACTCTCTAAAACTAATCGATGCAGGTAATTAACAAGAGCTGACAAAAACAAGAAGGTAGAAGAAGAAGAAGAAGAAGGATCGAAAAAGCAAACCTAACTCAGATCGTGACGACGAGGGTCGCGTATAAGTCAATGCAGATGTGCAGAAGCAAAAACAAGGAGAGAAAAAAGAAAAACTCAAAGCAGACGAAGCCACAGGCGGAACCGTTTGAGAGCCTCCTTCAACTCAGGCCTTTTTGCTGATCTAGTTGTGTGAGTTCTAAAACAGCAGAATATTTCTAAATATATCAGAATTTTAGCTTTTCTCCAGAAAGAGGGCAAGGAAATAGAACGAGGAAAGGGACGACCAACAGGTATATATAGTATTAACTTTTGTGCCTTGACCCGTGTCAGTCATCAGAATGAAGAATGACAACAATGTGTATGACAACAAACTACAA
>CM046363.1:8969825-9122600 GCA_025413025.1 Ficus hispida
TTAGCAAAATGTCTATTTATCATTTTTTCCATATTTGGTCAATCAATGATTGTCTAATGGTTAATCAATGATGATTATAAAATTTGATAATTTACATTATGATTAATCAGTCATTGATCATTTAAAAAAAAATGACTTTTAGCTAATTTTTAAAAATTCATTTTTAAAAATTTTCTTAAAAAAAAAAAAAAAAAAAGCCACCTAGTTATAAATCCCTAAATAAAAATCACGAAATGGTCGTCATTTACCGTTACGTCTCTACAACCGAACTCTATATATGGCTTTTGAGTACTACGACTTAAGTTCTAATTTTAATCCAAATCGAGTCAGGAATCACGTGAGACTAGTTCATATATGATGTTCTTACATATAGTTCCTTAAATGGAGGATTGGACTATATGAGTTGTATTATTAATCAACATTTCTTCTAAGCGGGCGTCATAAATTATTACCAATTTCAGTTAAATTTTCAGCACAAAATATTAATATGGATAAAGCACATGTATTTCTTCCTAGTATAGGATTATAGTTCTATTTTGATGTGTTAATTAAACTTTTAAAAAGAGTAATTGACTTAAATGGTCCTTGAACTCTTTATAAAATGACAATTTGGACAATTTTTTTTTATTTCATCTCTTTCCTCTCTCTCTCTCTCCCCCCTTCCCTCCAATATCCTCGGCATGGGGGGTAGAGACTCAACTTGAGCCTTAGCCTCTCTCTCCCTCCCTCCTCCCCATATCTTCGGCGTTGGGGGGTAGAGACTCAACTCGAGCTCGCCAACAAGGGGGTGGGTTCCGAGAGGCGCCTGAGTTCGCTGCCCAGGGGGGGGGCATTCGGTGGTGGAGAAGACAATGCAGGGGCTTTGAGTAAGCTCTCTCTCTCTCTCTCTCCTTTTTATTTGTTTTTTTTGTTTTAATGCATATTGGGTCTTTTTTTTTAAATAAGGGTATTTTTATCTTTAATGTTAATCTAATATATGTAATGGGTTACATGACCTTTCCGTTAGAAACTTAACGGAATTGGATGGACATGACTAGATTACCTCCATTTAGAGAGTTTAGAGTTGTTTCGACCAAAATTTAAAAATAAGGATCAAATTATTATCTCTTTAATAGTTTAATAATCATTTGCGCTAATTACTCTTTTAAAATGCTATTAAAAAAAAGTATAATAAATAATATTATCATGCATTGTGCTCATATGTGTAAATTATATATACTTTTTATCATTTATGTTTTGAAACATGTAAAAGTTAAAATTGTTATATATTAATATGACAAATTTGTCATTAAGTTTATATTTGGTAGGAAAAATATATCATATTAAAGAACATTTTTTTTTACCCATGTCAAAATTTGAGGATAAATAAAGAAAATAACAGTTTTTAAAAAATAATTAAAGTAAATAACATGTTTTTAAAATGTTTTAAATAAAATAACAATAAATAACAAATTTATCATGTAAATGATTTATTTACGTCTAGTAAATATACTATTTATCTAATAAATTTGCTATTTACCAATTAAAATTTTCATTTACCTCGTAAACTTATTGTTTACTGCAAATATTTTGACACATTATCACTTACTTAAATTTTTTTTCCGTAAAAATACAATTTACTATAATTGCTCGATATTTATTATTAATGCATAAATTTAACATTAAGTGTACAAGAGATCTTCTAAAAATACTTTTTTTTTAAAAATATTTTATAAGAAAAACTTCAACAAAAACGAAATAGGCTTTGAGTGGAATGAGTCATGGATAACATATATCTGCAACCTATGCAACACTAGATCTGACATGTCTGTGAGAGGGCAAACGAACTATACTGATCTGTCACTCTTAATTAGAATAAAAAATAAATAATAAGATCATAATAACTCGAACGAAGGAAAAACAACTAATGAGCATCAATATGGAAAGACAAATCTTGGATATGAATCTGTGTTTTTAAAAAAGCTTATTTTTTCACTTAAAAAAGGGAGTTATGAACGCGTGTTGACTATCCAGATGTTAATGTAACATGTTGACAAGTATATATATTTATATTCATGAACATCTTTTGTGTGCATTCTATCTGGACCAATACATATATATGTATAATCCCTTTCCATTATATATATACACATATATATGTATATATGTACATACGTACCGTAACTTATAACAGTTTGTTTCATTAATTAATGAAATTGACAAGTGCTTCCCAGTTGGTCTAGTCAAGGTTGCTTGCAATAGACAAAGCTTCAAATCAAAGTCAAACCCAAACATATTATCAAAGTTAAGCTAACTAAATCAGCTGATCGCCTAATCATTATGTTGATAATCGCGAGGTAACTAAACATGTCGTCTTAAATGACTACTAATTTTTTAAAATTTGTCAACCACATATGACGATTGATCATGGAACGAATGACTTTGGATTCTGATGACGTGATAATCAAGTTAAATAAATTGGATATTGTAAAGAGGGACATAAATATTTATGCATGACCAAAAGGGCATTCCTTTTACTTAACTAACCCTAAAAAAATCTAGGAAAAAAAAAAAAAAAAAGAAAGAGGAAGAAGCGCAAAACTTTCAATAATATAAATTGAGAAACATTATGGGCCGTAAGAAATAAACTTTTGCACTGTGGTTCAGACTAACAAATTTGGAATAATAAAAATGCCCGTAAAATGTCCCATCAGGCTACTAGCAGTAGTTCACCATGTTACCAGAAATATCTGGCCGTTATCGTGTTGTTGATGGTTTCTTATTGTCGTACTATCAAGGATTACCAAAAGAAAAAGGACCCAGCCGAGAAGAGTTGAGGGCATTCCACCAAGAACGAGTGATGCAAGTTATATGTAACGCCTCTTCTAAGTAAGCAGTTTGAAAAGAACGTTAATTAACGAATAAGAAACTCAAATTTAACAAAAATAATAGTACACAACAAAAAACTCTATATTAGCATCATAGCAACTCTTATTTCTTACACATATCTTTTACATATAAGAGATCAAAAAAGACTTTTCATGCAAATAATCTTAAAACACCAAGAGACTATTTAAAATATTCACACTTAAGCTCCTTAATTTGGTGGGATGTTACAAGCTAGGGGGTGTTTATGGTTGGTTTGAAAGGAAAAACCACAAACTAAACGTAAAAAAAGTTTAATACGTGTTTTGATCAGTTTAATCAGTTGGAAGTTTTTAGACAAACCAAATCTTATAAAATCAGTTTAATATTATATAATCAGAACCAAATGTTTACATGATCTTAACATGCGAACAAATGGATAATCTTGTAACTTAGTTATTATTTATTTATTTATTTTTACAACTTTCAACTAGTTAAAAGTTTTACTTTAACCATCAAAAAAAAAAAAAAAAGATATAAGAAAGATAACATGTATGAAAATAGAGAGAAATACGACACAGATGAGAAATAATATTTATAAAAAGGATATAAAAAATTCTGGTTGATTTGGTTGATTTTCATGGCCCGGAATGTCTAAAATCACTAGCCAAACCATGGCCAAGAGAGAGAGAGAGAGAGAGAAACTTTCAAACTGACCAAAACCACTTAAAAATAAAAGCCAATCAATGTGATTTGGTTTCGTCGATCTCTGTAGTACTTGTTGGGGGTTTTTTTGACACGGCGAGGGAGGGAAAGGTTGTGCGAGGGGATCCAAATCATAACGCCTCTCTACAATAAAATTTTATAAATACGAGATCTCATCATGATCAAATATCATGCAAATCTAATCAATTTGCTGAAAATCAAGGGATTAAAAAACAAATCTTATAATGAGGATTTTCCCCCTTTTAATGGTTTAAGTTTTAACGTCCACACTTTCCTTGTATGCACACATCTCTTGGTTTGTTGCCAATACATCTCAATAGAAGGAAGTAAAGGGTATAAGAAATTAGTTGAAAGATTTTGAATTTTATAATTGTCTGATAGGAAAGAAAGATGGAAAAGATATACTATGAGAGTGATTACTTATATATTTAAACAGCTCAATTTCAATTTTAATCTCCTAAGTTAAAAAAAAAAAAAAAACTAAAAAGACTGCAACCAGTTATAAATAATTTTTATTTTCTCTCATTCTCTTCATACCATCATAGGAAAAAAAATCTCTCATTCCTTTCTATTTCCTTCAGATAAGTTTTTTTTTTGGGTTAGATTTTTATGTTTGAATTTGGGATAAAGACATTCAAATTTTACACTTTGTGATAAAATTACATGTGAAATTATTATTAAACTATGCATGCAATGACAATTTGTTAGATTTTGTCTAAACTATCTACCAATATTCTCTCCATGTTTACTCATCTCTTTTCTTGTGAACTTTTTTTCTCTTCTATTTTATGGTACTCTTTTTATTTAAATTTAACAAAATTAGGTAAATAGACACTTTTTAAATACTTTTTTTTAAAGCTAATAGTCAAATTTTTTTATTTAAAAAATTGACCGTTTATTAATAATTGACTATAATAAATGATTGACTTAAAAAAAATATATTAATATTTGATCAATTACTGGTTAACGAATCAATTCATTAATCACTTATTGATATTTTTTAAAAAGTAATTCTTTTTCTTATTCTATAAAACTTTGATTATTTATTAAAACCTTCTTCAAAAAGACCATTTACCCACTTATTTCTTAAATTTATATATATGTATATACACACACCTATATATTTTTTTTCTTGGAAGAAAGGTCTTCCAAGGAAAAAAAAAAAAAAAAAAAAAAAACAACAACAACAACAACAAAGAAAAACCACGTTTTCGGCGTGGGCCGGCTCCTTCTAAACTCCGAAGTTCGTCACTCCGAAGCTCAGGTGCCGGTCCGAAACTGAAACTCTCTGATGTTACGCATATCCCAAAATCTCCTACGCAGAACCTCACCAAAATCCCCTGCACCCTCACTCTCTTCCTTCCATTCTTCATCGAACTCAGCCCTCCAAATCCCCACCTCGCAACCACCACAAAATCAGCACTCAGAGCAGAGATTGTGGTGGCGGCGGCGGCGCCATTTCTCCGGCGGGTCGGCATCGAGGCCGAGCCTTTCTATATGGCGGCGGAAGAAGGAGATGAGCAAGGAGGGCCTGATCGCCGCCAAGGAGCTCAAGAGACTCCGGTCCGACCCCTTCCGGCTCGACCGGTTCATGCGCTCCCATGTCTCTCGCCTGCTCAAGTCCGATCTCGTCTCCGTCCTCGTCGAGCTCCAGAGACAGGACCAGGTCTTCCTCTCCATGAAGGTTCGTCAGATTCCGCTTTCTGTGTTCTTTTCGTTGTAACTAAGGTTGTCGAGAGGGGGAAAAAAAAACTAGAAAATTAGGAGCTAGAGGGAAGAACTTTGCAACGATTAGGGATATCTGGATTTAATCTAGGTTCTGTTTGGTATGTGAGAAAATATTTTGGAAATTGCTGATTTTTAAGGCCCTTGTTTCCAGGGCCTACTTTATGTTATGTTTTTGCACTTTTATCTGATGATGTTTTTACTTGGTTAAGCATCGTTTTTCGAGTTCGAATTCATATGGGTTTTGCCACTTTTAGGTGAATTTGCCTCTATAATTTTGATCCTGAGAACGGTTATAAGTGAATTAAGATGTTGGAATAGTAGGACCTTGATATGGAGAACAAGAGATGCGTACACGATTCGGGTATTCAGAGGCTCTAGAAAAAGTGATGCAGAAATTACAAGTAGAGAAATCTTGATTAGTTTCATAGGGGTGAGAATTCTATCGAGGATCTTAGTAAGGTCCGCTCGAGAATGCTTTGCCTTTTCGCTTGCTTTTTCTACAGTTCGTTGTAAGTTCTGAACTGCTTTATGTAGTCGGTGAATTTTGTTATAACCTGAGAACATAAGAACAATAAAAGTTGTTTCTGGTTAGACTTTAGAAAATGCATTCTCACATGGAAGGTATCCACAGGTAATTTCAGTGACCTTATAATATCGTGATCTGAAAAATTGGAATTAGATAAGTCTGTGGACGCAATTGCGTTTTCTGTGATTTTAGAAGAATTTGCTAAAATGACAAAGTTAGAAAGCGAAATTAACAAAAATGAACCCTATTTTTTCACGGTAAAAGTAAGGCGCTGAAGTCATTATGTAAATAAAAAGTTTGAGAAGTCATTTAGCAACTAAGGCTAGCTAGCTATCTATTGAAGTCATTTTGCCGGTGAACCTGTGATGTTTATTTCCTATTAGAAGTATTAATCATTATACAGGGATTGTAGAATTATATAGGGAAAGTTAGGTGTATATTAGCTGTATTGTATTTATTTGTATAGCTGATTGTTAGGAATTCTTTTTAGTTTTCTGTTTGTAATTGTTTCCTCTTTTTTTAGGATTTAGTTTCCTAGTTTATAGAGGTCCCTCTTATGATTCTTCTTGTATAAATATCCTTGTAAAGTATTGAATAAAAGATCAGAAAATTCCAAAAACTTTCATGGTATCAGAGCCAACCCTAGCTAACCAATCTGCCGACTCCAAGAAGCCCTAGCCTTGTCGTCGCCAAACTGTTAGCTATACTCTCGGCCATCTCTTTTTCCCATCATGACTGAATCCGGCCAGTCATCACCTTCAGCCACTTCGTCTCTCTCCGGACCCTCCACCACGCCGGTTATGCCTCCTACCCACACCGAAAACAGCCTCCTTGTAACAAACCACAGACTTAATGGCCACAATTACCTTCAATGGTCTCAATCAGTCATGATGTTCATCAGTGGCAAAGGTCGGGATGATTACCTCACCGGCACCATTCAAACCCCAGCAAAAACCGATCCACAATATAGGACTTGGAGGTCCGAAAATAATATGGTAATGTCCTGGCTTATTAACTCCATGACCACGGAAATAGGAGAGAACTTCCTACTATACACGACTGCCAAAGAAATTTGGGAGGCTGCACGTGAGACGTTCTCTAGCAGTGAAAACACCTCTGAACTCTTCCATGTGGAGACTCGGCTACAGGAATTGTGGCAAGGTGAAGGCCCGGTCACCACCTATTTCTCTAATCTCACTCGGCTTTGGCAGCAAATCGACCTTTTTGAGTCTCATGAATGGAAGTGCCCTGAAGATGTAGCCCAGTTTCGAAAAATTGTGGAAACTAAATGGATATTTAAGTTTCTCATGGGATTAGATAAATCTCTTGATGAGGTTAGGGGCAGGATTTTGGCTACAAAACCTCTCCCAAGTCTACGAGAAGTGTTCTCCGAAGTGCGTAGGGAAGAAAGCCGAAGGAAAGTGATGCTCGGCCAGTCTAACCTTCTCCCAATTACAGACGGATCAGCCCTTGTTTCTCACTGCCACTCCCAAGACGAAGGCACTCCTGCTCAGGCCTATAATTCTCGGGGTCCTCCTCAAAACCCGAATGACAATCGGGCTAAGAAAAACCGGCCTTGGTGTGAACACTGCCAGAAACTTGGACATGTCAAGGACACTTGTTGGAAAATTCATGGTAAACCCGCGGATTGGAAGCCAAATAGGCGACAAACTGAACGGGAATCTCGAGGACACACGGCTGCTACTGACACTAGTGTGACTTCGGCTCCTTTTACACAAGATCAACTTGATGTTCTTCAGAAACTCTTTGCTCAAGCCACTACAGTTCAATCTGGCAATACCAATGTTGGAACAGGGAATACAGTCTTTCGAGGTAAACTATCCTTGACCTTTGGTGCATTCAAAACCTTCTCCAATACATGGATTGTTGACTCCGGGGCATCCGACCACATGACTGGAAACAAAGCCCTTCTTTCTTCTTTTGAACCGTGTCACAAATCAATTACAGTCCGAGTTGCTGATGGTTCTTGTTCGAGAGTTGCTGGATTTGGCACCGTCTATCTGTCTCCTACACTTGTCCTTCGCTCAGTTTTATTTGTGCCTAATCTTGACTGCAATTTGTTATCTGTGAGTAAACTTACAGAAGGATCAAAGTGCATAACTAAATTTTCTGCTACTTCTTGTGTTTTTCAGGACTTGGAATCGGGGAAGACGATTGGCAATGCTAAAGTTTGTGAAGGCTTGTACCTGCTCCCACATACTACACCTTCAGCTACATCTCCATCTGAACCTAGTTCCAATCCTAAGAGTCCATGTAATAGTGTGTCTTTATTATCTAGCTTATCCAATAAAGAGAGTGAAGTCATGAAATGGCACTACCGTCTTGGTCACCCAAATTTCATGTATCAAAGAAAACTTTTTTCCTTTCAATTCATTAATAAAAGTGCAAAAGATTTTCATTGTGATATATGTCAATTATCCAAACACACTCGTACTTCCTATCCATCTCGTCCATATACACCTTCTCATCCTTTCTCTCTCATCCATAGTGACATATGGGGTCCCTCACGTATTCCAAACATCACCGGGGCTAGATGGTTTCTTTTATTTGTTGATGATCACACTCGTCTAAATTGGATATACCTTATGAAAGATAAATCTGAAACCTCCCAAATCTTCAAAAACTTCCATACCATGATTAAGACCCAATTCCACACCAATCTTCAGATTTTTAGATCCAACAATGCTCGAGACTTCTTTAATTCCATCCTAGGTTCCTACTTTCAAAATCATGGTATTATCCATCAAAGTTCATGTGTTGATACTCCACAGCAAAATGGAATTGCTGAAAGGAAAAATCGCCATCTCCTTGAGGTTGCTCGCTCTTTACTGTTTGCTTCCAACGTCCCGAAACAGTTTTGGGGTGAAGCCATTCTTACCGCCACTTATCTCATAAATAGGATGCCTTCTCGAGTTTTGAAATTCCAAACACCTTGTCAATCCTTCCTTGAAGCCTTTCCTAAGTCCTCCCATCTCCTTACTGATATTCCTCTAAAAATCTTTGGTAGTGTCGCCTTTGTTCATATTCACTCTCCACATCGAGGTAAGTTAGACCCACGGGCCACTAATGCATTTTTCTCGGGTATTCTCCAGCCAAAAAGGGGTATAATTGCTATTGTCCTCGCACCAAAAAGTTTTTCCATTCCATGGATGTCACCTTCTTTGAGGACCAACCATTTTATCCCAATTCCACGATTCAGGGGGAGAATAGCCAAGAATCTCCGAATTGGGATATGATGTGCCTTATAGGAGCTGAACCTTCCATCCCTCCAATCCTTGAGTCACCAAACCTTGAACCTCTGCTGCTTGTTTCTCCCCGTACCTCAGCCGAACCACCTACTTTACCCCCCTCCGAACAAAACCAAACATGCAAAGAAATGCAGGTTTATGTCAGGAGAAACCGTGCTCCATCCCAGACTCAACCTCATTCCATAGTCCAACCTCAGCCACAGGTACAGCATGAACAAGCTCGGCATGACCAATTATCTGTCCCGGTTACAAACTCCAAAGAAAACTCAGGAGGTAAGGAAATATATGTTCCTGTACTTTCTCCTTCCTCTTCTTCTGATAATATTGCAGATTTGGATGTTCCTATAGCAATAAGGAAGGGAGTCAGATCTTGCACTCAGCATCCGATTCACAAACATGTGTCATATGCCAGGTTATCCCCTAAGTACAAAGCGTTTGTTTCAAAGATTGATCAAGTTCACATTCCCTCATCTATCCATGAAGCTCTCCGAATACCAGAATGGAAGGCTGCGGCATTGGATGAAATCAGGGCCCTTGAGAAAAATGGGACATGGAGCATCACATCTCTCCCTCCAGGAAAGAAGACTGTTGGCTGTAAATGGATTTTCTCTGTGAAATACAAGGCAGATGGAGATGTAGAGAGACTCAAAGCTCGATTAGTTGCTAAGGGGTATACTCAGTCTCAGGGGATTGATTATCAGGAGACATTTTCCCCAGTTGCCAAGCTAAACACTATCAGGGTTCTCCTATCAATTGTTGTCAACATGGATTGGCCTCTCTTCCAACTTGATGTAAAGAATGCCTTTCTAAATGGGAATCTCAAGGAAGAAGTCTACATGGATATACCGCCAGGTTTCGAAGACAACACTACAAGCAACAAAGTCTGCAAACTAAAGAAATCTTTATATGGTCTAAAGCAGTCTCCTCGGGCATGGTTTGATAGATTCACAGGCGTTCTTAAGAACAATGGCTATTCTCAATGCCAGGCTGATCATACGCTGTTTGTCAAACATTTTCCAGGTGACAAGATAACTGCTCTTATAGTATATGTGGATGACATTGTTCTCACAGGGAATTATGAGGAGGAAATGGATCAATTAAAGCAGCTATTGTCACGGGAATTCGAGATTAAGGATTTAGGCCATTTGAAGTATTTTCTGGGAATGGAGGTTGCTAGATCGAGCAAAGGAATCTCGGTATCGCAGCGGAAGTATGTGTTAGATCTTCTCAATGAGACGGGTATGGCAGGATGCAAACCAGTCAACACTCCTATGGATCCCAATGTTAAGTTGGGAGCTCGGACAGGCAGCTCAACAGTGGATAGAGGTATGTATCAACGCCTTGTGGGAAAACTCATATATTTAGCTCACACTCGACCAGATATTGGGTTTTCTGTTAGCATGGTCAGTCAATTCATGAATAATCCGTGTGAAGAACACTTGGAAGCAGTTTTCAGAATCCTTCGTTATCTCAAAAATGATCCTGGAAAAGGATTATTCTTTGGGAGAACTACAACTCGATCCATTGATGTATTTACAGATGCTGATTAGGCTGGATCAGTAACTGACAGGAGATCTACTTCTGGATATTGCTCATTTGTTTGGGGAAACCTGGTGACTTGGCGAAGCAAGAAGCAATCTGTTGTGGCTCGTAGTAGTGCAGAAGCCGAATTTCGATCTCTCGCCCATGGAATATGTGTGGGAATGTGGTTAAAACGATTGCTAGAAGAACTAAGAGTGCAGAATAACGGTCCTATCAACATGAAGAGTGATAGTCAGTCAACCATAGCCATTGCCAAGAATCCTGTTCATCATGATAGGACTAAACATGTTGAAATTGATAGGCATTTTATCAGTGAGAAGGTTGAAAAAGAGGTCATCGTGCTTCATCATGTTCCAACTCGGCTTCAAACTGCAGATATTCTCACCAAAGCTCTTCATCGTCCTAACTTTCATGACTTGTGTTCCAAGCTAGGCATGATAAGCTTATACAGCCCAGCTTGAGGGGGAGTGTAGAATTATATAGGGAAAGTTAGGTGTATATTAGCTGTATTGTATTTATTTGTATAGCTGATTGTTAGGAATTCTTTTTAGTTTTCCGTTTGTAATTGTTTCCTCTTTTTTTAGGATTTAGTTTCCTAGTTTATAGAGGTCCCTCTTATGATTCTTCTTGTATAAATATCCTTGTAAAGTATTGAATAAAAGATCAGAAAATTCCAAAAACTTTCAGGGATAAACATGCATCATATGTGGTCTTTTTCTTTTTTCTCCGCTCAAAAGTTGTACAAACGTTTTTGTTTATTCCATGTACTTTTATACCAAGAGAACAGCATAATCGAGACTGATGGTCCTGATGTGGTCCATCTTGATTGTCACCCTTAATTTGAATGGATATGTATCTTGAGGATAAAATATATTCCAAGCTCCCATGAATGCTTCAAAAGTGATGGAAAACTCTTGGGGTTTCAAGTTCAGGAGAATGATCGGACAGCCTAGCTGATAATTTGTTAATGAGTTGTAACATTGAGAAAAGAGCTTGAGGTAGAACATCATTATCATTAGATTTTTTAGTCAAAATTAAAGTCATGGCGAGTCGGTGGTTGGTGAATTTGACTACTGTATAAGTTGATTTGCTTTGACAGTCATTATAAGAACTATTATAGAAATCTTGAGTCTGCTGCCTAATTTTCTGCATCCATTTAACCTTTTACTAACTTATATTTCTTTCTTCAGTTGTATGATGCAGTGCGTAAAGAAATTTGGTACCGGCCAGACATGTTCTTTTACCGAGACATGCTCATGATGCTTGCAAGAAACAAAAAGGTGGATGAAGTGAAGAAAGTTTGGGAAGATTTAAAGAGAGAGGAAGTTCTGTTTGATCAGCATACGTTTGGTGACCTTGTTAGAGCTTTCCTAGACAATGGATTGACATCTGAGGCCATGGACATATACAATGAAATGAGACGGTCTCCTGATCCCCCGATCTCTTTGCCTTTTCGAGTTATATTAAAGGGTCTCATTCCGTATCCAGAATTGAAGGAGAAGGTGAAAGATGACTTCCTAGAGCTTTTCCCAGGTATGATTGTTTATGACCCTCCTGGAGACTTGTTCGAGGATGAAGATTGGAGAAGAAGAGATAACGATTAGAAATCATCGATGCTTGTATGTTTGAAGTGTGGGCGTATCATGAGGAATCTGGTATTGGAAAATCACTTGAAGCCATTACACATATCTGGAGCCCCTGCAAAATCATGCGAAAACACTAAAAGCGGTTAATTTGTACCTTCTAGTTCATGCATTTCACGGCAGAAAAATTCTTCTTTCTCACCTGAAAGTGCTCTTCGGTGCACATGACTTCTCTTCCTCGGGCTGTAGGTATGTGTTTCAGCACTACAACTTCTCGGCTTTTTATTTTTATTTTTAATCTGTGATTTGTCATCTAAAATTTTGATCTTGACATGATAGGTTAAAGCTCAAGTTGAGACAGGAGTCAAAACTGAGATTAGTAAGATCCTCTGCAAATTCTTGATTTATCTCTTAATAAATTGACGTGGTCTGGACTTGGATTAATTTATCAATGCACATCCTCAATAAAGACAAAGCCTCATTTGGATTATGTTCAAACTCACAATTTAGACAATAAATTCAAATTTTTGTGAGATGAAATATCAGAGTAAAAATGTTTGAAAAAAGTGAGTTTAAAATGAGAACTTGGTCGTGTATTTATTTAAAAAAAAAAAAAAAAAAAAAAAGCTTGGTCTCGGGTCGCTTATAAAGAGTAGGGATCAGTTATGAATTTTGATAATGTTTGCATATCGGCTTCGGTGGCAGCATCCATCCTTCTTTTGTTGAATCGGTAGCAACATCCTTGAGTTACTTACAAATTATAATGTATTGTTTTTATTATTATTATTATTTTTATTTTCGTTTTTATTTTTTTACCTCTCTATCTAGGAGAGGTTTTTCTCTCGTTTAGTAAGCTTTAAGTTGAATCATTTAACTCGAGTTTGATACTTCCTCCCCCATTTTAGGACCCCTATCCTACTAATGAGTTATGTGGCATGGGGTGTTGGTGGTACTAAGTGAAGGCTAAATTTGTCTTTCGATTATAATTGGTAGGTTATGAGGTTTTGAAAATGATGAGGGACTGAGATGGAATGACATCAATAATATTTTTTTATTTTTTTGGCCCTTGGTATAAAGCATACTGATTCTTTTTGACGCACATAATTCCTTGATCATATGTTTGATATTTTGATCCAAACTTAAAAAACTCGATATTTTTTTGTCTTTCCTCAAATATTCGGTTAATTTTTTTAATTAATTTTTGAAAAATCCTACCAAATAATCAAGTGAGTTTAACAAGTTTCCATTTTGGTTCCATGTGGACTCGAAGCCAAAGATCCAATACGTCCCTTAGAAGAGGGCAGATTCTTCAATATGGGGCTTTCCTAAACTTTCTTTGGAAGTATCATGAAGCCCAGCACATGAATTCCGTTTTAAAAACTGATTTTGCAGGTGGATGCTATGTAATGACAAAACTAAAATTTTGTCCCTACATAATTTACTTAATTATCTGGATATTCTGAACCATTTCAACGTCAAGTTAAATGGTTCACACTTTCTCATGGCTCAAAAATATAAATCCAAATTGCAAATGGACACACATTTGGTCTGTCAGTGGAGCATAAATCAGATTAAATCGTCGTTGACTCTAATAGTTTTCGCTCTAAGTTGGATAATTAACTCGAATTTGTAATCTTTTAGAGAGTTCGTTTTTTTTTTTTTTTCTGGAAATTGACGTACCATGTTCAAAAATAATCTCCCACATTTTCTTAAACAAACAAAAAAGAAATCCCTTCCATAGAATTCATATCTTGTTCATGCACTAAAAGATTTAGTTTGTTGATGAGTATATAGGAGATTAATTCTATTATTATTTTAAGCGTCCATTTGGATCGTTAATTGGAGTTAAAATTTTAAGTTGGAGTTGGTTGATCTATTAAAAACGAATTATAATTTTTGTTAATCGAATAAATGAAATTCAAAAAACTTTGACAATAAGCAATAACATAATGGATAAAAGAAAAAAAAAAAAAAACTTATAAAAACACAATCACATATTATATTTAGAAGTACAACCTACACTTGAAACCAAGATAAGCACACAACTCAAGCAACAACTCAAATAAATAGTAGCCACAAACAAAATCTTGTGTTTTATTTTTATTCAAAGATTAACGGAAACAAAAAAACAAAAAAAGAATATAGTGTATCATTATACGGGGGAGGGGGGACGTGGAAGGGTAGTTGAGGGAATAGAATGCATGTTTTTATTTCAAAATGGCTTCTTTGTTGGGCCGTTAAATATGCTTCACCAAGGCAAAATAAGGACGGGCGTCGACCCTGAAGAACCAGACCTGGAAAGTGTTGCCCTCCTTCAGCCCATTATTCATGGCAATCTTGTTCCAGTTCTTGATCAGCACATAAGAACTGCTTCCAGTGAAGTTCCTCTTCTTCAACACCATGGTCGTTTCTTCACGACGCGGACCGATGAAACCCACAACGACGCCGTCATTTTCGGTTGATCTCATCTTCTCATCTTGGTTGAGAAAATCGTCGTGGGAAATCTGCTTCAACGGCATTGAAAGCCGATTCTGGGCCTTATCCACATCGGTTTTGAACAGTGTCTTTTTCATAATACACTTCGAGTCGTGACCACCCTTCTTCCGGATTAGATCCTGCAGCTCTGTGATGGACATTAGTGCACTTGCTGCCTCAGGACGACTTGCGGCTTCGGCAAGTATATCTAGTCCACTTGCTGGCTCAAGACGTCGTACGACTTCGTCAACCAATGTTTTAAATTTGGACATTGCTGAAGTTGGTTGATTCCACTAAAATAATAATAATAGTTCCAACAATTGCTGCACCAAGTGAGAGGATAAATCGAGGAGATTCAAATAAGAATTCAACACATATGGCAAAAACTCAAAGAAATTTACGAATAATAAAAAATTTTGTTAAACTTTAATATATACATGCACATACGATAGCTAGGATAAAAAAAGGAAATTAAATTTTGTGTTATATTAAGCGCGTGTCAATTCCTCAATTCCCCTTTTTAGTAGTTATGATTAACTGCACAGAAGAGCCCCCAAATTCCCAGTCCAAATTTCCCCTTATCCAACATTAGCCTCGAGGTGACCCATCGATAGATAGATTCAACAATATATTTGTGTGTGTATATATTAAATAAATTAAATAAACTCATTAGTTAATTGATAACTACACCAAAAGGTCGAAAAGACAAAATACCCATATTCCCACGTTGCCATTATTCAACAGAAACCTAAATGGTTCAAAAGGCAAAATACCCGTAAGAATTTCTTCCCATTATTCAACAGTAACCTCGAGGTGGGACCCTAGATAGATAGATTCAACAATATATTTCAAATATATTATTTGTGTGTGTATATATTAAATAAATTAAATAAACTCATTATTTAATTGATAACTATACCAGAAGATCACTACTCCAAAAGTCAAATTACCCATATTCCCACATTCCCATTATTCAACAGTAACCTAAATTGTTCTCTGGAAAAATTCCCGTAAGAATTTCTTCCCATTATTCAACATGCAATAACCCCGAGGTGGGAAGATTCAACAATATATTTGTCGGAAGAGATCCAATTAACGACAAGAATTAGTGTTGTAATTATGATTTAAAAAAAAATTATTTAATTTGTTTCTTTGAGGACATTTATTAACGATTCTTACGAATAGTAACCTGAAGTCGAAAGTTTTTAGTGGAATCAATGAACTTCCGATTCTCAAATCCCCTTCTATGACCTAGGAAAGGGGAATCAATCAACTTTCAATCAACTTCCTCTTCCCCTTTCCTAGGTCATAGAAGGGGATTTGAGAATCTAGAGAATTGGGGGGGGGGGGCTTTTTTTTTTTTAAGGAATTTTATTCATTGTGGAATTTAAAGGTTTTATTTTCTATTTTTTCTCATCCCGTTTCCTAGATCATAGCAGGGGATTTGAGAATCTAGAGAATTGGGATTTTTTTTTTTTAGGAATTTAATTCATTGTGGAATTTAAAGGTTTTATTTTCTATTTTTTCTCTTCCCCGTTCCTAGATCATAGCAGGCATGCAATCTCCTTTCCTAGATCAAATTGTTGTCCTTTATGGACCATATGAACAACAGTAATTATATTTGTATAAAAGTTTCTTTGTGGCATCTCTTAAATCATATACCTTACAAACAATCTAGATTTTGTAAGACCACCGTCGTGCTATCTAAAGTGTATAAAAGCACCACAAAAATGCTATAACTAATTTTACGTAGCACCAGGAAAATGCTATAGCTAACCATAAATAGCACGAAAAAATGCTATAGAGTTGATAGCAATAGCACTCAATAAATGCTAGCGTTTCATAAAATGCTATCTTTTTATTACAATAGCATTTTTGTGGTGCTATGGAAAAGCCGGCGTTGTTGAATAACATCAAAAAAACCAAAAACCAAAAACCAACAAAACGGAACGGATCAGATTCAGAAAAATTAAGAATGGAGAAGAAAAACTCAAAGACAAACCTTTGAGTTGAAAAAATGAAGACCCATGTCACATATATACACACACTGAAAAACATGTGAATATACATGCATATGTGTGTGTGTGTATGTGTATGTAGGGATGATCATGTGGCTTTTCAATCAAAATAATAGAAAGTAAAGGCAAAAGTTTTTAAGATTCTTACATGGAAGGTATCCTTTAAAGAAGAAGCTGCTTTCAGGATCAGAAAAGTCTCAATTGTATCCCTAGACCTCTGATTCAGACGAGTAGAAACTATTTTGGGTTAGAGTTAACGGAAAGAAAATTGAACATTGGGCATAGAAAGACTGTTAACAGTGGAGGAACTGATGTTTAGTTAAGCTTTGTTTGAAGAGTATAGATAGATATGTGTTGGTGAAATCGTGCATGTGGTGAGGGAGTTTTTGGTAAATTAGAGGAATTGTATTTTTCAGCGCTTTTACCGAATTCCAAGATTTGTAGGTTCGGTATATTTTCCTATTTCTCAAGTATACATCCATAAAGAGCAATAGTAAAGCGACAAAAATCACAAATTGAATAATAAAGAGCAAACAGAGTAAGAACTAATATAATAAAAAGAAACACAATTAATCAAGCCAAAATAATCTACCATCCTTTGTCATCTAATTTTCAACGGGTCTACTAGATGCACGCTTTCACTAATATTATATTCTGGATTTTAGCTTTAAAAAAAAACAAAGAAAAAAAAAAACTTCATGCTCTTTGAAAAAGTTCAGCCTCTGGCATTACATGCATGATTTTTTTATTTCACAGAATAATATAATAATCATATAATTACAAAAGCAAACGCGTTATTTTTTTGCATAAAAGGATCAACATTATGTAAGGTAATTTTTAGCGCATAAGTGCCATACAAATAATATCTGCACTCAGCAAAAGAGTCAAATGAAAACAACTGCAACAAATAATTTATATAGTTTTCAGAAAAAATAAATTAGGAAGTAATTTCATATGGAAAATAAAATTGAAGCCTTTTCAAGTACAGATGATTATTAAAAAAAAAACCCTTAAGAAGTAAATATTTGGTTAAGATATTTTTTTCTACTCATAAATCTTCGTATTTTTTTTAATGGGTGGTTCTATTCATGCATCCTATTTTACTCTTTAAAATATCACTTTTAAGTTAAATTTTATCATTACAAAACAACCCTTACTTAAAAAGACAAAAAAAAGGCGTTATTCTAATTGCTTAAATTGTATAATTATAATTAGAAAAGAAAATTATTTCTATTATGAAATCTACATTCCAAACTTTATTTTCTAATTTGCACAAATGAAAATTATAGTATTTTCACTTTTAATTACTATTTCAAAAAACCGTAGGAATATATTTCAAAGAAAAGAAATCCTTTTATTTTAATTGTTTAGTTAAAGTAATCATTCCTGTTTAATATTATTTTTATGTAAAACTGTAATTTATTTTTGCACTGTTTCATATAAGTATAACAAAGTTATATAATATTTTACAATATATCATTTTTTTAAAAATGGTTTTACAATATTTCATTATAAAACGTATATTAACATTTGTAGATATATACCATATTTTTATAACAAAACTGTAATATCTTATTTTTCATATACACATATATATGTTACATAAATAAACACACCATATAAAGCCACATGTTCACTCAGCAAAAAGTTATGTCCAGCAACAATACCCAATGTACTCATCACGACTTTAGCCAAGATAGGACTAGCTAATACACACACACAAACATATATATATATATATATATATATATATATATCCGAAGGTGATAAGCAAATTAAAATGAGAAGGAAAAGTCAACAAGAAACGGATACTTTCCAAGAAATTGAAGAATTTTTGTATGTTTGGTTTAAAGAATATTTAATTTGGTGAAAACTGATTACTTTTTACACTATGTATTCTCGATGTTGTACATATAAACCCAGGACACTTTTAGCCTCCTTTTGACTCTTCTTCTCCATCTTTTTAAGTTGGTTAATCTCACATAGTACGAGAGCTTCAATTCTCACACACGAATTCCGGCTTTTGACCCAATTAGCGGGTTTTCAATATAGTATTCTCTAGGTTAAATATCCACGTAATTAGTTGATAATAAAGTAGAAAATTAATCCTAAAATTTGGAGTCAATCCACAAGTAATTAGAAAACTGGGAGAAAGAGGCATGTTGAAAGAATTAGTCCACATGCACTAGTTTCTTCAAATGAGTATTTTCACATAGTCTATCTATTTTAACCAGCAGAATAGAATTATTACATAACAATTTGACTAATAATTTGAGCGGAGTAATCCATCCGCCAATAATGTTACATTAAAATCTCACAAGTTGAGGATTTTTTTTTTCTTTTTAAATCTTTTAGGTGATGAAGGTCATTTTTAGTTTTCCTTGATTTTTCTTAGAAAAGAAAAAAAAAATTAACTCCATTGAGAAAAAGCTTGATAATAAGTTATTTCTGAATCTGTTGTCCAGCTACAAATTGCTTAATTATATAAAACCATAAACTTAATTCTATAGTATTATAATTGTACTATATTCAAAAGTTTTAATAGTATGTACGTGTATATACACACACATGAATGAAATAAGTATGTGTATCCCATGATAGCTTGCTATCTCATGGTATTCACTGAATCCTTAAATCTTTTCAATTTGTTTAATTTAATCTAATATGTCAGATTAAATTAGATTGGGCATTGATAATGAATTTGGATTTTCTCTATATGAAAGTTAGTTAGATTAAATAGTTTTACAATCCAGATTTGATTAAAGAGAAATCACGGCGGATGACCCTTTTTAAAAGCCTACTTTAAGTTAACATCTCTAGTTTTGCTCAACTGAAAAAATGTCCATTTTTTAAAATTTTAAAAAAATTTGACTTTTCATAAATCTTTTATTATTATTTTTAGATTATAAACTGATCATGATGAATGCTTGATTAATTAATCATAACCCTTTCACGATGGTCAGTACATATATATTGGGAGGATGAAATTTTTTTTCTGCAGTATTTTCTCTCACAAATTTTTAAATTTACTGTTTAAATTATAAATTTAAACCTATCATCCAAACGAACCTTAAAATACTACGTCATTCTAAATAAAATTAGAATTCTCTGTACTTCTTTGCTTACTCTCTAATTTTCACACAATTTTAATGATCTTTAAAAAAGTTACCACTCTCTTAATTGTGGTGATTATTTCCTTATAACCATGAACGCGAAACTGTTTATTTCATCGATTCTTTCTTCCGTTGCATACGCTACTTTGTACGTGCTGGCATGTGTCTCCGGCGGTACAAGGGTCAAACTTAGGAGCTATGTTTCAAGCACAGATTAGATTAGTAAGTGAAATTTCTTGTTTGTTTTTATTTATTTTTCTCTGGAGAAATAATTAGAAAAGAAAAGGTTAAAAGAGAGATTTCGAACAACCAGATTCTGATACCAACTTACAAGTTACATAAAACAAAAACGAAAAATTGCAGGAAAACTTGAACTTTTGTATGACTAAAGTTAAATTAAAAGAAAAAATCATGGATCAGAATGAGATAAACCTTCCAACTTCAGGTGGAGTGAGAAAAATATTAATCTTATGCTTTGTTTGGGGTTTGAGTTTAACTCCAATTAAATTAAATTTTTTCGTCTCAGTTTTTGTCTTAATTTGAAACGTCAATAAAAATTATAACTAGTTTTTAAAAAGTTAACTAACTCCAGTTTAAAAATTTTATTTCCAATTAATTTATTCAATGGAGGTTTAGCTTTCACACAACATCTTTTTTTTTTTTTTTTTTCTAAATAGTTATTTTATTAATATCAATTTTATCATATTTATAGTACGAATAAACATTTATGTACGTATGCATATATATATATATATATATTCATATATTTGTATAGGTATGTTTATAAGAAAGATCTCTGGAAAAAAAAAATCTTTGAATTCAACAATAGGATTCGGTATTATTATGACTCTGTAGAATTTTTCGTATTATATTATCTATTGAATTAGTTGCACAGATGTATTGCTTCTGATCAAAGGAAAAAAAAATTACGATTTTATAATTTATACGGTCTGTCCTACGAAGCTTGCTAATTATATGAACAAGATCTTTTGTCTTACTCTAACTTGATTCCATTTCGAGAATTATTTTATCAATTTTAAATTTGTAAGATAATAGTGGTTTTTTTTTTTGTTTTTTTGTTTTTTTTTTGGTGAGAAGAAGGATAAGACTAACCGTAGCTCCGCCGGGGCAGTTGGCACCTCCTGCAGCCGCCAATTTACAAGCCCACAAGGCGGCTCCTCGGGCATCAAGCCTCCCTCCAACGACGGAGACGTCGCTAACTCCTTCGAAGCTAATCCACGTATCATTTTCTCCAAGCACTCGATAATCTGCCGGAGCCACCAGCGTCCCATCAATTTTGAAACCAATCTTGGGGCTCCTACACTCCCCTTTGAGCGCTAAAGACCGAAGCAAAAACCTTCCTCGTGGCACGTATATCACCGCGACACTCTCGGAGGCACATGCCGCCGCCCATGCACTGAGGAAGCCCTCCGTCGAGTCGGTCAAGCCGTCGGGTTTTGCTCCGAAGCTGAGGACGTTGTAGGAAGTAGTGGAGGAGTTTGTAGCAGCAGAGATTAGAAATGGGCTTGAAGAAATGGTCAAGAGTAGAGAGAGGAATATGGAGAGATCGTAAGTGGTTTTGGAAATGGCCATTTTTTGAATATTGGAAGCTGAAAGAAGAAATAAAAATGAAGTAATTTGAGATAAATATTTCGTGTTATATGTAACTAATTATATTAAATATTGGGCTAAGAGTTTGGTGGAGGGAACGTGAAGAGGTTTTGGTGTATTTATAGTGTGAATTATCATGCGTTACTAGAGGAATTTGGAAATGGTTTTAAAGGATAATGAAAATATATTAATCAGGCGATGTTTTAGGGTTTACGAAAGATGGTATTAATTGGGAATGTTCATGCATGGATACACAAATTAAGAAAGCTGCGCCGAACCAAATATGCCCGCTAGTTTGGTCGTCACGCTTTTCGAGTCTTTTTGGTTATTGTTGATGATTGCTTTATAAATGTATATAAATAATAAATATATATATATACATTTACTTTTTGATTGCTATATAATGAATACTTATTGATGATTGCTAATGATTTATTTTTTGACAAAATTATTAACGTATTCCGTTTAAAAATTAACAAAAATGATTATTATAATAATATTTTAATAATTTAGAGATAATATTTGATTTTTTTATAACTAGAATAATCATCAATTATCAAAAATATTGTTACAGTAGTTATTTTTATTTTTGTTTTGTTTTGTTTTTTTTTTTACAAAATTCATAGTTAGTATTACTTTTAAATTAAATTACTAATACATTTCGTTTAAAAATTGATGGAAGGGATTATTATAATAATATTTTAAAATTTTAAGTACATTCTAATTACGAAAAAAATACAAATATTAAAGTTATATAAAATTAAAATTTTAGAGATAAAATGAGTAATTTACCCATATATATGTATTCTCTGTTGACACTAACAATTCTTTGCGTTTGATAGCTCAAAATACCATACAATAATAAGGTGAACTAGCTGAAAGTATAGCGTGTATTTTATTTTTAGCCTCCCTTGTATATAATAAGTGGCCGCTTGCTTGCTTCTATGTTTTGGACTTGTGTTTAGCTTTCTCTCTCTCTCACTTATCTATATATTGTTTTTAAATTTAAATTTGAAGATACAAAATTTATCGGTGAGTTTGCTTTTTAAATCATGATGGTTTATATTATTTTATTTGATTGGATAATATGTTCCTGGAGTTTAGTCAAAGTTTCTTTGCTACGACCTTCAAAATTCTATCAATAATTTAAAAAGTATTCCGTACACATTCTTGAGGAAAAAACAGGATATAATTATTTTATTAAATAGAACTTGACATATCAACTTTAATATGAATATTTTTATATGTCAATTTACATACTGGTCATCATCGATTTAGTGATATACTATTTCTTATCATTAATCATAACTCACACATCATATCAATGGACAAAAAGAAAAAAAAAAAAACCGGGATTGGAATTGATTAATTTTCCCTAATATTATACTTATTTTAATCTTAATTAGTATATAACTTGTACATTATATAAGATTATAAAAGAATAAATACTCTAATTGAATTCCTTCCATTACGATATTTTTTCTCTCTCTAAAAGTAGCATTCTTTTCATTACCATTTCATCTAACATTTTTCTGAAATTAGTTTTATAAGTTATATATTTTATAAGTTTTATATTTTATATTTTATATTTTATAAGTTTTATATTTTATATTTTCAGGGTAGTCATCATATACAGCTAGGTTAGTGAATGAAAGTTTGAAACCAATAAGAACAAAGGATTAATTATGATTTTTTTTTTTTTTTCTAAATCGTTGTTCTTGTAATATTTTATTTCTCAAATTTGAAAAACATAATATCTATATTTCAAAAAAAAAAAAAAAAAGGTCGTTATGTTAGAAACATTAAAGGAAAGAACATATATTGCACTAATCATGATCGTTGTTAAATACTTCGGAAGACAAAACGTTACAGTGGTTCTAGTTTGAGGAAATATTTATAATTATCCTAAATTTTAAATAAAGATTACCAAAGTACACTTGTATGATATAACAAAATTTTGACATGTGTTTTTGTAGTAAAAAACTTTAATAGAAAGACACTTCTTGTTAACAGACGTCAATCAAAGGAATCGTAATTACAGTTTGAAATTTGAGAGACAATTGTCATGAGAGTTGTAATTATTCTAAAAATAAAAAAGTATTTAAAAATTGGCATGAGATAGAGAGAGGGAATAATATCTTCATCGCTGTACATGACATTATTTGTTAAACAAAAAGCAATCGGCTGCTCATGAGCTGGGAAATACCATATTACATCTTTTTTTTTTTTTTTTTTTTTTTTTTTTTTCAATCTTTTGTTAAGTTAGATGAAGTGACAAAACATGATCCAGAAACGAAACTTCATGAAACAATTATCAATACATCTTCGACGACCAAGGGAAAATACAGTTTTTTATTTATCTCCATTCACCATTGACCCATTAGGGTTTTTATTTTTATTTTTATTTTTATTTTTTTCTTTTTTGAAGAAACAAATCAAATCAGATAATAGGTGTCATCACACCCTTACCTCATGTTATTTAAAAATTCATCAGGATCACAAATCAAACGCAGTGTGTATCAATCTACGACCTCATCACCTCTCTACAGAGATCCAAAATGTCAATAACACATAATTAATAAATTGATTAAATCCGAGTGCAATGAAATAAACACCACACATGGATAAACAACAAAAATTAGGTTAGATGACCATTTTTAGTTACTTAATTGAATAGATGACCAAAACTTTTTTTTTATTTTATTTAGCAAAATGTCTATTTATCATTTTTTTCTATATTTGGTCAATCAATGATTGTCTAATGGTTAATCAATGATTGATTATAAAACTTGATGATTTACATTATGTTTAATCAGTGATTGATCATTTAAAAAAATGATTTTTTAGCTAATTTTTAAAAATTTCGATCATTTTTTAAAAATTTTCTAAAAAAAAAAAGAAAAGAAGCTACGTAGTTATAAATCCCTAAATAAAAATCACGAAATGGTCGTCATTTACCGTTACGTCCCTACAACCGAACTCTATATATGGCTTTTTGAGTACTACGACTTAAGTTCTAATTTTAATCCAAATCGAGTCAGGAATCACGTGAGACTAGTTCATATATGATGTTCTTACATATAGTTTCCTTAAATGGAGGATTGGACTATATGAGTTGTATTAATCAACATTTCTTGTAAGCGGGCGTCATAAATTATTACCAATTTCAGTTAAATTTTCAGCACAAAATATTAATATGGATAAAGCACATGTATTTCTTCCTAGGATTATAGTTCTATTTTGATGTGTTAATTAAAATTTTAAAAAGAATAATTGATTTAAATGGTCCTTAAACTCTTTATAAGAAGACAGTTTAGTCAATTTTTTTTTTATTTTATCTCTTTCCTCTCTCTCTCTCTCCCCCCTCCCCCCAATATCCTTGGCGTTGGGGGGGTAGAGACTCAACTTGAGCCTTATCCTCTCTCTCTCCCTCCCTCCCTCCTCCCCATATCCTCGGCGTTGTGGGGGGGGGGGGGGGGATAGAGACTCAACTTCAGCTCGTCAGTGAGGGGGTGGGTTACGAGAGGCACCTGAGTTCGCTGCTCGGGGGGGCGGCGTCGGTGGTAGAGAAGACAATGCAGGGGGCTTTGAGTAAGCGCTCTCTCTCTCTCTCTCTTTTTGTTTTTTTGTTTTTAATGCATATTAGGTCTTTTTTTTTTAATAAGGGTATTTTTATCTTTTAATGGTTAATCTAATACATGTAATGGGTCACATGATCTTTTCTATTAGAAACTTAACGGAATTGGACGGGCATGACTAGATTACCACTATTTAGAGAGTTTAGAGTTGTTTCGACCAAAATTTAAAAATAAGGGACCAAATTATTATCTCTATAATAGTTTAATTATCATTTACGCCAACAAGTCTTTTAAAATGCTATTAAAAAAAAAAGTATAATAAATAATATTATCATGCATCGTGCTCATATGTGTAAAGTTATATATACTTTTTATCATTTATGCTTTGAAACATGTAAAATTTAACATTGGTTATATATTAATATGACAAATTTGTCATTAAGTTTGATATTTGGTAGGAAAAATGGCATCATATTAAAGAACATTTTTTTTACCCATGTCAAAATTTGAGGATAAATAAGAAAATAACAGCTTTAAAAAAAATTAAAGTAAATAACATATTTTTAAAATGTTTTAAATAAAATAACAGTAAATAATAAATTTATCATATAAATGATTTATTTACGTCTAGTAAATATACTATATATCTAATAAATTTGCTATTTACCAATTAAAATTTTCATTTACCTCGTAAACTTATTGTTTACTGCAAATATTTTGACACATTATCACTTGCTTAAAAAAAATTTTTCCGTAAAAATACAATTTAATATAATTTCTCATTATTTATTATTAACGCATAAATTTAACATTAAGTGTACTAGAGATATTCTAAAATACTTTTTTTTTCAATATTTTATAAGAAAAACTTCAACAAAAACGAAATAGATTTGAGTGGAATGAGTCATGGATAACATATATCTGCAACCTATGCAACACTAGATCTGACCTGTCTGTGAGAGGGCAAACGAACTATTACTGATCTGTCACTCTTAATTAGAATAAAAAACAAATAATAAGATCATAATAACTCGAACGAAGGAAAAACAACTAATGAGCATCAATATGGAAAGACAAATCTTGGATATGAATCTGTGTTTTTAAAAAAGTTATTTTTTTCACTTAAAAAAGGGAGTTATGAACGCGTGTTGACTATCCAGATGGTTAATGTAACATGTTGACAAGTATATATATTTATATTCATGAACATCTTTTGTGTGCATTCTATCTGGACCAATACATATATATGTATATATCCCTTTCCATTATATATATACACATATATATGTATATATGTACATACGTACCGTAACTTATAACAGTTTGTTTCATTAATTAATGAAATTGACAAGTGCTTCCCAGTTGGTCTAGTCAAGGTTGCTTGCAATAGACAAAGCTTCAAATCAAAGTCAAACCCAAACATATTATCAAAGTTAAGCTAACTAAATCAGCTGATCGCCTAATCATTATGTTGATAATCGCGAGGTAACTAAACATGTCGTCTTAAATGACTACTATTTTTTTAAAATTTGTCAACCACATATGACGGTTGATCATGGAACGAATGACTTTGGATTCTGATGACGTGATAATCAAGTTAAATAAATTGGATATTGTAAAGAGGGACATAAATCTTCATGCATGACCAAAAGGGCATTCCTTTTACTTAACTAACCCTAAAAAAATCTAGGAAAAAAAAAAAAGAAAGAGGAAGAAGTGCAAAACTTTCAATAATATTAATTGAGAAACATTATGGGGCCGTAAGAAATGAACTTTTGCACTGTGGTTCAGACTAACAAATTTGGAATAATAAAAAGGCCCGTAAAATGTCCCATCAGGCTACTAGCAGTAGTTCACCATGTTACCAGAAATATCTGGCCGTTATCGTGTTGTTGATGGTTTCTTATTGTCGTACTGTCAGGATTAGCAAAAGAAAAAGGACCCAACCGAGAAGAGTTGAGGGCATTCACCAAGAACGAGTGATGCAAGTTATATGTAACGCCTCTTCTAAGTAAGCAGTTTGAAAAGAACGTTAATTAACGAATAAGAAACTCAAATTTAACAAAAATAATAGTACACAACAAAAAACTCTATATTAGCATCATAGCAACTCTTATTTCTTACATATATCTTTTACATATAAGAGATCAAAAAAGACTTTTCATGCAAATAATCTTAAAACACCAACAGGCTATTTAAAATATTCACACTTAAGCTCCTTAATTTGGTGGGATGTTACAAGCTAGGGGGTGTTTATGGTTGGTTTGAAAGGAAAAACCACAAACTAAATGTCGTATTTATTTATTTATTTATTTTTACAACTTTCAACTAGTTAAAAGTTTTACTTAACCATAAAAAAAAAATCAAGATATAAGAAAGATAACATGTATGAAAATAGAGAGAAATACGACACAGATGAGAAATAATATTTATAAAAAGGATATAAAAAATTCTGGTTGATTTGGTTGATTTTCATGGTTCAAATTGTCTAAAATCACTAGCCAAACCATAGCCAAAAAAAAAAAAGGGAGAGAGAAACTTTCAAACTGACCAAAACGTCGGCATTGATGATTTTCGTGGCAAGCTGGGAATGAGATCTCCATGGCAGCTAGAAGAAGGAAGGTGGGAGAAGAGAGAGCGGGCGAGAGTAGAAAATATGATTAATTAAATCATACTTTTTTTTTTTTTTTTTTTTTTGCAAATTAAGATTATGATTTTTGCACACCTCTATTTATTTTGAGGCACACACCTCTTGGTTTTGTTGCCAACATCTTAATAGAAGGAAGTAAAGGGTATAAGAAATTAGTTGAAAGATTTTGAATTTTATGATTGTCTGATAGGAAAGAAAAATGAAGAGAATATATGAGAGTGATTACTTATATATTAAAACACCTCAATTTCAATTTTAATCTCCTAAGTTAAAAAAAATTTACTAAAAAGACTGAAACCAGTTATAAATAATTTTTATTTTTTCTCATTCTCTTCATACTATCATAAGAAAAAATATCTCTATTTCCTTTCTATTTCCTTCACATAATTTTTTTTGATTAGATTTTTATTTTTGAATTTGGAATAAAGATATTCGAACTCTATACTTTATAATAAAACTATATATGAAATTATTACTAAATCATACCTACAATCATAATTTGTTAGATTTCGTCTAAACTATCTACCCAATATTCTTTCCATGTTTACTAATCTCTTTTCTTTTAACTTATTTTCTCATCTATTTCATGGTACTCTTTTACATTTAGATTTAGGAAAAATTAGATAAATAGAAAGTTTTTAAATACTATATTTAAGCAAATGGTTGAAATTTTTTTATTTAAAAAAATGATCGTTTATCAATAATTAACCATAATAAGTGATTGACCAAAGTCAATCAATAAAAAATATATATTAATATTTAATCAATTATCGATTAGTCAATTAATTCATTAATCATTAATTGATATTTTTTTAAAAGTAATTATTTTTTAATTTTATAAAATTTTGATTATTTATTAAAAACTACTTCAAAAAGACCATTTACCCCAGAATGTTTTAAATTTATATATATACACACACACTTATTTTTTCTTTAAAAAAAAAAAAAAAAAAAAAAAAAACCACGTTTTCGGCGTGGGCAGGCTCCATCCAAACTCCGAAATTCGTCACTCAGAAGCTCAGGTCCCAAACTGCAACTCTCTAATGTTACGCATATCCCAAAATCTCCTACGCAGAACCTCACCAAAATTCCCAGCACCCTCACTCTCTTCCTTCCATTCTTCGTCGAACCCAGCCCTCCAAATCCCCACCTCGCAACCGCCACAAAATCAGAACTCAGAGCAGAGCTTGTGGTGGCGGCCGCGGCGCCATTTCTCCGGCGGGTCGGCGTCGAGGCCGAGCCTTTCGATATGGCGGCGGAAGAAGGAGATGAGCAAGGAGGGCCTGATCGCCGCCAAGGAGCTCAAGAGGCTCCGGTCCGACCCCTTCCGGCTCGACCGGTTCATGCGCTCCCACGTCTCTCGCCTGCTCAAGTCCGATCTCGTCTCCGTCCTCGTCGAGCTCCAGAGACAGGACCAGGTCTTCCTCTCCATGAAGGTTCGTCAGATTCCGCTTTCTGTGTTCTTTTTCGTTGTAACTAAGGTTGTCGAGAGGGGGAAAAAAAACTAGAAAATTAGGAGCTAGAGGGAAGAACTTTGCAACGATTAGGGATATCTGGATTTAATCTAGGTTCTGTTTGGTATGTAAGAAAATATTTTGGAAATTGCTGATTTTTAAGGCCCTTGTTGCCAGGGCCAACTTTATTTTATGTTTTTGCACTTTTATCTATGATGTTTTTACTTGGTTAAGCATCGTTTTTCAAGTTCGAATTCATATGGTTTTGCCACTTTTAGGTGAATTTGCCTCTATAATTTTGATCCTGAGAACATTATAAGTGAATTAAGATGTTTGAATAGTAGGATCTTGATCTGGAGAACAAGAGATGTGTACACATTCGGGTGTTCAGAGGCTCTAGAAAAAGTGATGCAGAATTTACAAGTAGAGAATCTTGATTAGTTTCATAGGGGTGAGAATTCTATCGAGGATCTTAGTAAGGTCCGCTCGAGAATGCTTTGCCTTTTCGCTTGCTTTTTCTACAGTTCGTTGGAAGTTCTGAACTGCTTTATGTAGTCGGTGAATCTTGTTATAACGTGTTTCTGGTTAGACTTTAGAAAATGCATTCTCACATGGAAGGTATCCACAGGTAATTTCAGTGACCTTATAATATCGTGATCTGAAAAATTGGAATTAGATAAGTCTGTGGACGCAATTGCGTTTTCTGTGATTTTAGAAGAATTTGCTAAAATGACAAAGTTAGAAAGCGAAATTAACAAAAATGAACCCTATTTTTTCAAGGTAAAAGTAAGGCGCCGAAGTCATTATGTAAATAAAAAGTTTGAGAAGTCATTTAGCAACGAAGGCTCGCTATCTATTGAAGTCATTTTGCCGGTGGGCCCGAGATGTTTATTTCCTATTAGAAGTATTAATCATTATACAAGGATAAACATGCATCATATGTGGTCTTTTTCTTTTTTCTCCGCTCAAAAGTTGAACAAACGTTTTTGTTTATTCCATGTACTTTTATACCAAGAGAACGGCAGAATCGAGACTGATGGTCCTGATGTGGTCCATCTTGATTGTCACTCTGAATTTGAATGGATACCTTGTATCTTGAGGCTAAAATATATTCCAAGCTCCCATGAATGCTTCAAAAGTGATGGAAAACTCTTGGGGTTTCAAGTTCAGGAGAATGATCGGACAGCCTAGCTGATAATTTGTTAATGAGTTGTAACATTAAGAAAAGAGCTTGAGGTAGAGCATCATTATTATAAGATTTTTTAGTCAAAATTAAACTCATGGCGAGTCAGTGGTTGGTGAATTTGAATACCATATAAGTTGATTTGCATTGACAGTCACTATAAGAACTATTATAGAAATCTCGAGTCCGCTGCCTAATTTTTCAGCATCCATTTGACCTTTTTCTAGCTTATATTTCTTTCTTCAGTTGTATGATGCAGTGCGTAAAGAAATTTGGTACCGGCCGGACATGTTCTTTTACCGAGACATGCTCATAATGCTTGCAAGGAACAAAAAGGTGGATGAAGTGAAGAAAGTTTGGGAAGATTTAAAGAGAGAGGAAGTGCTGTTTGATCAGCATACGTTTGGTGACCTTGTTAGAGCTTTCCTAGACAATGGATTGACATCTGAGGCCATGGACATATACGACGAAATGAGACGGTCTCCTGATCCTCCGATCTCTTTGCCTTTTCGAGTTATATTAAAGGGTCTCATTCCGTATCCAGAATTGAGAGAGAAGGTGAAAGATGACTTCTTAGAGCTTTTCCCAGGTATGATTGTTTACGACCCTCCTGAAGACTTGTTTGAGGATGAAGATTGGAGAAGAAGAGATAGTGACAACGATTAGAAATTATTGATGCTTGTATGTTTGGAGTGTGGGATCATGAGGAATCTGGCATTGGAAAATCACTGGAAGCCATTAAACATATTTGGAGCCCCTGCAAAATCATGCGAAAACACTAAAAGCAGTTAATTTGTTCCTTCTAGTTCATGCAATTCACGGGAGAAAAATTCTTCTTTCTCACGTGAAAGTGCTCTTCGGTGCACATGATTCTCTTCCTTGGGCTGTAGGTATGTGTTTCAGCACTACAACTTCACGTCTTTTTTTTTTTTTTTTTTTTTTATTCTGAGATTTGTCATAAAAATTTTGAGCATTACATGATAGGTTAAAGCTCAAGTTGAGACCCGAGTCAAAACTGAGATTAAAACATCCTCTGCAAATTCTTGATTTATCTATTCCTTAATAAATTGATATGCTCTGAACTTGCATTAATTTATCAATGTACATCCTCAATAAAGACAAAGCCTCGTTTGGATTATATGTTCAAACGTACAATTTCGACAATAAATTCAAATTTTTGTGAGATGAAATATCAGAGGAAAAATGTTTGAAAAAAGTGAGTTTAAAATGTGAACTTGGTCGTGTATTTATTTAAAAATTAAAATAAAAAATAAAAAAAAAGAGCTTGGACTCGGGTCGCTTATAAAGAGTTACTTCCAAATTATAATGTATTGTTTTTATTATTATTATTATTATTATTATTATTTTCGTTTTTATTATTAATTTTTTTTACCTTTCTATCTAGGAGAGGTTTTTGTCTCGTTTAGTAAGCTTTAAGTTGAATCAATTAACTCGAGTTTGATACTTCCTCCCCCATTTTAGGACCCCTATCCGACTAATGAGTTATGTGGCATGGGGTATTGGTGGTACAAGTGAAGGCTAAATTTATCTTTTGACTATAATTGGTTGATTATGAGATTTTAAAAATATGAAAGGGCTGAGATGAAATAATATCAATAATTTTTTTTTTTTTTCGCCCTTAGTATAAAGCATATTGATTCTTTTTGACGCACATAATTCCTTGAGCATGTGTTTGATATTTTGATTCAAACTTAAAAAACTCAACTATTTTTTGTCTTTTATTAAAAAACAATTAATTTTTTTTAACTAATTTTTGAAAAATCCTATCGAGTGAGTTTAACAAGTTTCCATTTTGGTTCCATATGGACCCGTAGCCAAAGATCCAATTCGCCCCTTGGAATTCTTCAATATGGGGCTTTCCTAAACTTTCTTTGGAAGTTTCATGAAGCCCAGCACATGAATTCCGTTTTAAAAACTAATTTTTCACGTGGATGCTATGTAATGACAAATCTAAAATTAAAAATTTTGTCCTTACGTAATTTACTTAATTATCTGGATATTTTGAACCATTTCAACATCAAGTTAAATGGTTTACACTTTTTCATGGCTCAAAAATATAAATCCACAAAACCTATTATTTTAAATTATTTGTAAGAACTATTTTTTTAAACTATTGAAGTAATTATAAAATGGTTTATTTATGAATGTCTTAAAAAAAAAATTTATAATTGCGATACATAAAATTATTTTTATCATAAATCAAGTCATTTAAAATTAATTTAACAACAAAAACAATAATTCTTACTATTAATATAAAATAAAAAATCTCAATGAAAAAATTCCCAAATCTCTTACTTTTTTTTTTTCGATAGTTTTTTGATCATGTATTGCTTATTATTATATGATAGTTTGTGATCGTCAGATAATCATCATGAGTGATTATATCATCATCGTTACGTAAATTTTTTTTTTTTTTTTTACTTTGATGGTCTAACTGCTAAACAACAAGTTTAATTTCAAAATTCTTATTGAGTGCGCTAAGTCAAAGGTGGCATAAGCGACGTGGCGAGCTCCTCTTAAAAAGAGAGATTCCGAAAGAAGGAAAAAGAAGCAAAACTGCTTTCTCATTCTTGCAATAAACGATCACCAATGACGTTTAATCACGTGTTCAGCTGTCTAACTATAAAAGGTCCTGCCAGGTCAAACACTTCCCCATTTCTCCACCAAGGTTATTGTTTCCAAGCCATTTTGCACTTTCGTATCTCTTCACCAAGTCTGTGCTCACGCGCCAAACCCGGAAAACCAGACCAAACCTCCACAATCATTGTTTCCGATATATCGATTTTCTTCTTCTTCTTCTTCTCTTTTTTTTTTCTTTTGGGTTCAAATTCTCCAATTATGGCGTCATGCGCTCGCCGGCTTTCTGCCGGCGCCGTCGCATTGGACCTTCCGATCCGAGTCCGTACGCCACCGCGGCGAACCGGCGAGGTACAGTGGCCGGCGCGTGATCGCGGCGAGAGGAGGGAGGGAATCCAGCTGAGATCGACGGCGGAGAGGAGTTTCCGGAGAGTGCGGTGGACGGTGGAGGCGCTTGGCGGCGGAGCGGTCTGGGAGAGGTCGCCGGAGGGAGGGGAGCTGGCGGAGAAGGAGAAGGTCGGGGCCTGCTCGTACGCGGTCGGGGATCGGGCGGCGAGCGAGTTCCATCGGACGGAGGAGATCGGGCGGAGCGTGGAAGGTCGGCGGAGGGCGGTGGAGGTGGTGGTGGCGGCGGCGACGACGGTGGTGTTCGGAGTGGGGAATCGTGTGTTGTATAAGCTGGCTCTTGTTCCTCTCAAGCATTACCCATTCTTTCTCGCTCAGCTCGCTACTTTCGGGTAATTACTTTTCAGTTTCGTCTCTCTCTTCTTTGTTCATTTCTCATATTTTTCTTTATTTATTTTTTTAAATTTTATTTCTTCATTATCTTTTGAGTTTTAGCAAACTAGTGACCTCAGAGATTACTCTTGATTTTCTGTCGAAGTACATTGGCTTTTTTTTTTGGTTTTTGTTTTTGTTTTTGTTTTTCCTTCTTTCTTTCTTCCTTTTTCAGTAACATCTATTTTTTATTAGGATTTGAAATTAAGTATTACTTTAATTATTTTCATTAATTTAATTATTTATTTTAATGGAGTTTTTTCGGTAGTACGTTCTATGATATAAGTGACTATAATTATTTTTAAAAAATTATTCTTTTATTAAGGGTAGGAAAAATTAATCTAATGACTTATTATAAATTCTCGTAATCTACATTTTTTTAAGTAAACAGTTTTTTTATTAACGTTAAGACGTAAGCAAACAAAGATGCCTTTTGAGATTAACCTGGATCGGGACGGTCCGAATTGCCTAAATTCAATAATTAGATAAAAAACAAACATTACTTGATTACTCTTGTCGGAGAATAATGTTTAGACTAATAAACAAATGGATATTATAATATTTGGGGGCGGTGCGATGATTACTATTAATTGTTAATTGATTAAGGATTTATTTGGTTGGATCATCTAATTAAAATTTTTTTTGTCTTTTTTTTTTTATTTTTATCTTTTTTTTAAAAGTTTTTTTTTAAAATTTAAAAAAATTATTATTAAAACTTAAAAATCCATACTCAAACTACTTCACCAAAAGTTCAACCTGTCTTCTTCTACGTTACCAGTGGCCAAATTGTGCCACGCTTTTTTAATTGTGGCTTTTTTCTTTCTTGAACATTTTGTCGTTTTCCATTGGCACGTTGGTGCCAATTCATATTTGCATTTGTCGTTTAACACTAGTGATTACGTGTATTAAGCCCACTGATTAGTGATTAATTGTCTTTAGACACGGATCTTATATAATCTTTACATTTATGATAGTTTTCAGAGTTTTATTTTTTTTTTATGGTATGATTCTTATAACTTTCACTTACTAAATATAAATGAAAACATACTTAGATTTCGGATCTACGAGCTCCTATCTAAATAGTAAAATCCTTCCATAACCTGATGGGTTGTATGAAGTTTTCATTTTCTTAATCAGGCTTTTAAGTTCTCTTTGAAAATAAAATAAAATAAAATTAGTGACAAAAGCGTGTTTGGCACTTAACATTTATGCGTCTTCCATTTGGTCCCCACACACTATATACCACTTAAAAGGTGGGTGCAACTAATGTTAAACTCATTTCTTTATTTTTTTTAAAAAATCAATAAAAATTATAATTAATTTTTAAAGATAAATTAACTCTAATTTAAAAATTTTATCTTCAATCGATTAAACAAATACAAGTTTTATAAAATGTAACGATTGTTTTAAAATAAAAAAAATAAATGAGAATGATTCTAAAATTTAAAAATATAAATGAGAATAATCTAAATTTTTATTTTAGACATGACGGGTTTATTATCTTTGTTGTGCCAATTTATTAAATGAACTTGTTAGGCGAGCCGTGCTTGTTCTAGACATGACAACGATGTTTTAAAACATAATGGCCTCCAAAATCACAAAGTTGGACTTTGTAAGTTCAATAAAAAAGTTAATTATCCAAAAAAAATTTTAAATAAAAAGTTGGAATGGCACAGATTTGCCCGTCTATTTATTGCATAATTATTGATATATTTATTGTACCTTTTTTTTTTGCTCTGAATTATATTTTTTTACTTTGTAATATAAAGTTTATTTTAGTTACTTTAAATGTAGCAGTGAAGTATGTAATTATTAGACAACCGATAATATGTCTTCATCACTTTACTTGAACGTGGATGGTCCACTGATCCTAATTTATTCCTTCGATGGCTACACTCAGTCTGATATTCTCCATCATTACTGGTACAAATTATTATGGACCAGAAAAAAAAAAAAAAAGGGAAGAAGAAAGCATAAAAAAGCAAAGTAATAGCTTTTGTAATAAAGGAAAGGTTTTTGAGACCTGAAATTAGTGATAGCCTTTGTAAAACGGATTCACCAAAGGTAGGATTTTGGGATACTCCAAAAGCATAAACTCTTTCCTCCAAAAAAAAAATTGTAGAAGAAAAAGAAGAAGCAAAAACTCACATTTCGTATTCTTTTATTAGATTTCACAAACCCAAAAATAAAAGGTGCTTTCTTTCTGGGAAGTAAAGCAATTTCTTAAAGAAAGAAAATAGAGAAGGGTATGAAATGAAAAAAAAAAAAAGGACAAAAAAGAAACGACAAAAAGTAAACCACATCGAGACGCTGCACAATTGCCTTTTACTTTCTTGCCTTTGGTGGGGACACAGTGAAATTGAACCATCCAATCTAATCAAGGATTTCTCATCTCAGATTCGATGCTTCGATCTTTTTTTATTTATTTTATTTTTTATTTTTTGTGGTCCTCAAAGAAAGTTTTTGCTTTTCGCGTCAATTTCTTTCGCTTTTTCTGCAATTGATAAGACAAGTAAGTCTATTGTCTTTTTAATGATAGGTGCAATCCTTTTATAGTAATAATTTTTGTGAATCTTTAGTAAATCCTTCAAAGTCCATATTAAAATCTATACATTCTAATTATTATTTTTTCTTTGAAATATTAATGTACTATTTTACAACATTAAACAGAAATACAAGTGACCAAAACAGTCATGCAATTGAGGTTGATTGCTTTTCTGAATAAATTGTGCATCAGCTTTAAAGAATTTGTTGTTATAACACTTCAATTTTTATGCTGGAGTATTCTAAGCATGCTCCATCTAATTTTTTTTTTTTTTTTTTTTTTTTGGGTTTCAGTAATTTAGTCTTTCCTTGCACTTCTTTCTTTAGTAATTCATGTGCTTACAGTATGCAAAAATGATGTTCAAGAATCACTGACTCCATGTGTTTCCTTTTCATGTGCTTTTCAGATACGTTATCGTATACTTCTCTATCTTGTATCTACGGTACCATGCTGGCATTGTAACAGATGAGATGCTTTCCATGCCAAAAGCTCCGTTTCTTGCCGTGGGCCTCTTAGAAGCTCTTGCGGCTGCAACTGGAATGGCGGCTGGAGGTATCAACCTTATATCCTCTGATGCCTTTCCATTTTAAATTGTGTCGCTTTTTTGAGTTATGGATAACTACTTTATTACATGTCCTGCCAACACGTACTTTGCTTGCTGAAACTTGCTTTGTTGTGAGTTTTAGTAGTACTCTTCATGGATGGTATTCTTAAATGCTTTTATTTTCAAATATTGTTAAAGTACTTGATGAAATTCTTTTCTAATGTTTTAGATTGTATTAGAAATAATGCATGGTTAACTGCTAGCTCGCGCTTGTTTTATGGTGAAGCAAATAATCAAGTTGTATTTGTAGAATATGCTCTTAGTTTTTTGTTTTTGTTGAATAATGTGTCAGCCAGATTAATCTTTTCTATTTTGTTTTCTATCCTCTTCCTTGAATCAGCAATTTTATCCGGAGCATCGATCCCAGTTTTGTCCCAGGTAAGCAGATTTCACTTGATCCATTTTTTATTTGTGTTTATAAAGTTTTCGTTAATGTTTATGAAATTGTTGCTTTCTAGTATTTACTTATGGTTATGTTCTCTGAAACCTATACATCTCTAAATCGTATAAACTATAATCTCCAAGTTTCAACTTCTGAGAGATGATCCAGCTGAATAATACCAATCTTTGAAAGAAAATCGGGAAAAATGATAATACTGTCGGAATAATGAAACCACCGGTTAAAAGTATTGATGTTATACCTGTATGATTAAGTAGGCATTAGTTTGTAACATCAAATCAGAATTATGGAACATGAATTGTTTTTTCCTCAAATGGTGTAGACTTTGACATAATTTGTAATCTCTTATTTTGGATTTGTGGTGTTAAGTTTGGATAATTAACAGAGTGCTGTATTAATTTCGCAGACGTTTCTTGTGTGGCAAATTCTCCTCTCAGCTATTTTCCTTGGGAGAAGATATAGTGTAAATCAACTTTTAGGATGCTTTCTTGTAGCTATCGGTGTAATAATAACTGTAGCAAGGTAACTAACATATATGTTTTTTCAAATTCTATCTTCTATTTAAGCCTTATGTAAACAATACTGAGCTAGTTGTCATCCTTTGTAAATGCAATGTTAAAGAAATTTGTATGTGAATTTGTTTGAAGGAGGGTCGAAATCTAGAGGGCGGTAATGGTACCAAGATGTTTCTCAAAGTGTTTTCTCTTATTAGTTTCTATGAAAAACGTAGATTCTTAGGGACTGAGTCAATCATTTTTCTGCATCATAGAAAAGAAAAGGAAAACAAAGTACAGTATATTATTTGAATTCAGTTCACGTAGATAAAATTATTTGCTATGTGTATAACTATCCATAGATATATACTACGTTTTATTGTTTCACTGTTTCTGGTCGTGTCGTGAGCGAGGCCTCCTTTTTGGTGGATGACCAACCCATGCATGGCATCAAGGGACTATGCTTTTGTACTTGTTCATATGTGATGGCTTTACTAGAATTATTTGAACGAAAACTAGTAGTGCTTTGAGCTAAACTGCCAAAGCCCAGCTCTTTCTTAAAATCTTTAGTTTTCTTGACCACTTTGCGGCACATGGTTTACTTACCTTTCGTTCTGTTTCGCAGTGGGTCTGGTGCTGGACATTCTTTGAAGGAAGCAGGTATATTTTGGAGTGTTTTGATGATAGTTTCATTTTTGTTCCAAGCAGCTGATACGGTACTAAAGGTTAGAACTTCTCGATGATTATTTCAGTTCAACATTTCCAGTCGAAACATTGTACTATGTCTGCGTATGTGACAAGTGACTTTCTGATTGTTTCTAGGAAGTGATTTTCCGTGATGCTGCTCAGAAATTAAAGGTACTAATTGGTTTATATTCCATCTATGTATGTTATTCAGAAACTGTTCCAATTAAAAAAAAAAAAAAAAACTGTTTCTCATGTGTAAATCTGAATTGCATTGTTGCAGGGAAGCTCGGTAGATCTATTTGTTGTAAATTCCTTTGGATCTGCTTTTCAGGTGGGTGTCAGGTAGTCAGAATTTAAGCTTTGGAATCTAATTTTTTACATTTTGATTGAAAAATTCCATTTGGTTTTTGAAAATCGTATTTCCTAACTGAACCCGAAGGAAAAACTAACGGGGCTTGCATCTCTGTGAATGGCAGGCACTTTTTATATGCCTACTACTACCATTTCTATCAAAACTATGGGGCGTTCCGTTTTCCCAGCTGCCAAACTATCTCAAAGATGGTGCAGCTTGCTTCCTGAACATTGGTAGATTATCTGGTGGTGAGACTTCTTATCTTAATTGTTCTCTTCCTTCGTTTCTCTATTTAATGAATGTGATTAAAATTATTTTAACGATTAATAGGGGACAGAAAGAATCAGGGTATATCATTCTTTCATTAGTTCAAGTGCTTATTAATTTCATTTAACCTACTCTTACTAGAATTTCTACTGGAAAAAAAAAAAAAACCCTACTGTTGCTAGACTGTAAATACCTTGGCTAAGTGGTTGTTAGAAAGATGAACAATCTTAAAGTCACAAAAAGGCACATTTTAGAAAAGCAAGTGTTGAAACGTTAAATTAGGTAACTACAAAGAATGATGCGGTACTCTAAACAAAATGGAATATATTGGCCGCTCTGCCATCTTTCGGTAGTTCACTAGCAGTAACTTAGAAGTCAAGTAAACTAAAGAGAAAAATGCAATGGAACAATTTGGCACTACTTGGCATCGAAGAATGGTTAATAACATGATGTTTCAACTAGAGTGATTGATTTAATTATGTTGATTCACTGGCCACAGGCTGTGATGGAGCCCCGTTACTACCGATGCTGTTTGTTATTGTCAACATGGGTTTCAACATATCCTTACTGCATCTTCTGAAAATCTCTTCTGCTGTGGTTTCTTGTCTTGCATCCACATTCTCAGGTACTTGATTTCTATTCTGTATGGATCAAATGATTTGAGATCAGGATTTTTTCTTCACATTAGTGTTAGAAGCCTCTATCAGGGTTTATAATCCATAAGATTTAAAATGTAAACCAAAGTTAAGCAAGCTAAAGGTGTGCAATAAACTTTTTGATTAATGACATTTTCGTGAATCGTGCTCATGAATTGATAGAATGACGATGTCGGGGTGTGTGTGTATATATATATATATATATATACTTTTTTTAAAGAAGGGAGGATGTCAAGAAGTTTGCATTGTAATTTTATTTAGGTATTGTTTCTTGCATAGAAGCCTCTCTTTAAATTAAAAATGCGAACAAGATACTTGATGTATAAATGTATTTGTATATATTGGTTTTTATGTGGCAGTACCAATATCGGTCTATCTCTTCACGCTGCCACTTCCATACCTTGGCGTTGCATCGTCCCTGCCAAGAGGCTTTGTGGCTGGAGCCATTGTTCTGGTTATGGGTTTGCTCATCTATGCTTGGACACCGTCAGCGGGTTCCTCCAATGCCTCCTCATGTGACTGCAATTAGCAGCACCTCAACGGGTGAAACAGAGCCTTGTGTTTGGTAAATGGCAAATAAGATCAGCCAGAATATTGTTGTAACATGTAATTAAATTGCGACTGTTGTTGCAAGTTAAACGGCTCGAGTGTGCTCATGATCCCTACTGCGCAAGCAATAAGAAGTCGGATCAAATAAAGTTGGGGGTAAATTCTCTCTTGAAAAGGAAAAACAAGAGAGGGAAATTAGATGAATAAAGATGGTGTAGATTCTCTCTTGAAAAGGAGTAACAAGAGAGATGGAGAAAGATTTCTCGTCTTTCTCTGGATGATGAGAAGGCACTTCAGCCCTGATTTTCATTGTTACTTTTGTGCCAAGTAAAAATGCCTAGTTTTCGTGCACATTCATGTCGAATGTCAAAAGAAAATTAAATTTGCAGATCCATTGCAAATTTGCCCAAACAAGAAAAACTCGACTTAGTTGTTTTGGAAGTCCAATTTTAACTCCATGAGAAATGCTGTGCAACCGCAAGAACAATCTCCTGACCACTCTAAAGAAAATGCTAATCATCAAATATTGTTTTTTGAAAAAAATAAAATAAATAAAAATAAAGATAAAAATCATCGCAATAAAAATTATGACAACCTTTTGCATTTTTATTTATGAAATTACCACTACAGTTGCAGCAAGATTCAAAACCTAACTTTTTTTTTTCTTTTATAATGATTTGCAATCTTATTTATTCTTTCCCCTTTGTAGATTTTATACCAAAAGAAACCTAAATATGTCTTTTGGGTTCTGCACCACTATGGGCGAAAACTCTGTCATTCGGAATCCATCTCAAGCAAACGACTTGTCATTGTGAAGGTAATTCTCAAAGGAAAATGTTCATGTAATGAAAAAAGTAGAGATATTCAAATTTTTGAGTAGATATGACAGTCAAATTTTCGAGTTTTAAAATTTTTTTGGGAGAATAAACAAAGAATAATTTATCGCATATTAGTAAAATTAGATTAAAAAAAAGTGAGCAGAAAAATTAAAGCAGCTACCGTGTGTATTTTATTGAATTTTTGTGTAGTCCTAATCCCAAAATCACCTACCATGCTCATTCTGAACCTTCCATTGCTTCCCTCAAGTACTAAATTTGGAAGTTGGAACTACTACTAATTAGAAGCATCTCCCTCTTTTGATTTTTCTTTCAGTTTTTTTTTTTTTGGTTTATTTTCTATTTTTAATTAGGATGCTTTTGTTAAAAATTAGCCATCCTAATTCTATATCATTAAATTTAGAGAGAAAGAGCAAAATAATATTTTTGAAGAGAGTAATAGTCAATTATAGCATAAAATTTTAAACATAGTAAAAAATAACAATCAAATCTATGACCACACAATATGAAATAAAAGCCCTTATCCTTCCTTTTCTCACTCTCTATTTCACTCCTTCTCTCTCTTTCTCTCTCTAATATGGAACTATGTACATAAATTTGTTGTTAAAAATTAGCCGAAAATAAGTTATTTTCTAGGAAATCCAAGGATTTTCTCAAAAATCTTGGATTTTCTTGAAAATATATGCTATAATTTATCATCTTTTAAAAAACATGCTATTAATTTCAATAGTACATGTGAAATCTGTTATTTAGTACAATTTTCATTAAATTTAATAAAAATCATATAATCATAAATACAAATGAAATTTATATAGATTCGTTTCAATATGAGAACGTATTCTATTTCGGCCGGGTACTGTTTTATTTCTATTTAACATATAAATTATACTTCACAACTTAACGATCTTCCTCCTTATAACGACGTATGATTACATGAATGCCAAATTTTTACATCAATATAAATATGTCATAAGAAAATTGACATATAAATAAGTAAATCATTAGATGTTAAATAATAAATTAAAAAAAAAGAGAAATAGATCTAATTAAAGAAACAAAATAAAAATTAAAAGATAAAATAAATGAATAAAGGTGACATAATAATTTTCAAACAATTATAAATACATGATAATTTAGTCACAATAATAATCATGAATTACTCTATGAATCAAAACAAGAATTACCACAGGTAATTGTTGTTATCATTACTAGCAATGAGTTTTGAACGGAAAACTATTTCTGAAATCAACAATAAACAGCCTTAAAATATAATGATAACATGCCGGATATCAGAATTACAAATACTTCATAATTAGTAGTACATTTTGGTACTTAATTGTAGCACACAATTTACTACTCACAATATTTATATACCAAAAGCAACGTTTGCAAATTAAGCTTACAACCTTAGAAGAAAGCTAGTTTTCAGTTTGCTAATTAGGGGGTTAAGAGTACAGACGAAACATGGGGAAAATATGAATAAATATTTATAAAGGGGATCTTCAGTTGGTGAAGATCTGAGAGGTCTCAAGGCTTATGATGCTGAGTGTAGATGTAGTCCAAGTGAGCCTCTGAAATTATCCTTCGTTTTACACACTCCTCTTCTTCTTCTTCTTCATTTCCACATTCCTCCAATCCCATCATCTCCTATTAATTTATCCAAATTGCAAACGGTTATAATTAGTAGAGCTCTTTTCTAACTGCTAGGATGATACACCCCATATTTAAATATACCTTATATTTTAGAATCATTTTCATTTTGCTCGTTAAATTTAAAAACTCTCATTTATCTCTTGAGCATTAAATTTGTCCCACTTAATACCCTATATTAGAATTACTTTAAAAACAAAAGGAAAAAAAAATTAGAGTTGATCTATTGCGTCACGTGGTCCTTTCTCCATTTGTGTCCTTCTCCATTTGTGTTAATAGAAGATCCTAATAGAATGAGTTTAGTAAGACTGATTCATTTTTTTTTTTCACATATTTTTAACATAAATTCTAACATATGTGATTAAATGGACTATTAAAAGTTTAGAGACTGAGTAAAAAAAAGTTTTCAAATTTTAGGAAGTAAAGTGAAAATTATCATTAAGTTCAAGGCATAAGTGAAATTGATCTATAAATATATTAATATGTGTGCATATATATATATATATATATATGGGAAAGACTACAATAAAGCCCTTTTTATAGGTAGAACTCATTTTTAAACCATTAAGATACAATCTAATGTCTAGATATTGTTTGTAAATAACAATTATAATACACCTTACTCTATATTAATATTGACTAAAAAGTAAAAAAAAATAATTAAAAAAAAAGAAACTACTTCTGAGGGCATGACGTTGGGAGTGGGGCGAGGGGGCTCGTCATCGTTTTTGGGAGGGCTAGTGGCTATGCGGTGGGGAAAGTTCCGGTTGTCAGGGAAGGGTTGTTGAAGGTCAAGGGGGAGTGGGAGCACTTTGGCTCAAGGTCGGGCCGGGGGGGGGATTAGGTTGCCATGGATCTGCCAACCGGGGGAGCGGTGGTTGTCAACTGGGGGGGCGGGGGGGGGGGGGACTCCTCGCTGGGGTCTAGGTTGCAGGGTGGGTGGAATTCATTGCGGAGGACACGGTTGCGTAGATAGGGAGCTGATGGGGGCTTGAAGGTTACTGGGGGAAGGGGATTTCGTCGTCGTTGAACAGTGGAAGGTCAGCGGAGGGTTTGTGGAAGGGTTGTGGTTTATTTATTTATTTTTTTAATTTTTGAATTTCTTAGTTTATTATATAATGAGCTAAGGTATATTGTAGTTATCATAGACAAGCAAGACCTTAACCGGTGAAATACATCGAATGATTTATAAAATGACGAAATCTACTGATAGAATATATAAATAAGAATGTATCATAGCTTTTCCATATATATATATATATTATAATATAATTGCAAGAAACTAAGGTTATGTTTGGTAGAAAGGATGTAGAGAAAGAAGGATGGAGAAAGTTGAAGGAAAGGAAAATATGAAGAATGGAGAGAGTTGTTGGAATCCTCTGTGTTCTTTAATAAGAGGGAGGCTCTCTCTCTCCATCTCTCCTCTCTCTCCACTCTTACCTCCAACCAAACCATGAAATAGAACTCTCCCTTCCTCTATCTCTTCCTTCAACCAAACATACTTTAATTGAAAGATTAAGAATTACTTACATCAAACGATTCACTGCCTCCAAGCTCTTTGAAAAGACCTCCTCCATCACTGATTTCATTCAGTCTCTTCTCATCTTGAACTCCTATAAAGTTATGCCGACAATAACATTCATTTTAGCTTATAATATTTTTGGTTTTGACCTTTGATCAAAGAAAGAGAACGGAGGCGGGCCAAATTGGCAAATTTACCTAGTTTGGAAGCCAAGACACTCAACTTCGACGAAGAAAATAAGAGAAGAAGCAGGCCGAAGAGGAGGAGGAGGAGAGCAGAAGAAAATTGAAAGCCACCTTGCTTCATAGTGTGAGTATACTTGGCAAAAGGTCCGAGAAGGGATGAATATATATATATATTATATATATATATATATGTATGTATATATATGATAAATGAGATTTTAACGGAGTTGGGACTTGGGAGTTGGGAATGAGATTTTAAAGGAGTTGGGACTTGGGAGTTGGGGTGGTGGGAAAGAAACAGATTGGGAAGTGAAAAATAAATACATGCTAAGATTTTAAGAATACACGGTAATTGATTCTGTGTCACATGAAGGGTGCCTTCCAGACCAGGCTATATGAGAAAAGATAATGTGCGTAGATGACTAAAAAAATAGAGGCACTTCCCTGTATGATCATATAAGTATCAACTCAAATTTATGAATTTTTATATTAAGGAACAAATGAATTTATCATCTTATCTTATCTAAATTGTCGATAGTTAAATAAAGCGTGATGGGTAAGTTTAGATTAGCTCATGAAGTGGGCCCACTGAGCACCATCCTGCACCTTGTAAAGATGAAATTTATAACAATACTCCATGCGTTTGTGACAACACCATTAATTATTTATGTGTGTTGCGAAGGTGGGCTTTGGCCATTGTCTGCCACGATGGTGGTCCGGAAGGCAGAAGCGAAGCCCAAAGAATTAATATTCCAAAAACCAATGCAATATAGTGGTTGACAGTGTCAAACAAGTCAACCTTTAAGACTTGCTGACAGCTGTTGACCAATAGTGTTAATTATATATATATATATATATATAGTAGGTAAATCTGACTCTCTCTTTCTTTATAATAATATTGGTCGTATTTTTTTTGGCCCTCAAGTTAATATTATTACGAAAATTGATTGGTGCTACATTTAGAAGGATTAATGAATTTGATTAATACTTTCTCGTTTAATATTCAAAAAGTTTCGAATGATCTATAATATAATATATGATTCAAGAGATATAAGTACATCATCATTATAGATTATCTAAGGAATATAGATTATCTTACTAAAATGTCATATTGTTCACATCTAAACTTATCCACTGTTTAGTTTTATAGCTCTGTGACAAAAAAATGTTATAAAAAATAGATGAGTGATAATTAGGTAAATTAAATGTTAGATGGCTGATTTGACAGATAAATTAAATAAAATTTATGCTATCCTACTGATTCATTATATGAAAAATCACAATTTTAAATTTCTAAGATAATATAGAATTTGTTCAATTTAACCATCCAAACAACCACTCAATAAAAAGATTACGCACGGTAAGCCTCTTTTGTCTTTCATATTTTTTCATGTGAGAAAAAGCTACTTAAAAATTAAAAGCTCACACAACAAACCTGTACTCATATATTTCAAAACTCCTCAAAATAACAAAGTGTTTCTTTTTCTTTTTTTTTGTGTCACTAACAGAAAAATATTTCATATCTTATAAAAAGAGAAAACATATATATATATATATATATATTGAAAAAGAAAAAATTTAAATAAAAAATAATGGCTTTGATTATCGGGATTCATAGTTAAATAGATTTTTTTAAAAGAATTTTTTTAACAAACGACCGAAGGTTTTAAAAATTAATTAAAAGGCAACTTTTTTTTTTTTTTTCTAAAATGATCAATCAACTTTTTAAATAATCAATCAGTGATTGACTGTATAATATAATAAATTTGATTAATTAGTGATTGATTTATGGTCATTGTAAATCACTCATTGATCATAACGTAAATCACTAAATTTTATAATCAATCACTAATTGATCATTAATTAATCATTGATTGATCAAATCTAAAAAAAATATCAAATCACTATTTTGCTAAATAAAAAAATTAGATAATTAATTAAATTAGCTTATTAAAAAAGGTGATACAACCTAATTTTCCTTCATTATTTTACTATCTTCAAGAATTTCATAATTCTAATTATGTTCACAACTCAAGGGCGGAGGGAGGCTTAGCTGGCCGGGGCATGTATCCCTTGAATTTTTCTAAATTTCCTTTTTACCCTTTTAAATTTTAAAAATTTCAAAGGTATTTAAAAAATATATATATTTCTCATAAGACAAAATACTATTTACAATTTTATCCTTTATTTACCCAATTGAATTTTTTTGATTTCTACATTTACATAAATTTTGCAACACCTTTAAAATTTTTCCTATATACTGCCAAGTAAATTTATAATTTTTTGAACTCTCAATTTTAAAATAAAATAAAACATTATTACAAGTTTAGTACCTAAAAAAAATTCACATATACAAATAAATAGACGACGATAAAAAAACACGCAAAAAAGACTCCGTTGCTTCTTTTCACACTATAATAACTTGTGATAATTAATGCAATTCATGAAATAATCTGACATGATTGTGATTTAGAAAACATAATCGAAACTAGTATTATAGATGAAATACAATTATATCCCAATTCTTAAATACTCATGTGCAGCTCTAGGAAACAAATTATGTTTTATGCTCAAGCAGAACATAGCACTAAACTACAAAACTAAATAAAGAGATCATATCTTTTCTTTTTCTTTTTTTTTTTTTTGCTCTGAAAAGGAGAGCATATATTAAAAGTAAGTATTACATCATAACAATTTGAGAATCTAGTCACTTTTTTATTTGATGAATATTTGACACGTTGCAATCCCAGAAATGATAGAAGACCAATTTGGTTAGAAACCTAGAAAGCGGATTTGCTTGAAATTGCCCGGCATGTAACAAGCAAGCAGTATGAGTGGCAACTCCACCCATCTTAGGGCCACTTAGAATACCGATAAATTAAAATTTTACCTATTGATTCGTGAGCTTTTAAGTTTATATAACTGTAATTTATATATATATATATATATATTTTAGTTGTAATTGAACTATTAAAAGTGTTATGATAGTAGTTTTCGTTAGTTTTTGAACAAAATAAGTTAATTATATCATTTTTTGGGTCTAAATATTTAAGAAAAAGAACTATTGTAATGATATTTTAATAGTTTAAGATCATTCATAATATGAAAAAAGAACATGGACCAAAATTGTACAAACTCAAGAATTTAGAGACTAAAAAAGTAATTAACCCTTTTACCTGTTTAATTTTAAAACTCCCAATCTGTATATCACTTTCTCTATATTAAATTTTCATAAAATTTAGACTTTAAGTCTATAATATTCTTATTTCAAATCAAAATTAAGTGATTCTTGTTTCTAAACAATGACAAAATGAACGAAATAATATTTATATTGCATGCTTTTTTGCAAACACATTTCAAATTTTAAAACTATATACTATTCATTTCCACTTCAACTTCAACTAATCACACAATTCAACTCCAGCTTACAAAACTCAACTCCAGCTATTTTCTAAACGGATCCTTAAATATGTTTGACATGCTATTTTAAATCCAAAAAAATCAATTCAATTTAAATCAATTCTGAATTCATTTTTTGCACTACGCTTATTTTTCTTTCTCTTAAACACCAATTCATTTCTCAATTTAAATTAATTTTTGCAATTCAAGTCGTTGTGTCAAGCAGCGATTAACGGCATTTGTAAAGAGAACACTTTTTTTTTTAATAAATATTTTCATAGTATCACCAACATGTATAGTCTCGCTCTTCCCCCAACAGATTATTAAACCGTCAAATATCATGCAAGAAACTGAAAAGTTCCAAGTCTTAATTTTCTATTTCCCACTTTCTTAGGGCATGAGTGCAAGATTTCTTTTTTTAATTGTTTTATGGGTAAGCTTTACCTTCCATTAATGTGCTAATTTTTTATGAAAGAATTAGCACATTAATGGAAGGTAAAGCTTACCCATGATGCGCTAATTAATTGTTTCGAAATTATGCTTTCTTATCTCCATTACAGTATGATGTTATGGGCGATAATGACGGAAAGGCCACTGCCGGTAATTTGTTTAATTAGTGTCAGACGTGTTTTCGTCGTTTCTTCGTAATAATCACAAAAAATTCAAGACCAAGTTGTGCTTCTTCTAAGACATTAATATTATATATATATATCATCTTATTAAAGAATAAAATCTACAAAACTTATCACATGAACTGTATTTGATAGATCATATTATTTAAACTCTAATTAATTTTAAAACAGTCTGTTTTATAATTAAAAACAGTTAAACATTCGTAGATCAAAAAATAAAAATTTTAATGTAATAATTTAAACATCAGTTTCTATCATAAACTTCTCGTAAAAAGATTGATTGGGAATAACAAGGCCGATATTGAAGGGATTGAATTGGGCTTGGGTTATGTGAAGATATGTTTATTACAAAGGTCTACGATTAATTCTCTGAGAATCGAGTTGGAATTTTGAATGGTCAGTGTGTCTGTTAGTACCAGACAAGTGTGATTGGCAACATGATGTGAATTATGAGCTTTACTCACGGGGAAGTACTCTTTTGACTATATTTCATGTGACACTCTTGCAGCACACTTATATATATATATATATATATATATGTGTGTGTGTGTGTATGTATGTATGCGTATATCTATGTATAGATATGGCTGAATGTGAGAGTCTCGTAATTGGAAACTGATAACGTGTTCTCAATTGGACAGTAAATATATATATATATATATATATATGTATATCCTTCCTAATGATTTTAGGTTTCTGCATGTAAAAATGATTTCTGCATGTTCACGCACACACACACACACATGTCAACTATATATCATCCAAGTTAACACCTTAATTGGTTAAACTTATGTTTAGGTCCTTTTGCTCGTTTATTAAATTTCTCAAGAATTTTATATGCAGCACAACTAACAATATATATTGTGTTTAAGGTGTAAACTACGCATATACTTTTAGTCCATAATTTACCCCTTATGCTTGTAATGATTTTCTTTGTTAGGTTTTTCCTCTATCAATTGGAGTTTATTAATGACTTGAAAGAGAGAGGCTCGAGCTAAAAAGACATGTGAGACCAACACATAAAGCCCAGCCCAAATAGACCGCAATAATTGACTTGAGAAGCCGACCGCACTAAAGCCCACTAACCTTGCTTAGCCAATATAGCTCGGCTAAAAGATCCCAAATCCCTAAATCTCATTCCCCTTTAAGTTTTTTTATTGGTCTGCGCAGTTTTTCCCAACGAGCCCAATGAATTTACAACATCCTCTGCTCCGCCCCACCAAAACTTCGCTACCAAAGTCCGAGTTCGTGACACAACGTGGTTAGGATTTTGAACACACTCATCACATAAGCGGCGATTGCCAATGGTTAATATATGATGGAGGTATATTTGAATGTGTATTTAATTGGGTTAACATAATTTTAAGTATAGAACAAAAATTATATTAAGAACAAATTATGATTTAGTGGGTATATTATTGATTCTAAATATGTACCAAATAGATTAATTATTCTACCAGGCAAGAAACATGATATAGCAATAGACAAGGAACAGGAGGCCAATGGGACAGCTGCTCCCCTTGTTGTGATTTTGGACCACTAATCCAAACAACTTTTATTACTCAGTACGATTGTGCAACAGTTCAATCACACGCAACATCCCAAGATTTCCCAACATGAAAAAATAAAGTGATAATTGTCAACATTGACCGGCCATAACTTTCATCAAAAGACTTTTATCCATCTTCTCTTTCCAGATATATATCATATTGAGAAATTAGTCAATAGACACGGTGTATTATATGATAAAACTGAATGATACACCAGCCCTTTTTAAAAAAAAAATAAATAAAAAAAATAATAAAAAGAGAAGAAGAAGAAGAAGAAGAAGAAAGAAAACACCATTTTATTTTTTTGAAAATAGTAATTATACTGCAAATCAAGAAAATACAAATACCAATGATTAGAATGACCTCATAATACAAAGAAACTTAATCTCGATTACAGATCGGTTCCACCAATAAGTTCTAATGAAGCACATAAAGGGGTAAAACGTGTACTGGATTCTAATAATGAGAAATAAAAAAAAACACACCAATTATCGAACATACATATGGCTTTTTCAATAACATCACTACAATCGATAGAAAACTCCAATTGATTGAGACTAAGAGACCTATAATAAAAATGTTATTGCTAACACCGCATAGAAATAATTCTAGTGGATTAGACATACATCCAATACGAGATCGTGGAGAGACCATCTCCGTTATTACAAAATAGAAATAAAAACATAACAAAAAAATGCAACATCTATATGACGGAAACATCATCACCTTTATATCAAATAAACAATTGTCACAAATAGGAGAAAAAAACCCTAATTAATTCTATGGATAATACTTTCGATGACAAGCTAAACTACATAATCAAAGAGATCAAAGTACATCTCCTCCGATTATGAAGCCATTTCGCCATCAAAACTATTACCGTGAAGTTCAAAAGTATCTTTTCTATGGTCGGGAGTCTGGCGACCGACCAAAAAACGACGCTGGACTTTGAACCTAAAAAAGAAATATGAATTGTTTTCTTTTATGTTTTTCTTTCTTAATATGTATTTCATCAAAGAATGAATTAGAATTCCAGTAAATATTCTTCCTAAATCTCTTGTAATACTTAATTAACTTTAACTAAATATTATCTTTTATTTTATATATAGAAAATTAAATGGGAATATTGAACAACCTTGCGATTTTTATTTTCCCTTTTGTCATCTTACCTACCAAAAAAAGATTTATTTTTGCAATAATTATATGAAACTTTGGCTTGGACTTACTGGTCCAACGACCTTTACTATTGTTAAACAACAATAATCTTATTAAAATAATACCACCATTGACAAATTAAAGTAATACCACCACAGTTTTCATAATTTTGCTTGTACAAAGTTGCACACATTGTTGTGAAAAAAAACAAAAACCCCTCTACGAAGACGCATATATTGAAAAGTCTATGCCCAACGAGACCTCCTGCCTTTCAACTTAAAAAAAAAAAAAAAAAGAAGGAAAAACATTGCAAGGATTATAAATTTAGATGTATAAGTAATTTTTTAAAAATTAAAGAGGATATGATTTTTTTTTTTTAAATAATACCACCATCGACAAATTAAAGTAATACCACTACAGTTTTCATAATTTTGCTTGTACAAAGTTGCACACATTGTTGTGAAAAAAAACAAAAACCCCTCTACGAAGACGCATATATTGAAAAGTCTATGCCCAACGAGACCTCCTGCCTTTCAACTTAAAAAAAAAAAAAAAAAGAAGGAAAAACATTGCAAGGATTATAAATTTAGATGTATAAGTAATTTTTTAAAAATTAAAGAGGATATGATTTTTTTTTTAAAAATAATACCACCATCGACAAATTAAAGTAATACCACTACAGTTTTCATAATTTTGCTTGTACAAAGTTGCACACATTGTTGTGAAAAAAAACAAAAACCCCTCTACGAAGACGCATATATTGAAAAGTCTATGCCCAACGAGACCTCCTGCCTTTCAACTTAAAAAAAAAAAAAAAAGAAGGAAAAACATTGCAACGATTATAAATTTAGATGTATAAGTAATTTTTTTAAAAATTAAAGAGGATATGATTTTTTTTTAAAATAATACCACCATTACAAATTAAAGTAATACCACTACAGTTTTCATAATTTTGCTTGTACAAAGTTGCACACATTGTTGTGAAAAAAACAAAAACCCCTCTACGAAGACGCATATATTGAAAAGTCTATGCCCAACGAGACCTCCGGCCTTTCAACTTAAAAAAAAAAAAAAGAAGGAAAAACATTGCAAGGATTATAAATTTAGATATAAGTAATTTTTTAAAAATTAAAGAGGATATGATTTTTTTTAAAAAAATAAAAAAGATTCTGGTAATGATCTCATTATCACCTCAATTTCAACTCCATAGACGAGATCCATTTCTTTGTGTATGATAAGAAAGAGATGGGTTTTTAATCCAATCCCTTTCAATCGTCAACTTAAGCTCTATTAAGAACATCAATAACTCAATGCTACCATAACTTAAGCTTAAACAGGGGTCTTATGGGAATTATATGGATTTGAACCTAAGTGGATGAAGAAAGAGACTAAGGAAAGTGTTATCCCTTTTGCTTACCCATCCATCATTGTGGGTGTTTTAAAGACTATATGATTGAAATTTAATTAATTAATAAAGAGATATTTGGAAGAATAGTTATTGTAATTTTGATTCTATAAAATTAATATGATACATAATAGGAAATGAGAAACATATGGATAATAAAAAAGATGACATAGATAATTATTCAAAAATTGCTTAAGTACAATGCCATGATACATCCGGTATACTAAATAATAATTTATATTATAGACTTATAGCTTGTTTGGCACATTTGCTCCAACCAAATAATTGTAGTCGTTTTTGATATTTTCTTTAAAAGTAACTCAATTTTATTATTCACATCTTCAATTTTCTTTTAAAAACTTAAACTTTAAAAGTTTATAATTTTGTTATTTTAATTCAAAATAAGATAATTTTTTTTAAACAACTACGTAAGATTTCAAGAATAACGAAATAAGATCTGCATTATTTTATTTTATGAACATAATTCAAGTTTTTACACTTTTTAATTCTCAACAATTCATGTTGAACTAAACATAATTTCAAAATTCAACTTAACATTAATCAAAATAACTCCAAAATTTTAACTCAAGTGGACCAACTAAATGGAGTTTAAAAATATTTAAGGGCTTGTATAACTAAGTATACGAGTGATTCACGGACCAATCACCAAAAGTATTTTCTTAATTCCATTCGGTGACGTAGGCATTCAAACCCACCTCGGCGTGGAATTGTTCAACTTTGAGATGAGATATGTTCTTTCCTTTTTTATGCTTCGTTTGGAATATGAGTGAAAATAAAATTTTTAGATTAAGATTGGATGATTTTTCAAAAAGTATTAATTATAATTTTTATTAATTTTTTAAAAAATTGAGATGAAAAATTTAAGCATAAGAGAGAAACGCATGCTTATTTTTAAACCTTTTGAGTTTGAGATAGAATATGCTTCAAATCAGAGATGTCTATATGCATACAATTTGTCACCTATAAGTATATACATATATTTACATGCATATCTGATTAGTCCTTTTCTGGAGACTAAAGATCGTGGTGCGTAATGACTTGGGAAGGAAGGAAAGCTGCAGATTCCATAGGCGAACAACAGGCCAACTATGTTACTTCTCCCAACTACAGCAGCCTATGATTACCAAATTACGTTAATCCGCTGAATAATGATATGAGAGAAAAGGAAAATAAAATTAAAAAAAAAAAAGAGAAGGAAAACAAAATAAAATAAAAAATTCATCATGTCTAACGCCTGGAGCATAGCCGCAACGCATCGATGTAATGCCAATTATATTTGTCACTTTAGTAAAGAAGTAATAATTTTGAACAGTGTTAATAAAAAACACCACACACTAATAAAAAATTAGCTATAATATAATATTTATAAGTGAGATTCATTTTTTATTAGTTTTAGTGTCCCAAAAAATTTGAATTGTACTTTTTGGTTTTTAATTCAAAATTTGTTAATATGAAAGGGTTTGAATTAGAACATTTTGGATTCAAACCCTTTTATCCAAACATGCTATACTTCTTTCAACTATAATATTGTCAATGCAAATTTTATTATATATTTTGTGATTCAATATAGATATCTACTCTTCCATATGTATTAAGTTGTAAAACATTTAAAAGTAAACTTCTAATAATATTTTACAAATGATAATGTTGTAACTATAAAATAATAAAAAGGTAAACACATCAACTAATAAAAATTAAATGTCAAAATTTGACAAATATTATACTTAATAATGACAAATTTTTACACAAATATAATTTTTGTTAAGAATTGACACTAAAAACAGCAATGTATTAGATAGTATTTTTCCTATCCTAATACCAAAATGTGATTTTGGCACGTTAATGTGAGACAGTATTAAAGATGCTCTATTGATCATTAACTGCACATTCAAGTTGGAGAATACTGCTTTAAAACCTCTATTATTCCTGTAGACTGTGTATGCAAAAATAAAGGGGGGAAAAAAAAGGAAAAACAATTTATGTTCTCCCTACACGAGCTCGTGGATTACGAAGCATGTGCGGGGTAAATTTACATAAATTTTGTCTCATTAGTGTGATTTATTTAAAATACCCTTTAAAAAACCAAACCGGGGCCAATTAAACTCAAAAAATATACATTGGACGATTCTACGGTCCTGTAACGGCTTTTTACAGAGAAAGTCATGTGGTACAAAAGTCAACTAAATTTCACTACTTTTAACTAGTTATAAGAGGTCAGTGTTAACCAGATTGCACAATTCACATAATTCTAATGTAATTTAAAATGGTAATTGTTGGGGTTAGACTTCGTCTTCCCATTACATCGTTAGTATTCAAACGTTTGACGAATGAACGATGAACTTTCGGTTCAAATCTACAATATCTTTGAGCCGGACCCAGCTTATAATATCGTCTGATTCGATCATGAACGACGATAGTCCGTATAATTGGGCCGGACCCAAATTACGATTTTAGTTCATTCCATCACGAATCATGATCGTTCGATTCGAACGATGAATCGATCAGTTCAAATCTGATTTGGCATACATCGAATATAATTTAAGCCACGAACGGTATGTTTACAAGGTCCAGAACTTGTTTCTCTTTCATCGTTCGTCGTTCGTGCTTAACAAAAACTATAAGGGGTATTCTTCATGGCCGTCAATCCCACCGTTGACAATGACATGTCAAACTTTTTGTAGAAACTGACAAACTCATAATTGATAATGACGTCATATCTATAACTGCTAAACCCACGATCTGAGATTAAGGTTCACTCCAGTAACCGTCAAATCTGGATCATAACTGGCATATTCACATGTGTCCTTAAGGGCAATAAGTGGAAACCGCTCATCAGTTATTACGGGTTCATACCCATTGATCTTCCTCTATAAATAGAGGAAGACCCCCTTCAGAGAGGAACCTTTTTGTCTGATTCCTACTTACACTTACGCTGTAAAAATTTACTCAAATTGTAACTTTCTGTACTTGAAAATACTCAGATACAGTAAATATATCGCACCCATAGAGGATGTAGCACTCAGTTTGGCAAACCTCTCTAATTTTGGTGTTGTTGAATCTCTTTTCATTTTTTTGACTTGTTTATTTTAATTCCGTAATGCTTTATGAATTTCACTAACGATTTCCAAAGGCCCAGTTGACTGATTGTTTCATTCATTTTATTAACTTCTGTTAAAAATTTTGACGGTAGATTTTCAGCATCTACAGTTTGGCACCCACTATGGGGCGCTTGGCCATCTTACACTGAAAATTCGTAAAGCAACCATGGCAGAAGAACGTGAATAGTATGAGGAACATTCACAAGGAAGCCTTGTGAATCACCCAGAAGCATCTACGTCAGGAGCAAATACCCAGATCACTAATCTAACACGATTGGTAGAAGAGCCTACCCGGAAGCATAAGCCTCCTACTCCTACTACTATAACCCGTACGTTGGGTATTCAGCAGGAGTGAGTGCTGGGGGCTGCAGCAAGCCACGTCCCATAATCCTCAAGGCACGAACGCTGGGGTTGGCAGCAAGCCATGTCCCACAATCCTCAAGGCACGAATGTTGGGAGCTGGCAAGCAGGCACGTCCCATAACCTTCAATGCGTGAGCCTTGGGGGCTGGCAACAAGCCACGCCCTACTATCCTCAATGGATGAGGACTACTTATAGCCCTATTGCTCCAATGCAACCCTTATTTACACCTGAGGACGCACCATTAGTAAATGAGAGGCGAGCACAGCAGAGACAGACAGCACAAGGATCTGATGCTAGAAGGACCACACCAACACGGCGTTCGACGCCCCATCTACCACCACCACCACCAAAAGGTCTTGCTCCATTAGGGACAACGACTGTCGAAGACATGATGAGAAGCATAATATCTGAGGAAATTAGGACATTAAAGGCTCAGATGGAACAACGCTTCTCATCACAGATACACCGTGCCACTACCTCCACACCGGGGTTCGATGATCTTACTCGTGGTGTCCGAGAGACGGCCCTTACAAAACGGATTACTAACACAGTCACCCCAAAGTTTGATAACATTTCATTTCCTAGGTTTGATGGAATGTCAGACCCCCATGATCATCTCCTACAATACAAGCATGTCATACAGTCGACGAACCTTCCGACTGATATGCTCGATGACTTGATGTGCAAGCTGTTCAAGCAGAGCTTGAAAGGAGTAGCATTGAGATTGTTTTGTAACCTTCCTCCCGAATCCATCAATTCGTTCGATGAACTTTCGCTCGAGTTTATAAGAAGTTACTCGGTTCATATTCAGTCCAGGAAAACCACCAAAGATCTTTGGGATGTGATTCAAGGGCCACACGAATCGCTTCGCGCTTACATCAAGCGCTTCAACAAAGCGATATCAGAAATTTCAGGACTTGACGACGGAACAACGAGAGAAGTATTGAAGAAAGGCTTGAGGCACAAGTCCTTATTCAAAAACGAGATCTGCGCCCAGCATCCCCCAACGATCCAAGATACCATGCACTGGGCAAAAGGATTTATTGAACTAGAGGAGGAGAACGAACGAGTCGAGCGTGATCTCGCACGAATGAGGGAGGAAGTTTCGAAGGCTCACGATAAGCGAGAGAAGTCTTTCAGACGTGAATGTATACGCCCGCCACATTGAACGGAGGAAAAAGTTGAGCGAACGAGAAGGCATGATCACAAGCGTCCGTTTTTGCCACCGAAGTATGCGCTCGGCATTAGCCCATCAGAGCTAATCGCACATTTGAAGTGCCAGGACTTCGTTACATGGCCGGAGAAGCTGCCAAAAAATCCGGCCAGAGACACAATGAAGTACGGTGAATTCCACAAAGATCATGGTCACCAGACCATCCATTGCATGGCGTTAAGAGCAGAAGTGGCTGAGCTGCTGAAGAAAGGTCGCCTTCGGGAATTCCTCACCGAGAAAGGTAGAGATACGTATGGACTTGGCAACAAGTCCAAAGAACGAAGAATTGTGCAGCAGATTGAAGATACACCTTCACCTCCACCCGTTCGAAAAATGATTGGGGTAATTTGTGGATTCGATTTACAGTGGAGAGACTGTAACTGCAATCAAGTCTCACCGAAGGAAAGCCACACATATAAGCTATACTTATATGAAACAATGCAAAAAATAAATTACAGTTTTACATAAAAATAATAAGAAACATGAATGATTACTTTAATTAAACAATTAAAATAAAAGGATTTGTTTTCTTTGAAATATATTCCTACGGTTTTTTGAAATAGTAATTAACAGTGAAATTATTCTAATTTTCATTTGTGCAAATTAAAAAATAAATTTTGGAATGTAGATTTCATAACAGAAATAATTTTCTTTTCCAGTTATAATTATATAGTTTAAGCAATTAGAATAACGCCTTTTTTTGTCTTTTCAAGTAAGGGTTGTTTTGTAATAATAAAGTTTAACTTAAAGGGATATGTTAAAGAGTAAAATAGGACGTATGAATAGAAACACCCATTAAAAAAAAAAAAAAACACGAAATCGGTGGTTAGCAGGTTTGCTGGGCGGTGAGTGTGAATTGGAGGACAAAAAAATCCTCCACAGTCCCAAGCCGGAATCGCCCAGTAATATATATAGGTGGTTTTGGTGGGTTAAAACCGGTGCGATGGAGGGTTTAACGGGCATTTTTTAAAAGTTTTTTTACTTTTTTTTAAGGCTTTTTTATACTTTTTATTGAGGTAATACTCTATATTTTTAACCTATTTTATAATAAAGTTATTACTTTTCTTACCCACTCTCCATTCATTGTCGGAATTAATCACAAATTATAAGCTCGGATACACAAACATAAGAGACGTGTATGTAACAAAATAAATTAAAAAGTTTTGGTCGTTCTTGTAGAAATTAGAAATCGCGTCACTATATATCACTTCTCATCCTTTTTTTATTTTTTATTTTTTCTTTTGACAATCACCCTAATGGCTAGGAATAATGATTTTAGACCATGACAACCATATTTAGAGGTGTATGAAGTTATATCATATAAATGATACCTTCATTATAAAATTGATGGCCAAAAATGAAAAATAAAACTGAGAGAAACAATGAACTAATTATCCATGACAACAACTTGAATTTCAGCCCTCAACCCAGCTCCTCTACGGCTTTGGTTTCGATTATTTCCTCCATTTTATTTCCATTTTGTTTTGTGGTATGTATAATAATTATGATATTTTCAATTTTATTATGTATTTAGAGATTATATTTCTATGTATTAATTTTAATTCAGAGGTAGTTTCCTCATCTTTCAAATTACTTTCCCACAGTAGTGGGGACCATGTTAGTTTCCCGCCGGGGGGGGGGGGGGGGGGGGGAACATTAAATTTGCTAATTCTGGGTGTGGGGATTCTTTTAGTTTCCCGGCGTGGGGCCTGTCCCCACCAGATGTGTCTTTGGAACAAACGACAAAAGTGTGCGTCATCAAGTCATTGCTTTCAGCTTTGAGGGCCTGAAAGATACGAAAGTATTTAACGCAAAGAATCTTCTATTAATAAAAAAAAAAATTGGGAGGCAGGGTAGAGTTTTTTAAGAGTAGTTCTATTAACACACCTTACTTACTTTCTACACAAACTTATAAATTGAATTCTTTTAATTACAAGAAAATCTTGAGACAAAACGACATAAAAGACAACTATTATGAATTTAATTCTGTAAGTAACAATTTATCATAAAAAAGAATGTCATTGATATTCTTTTTTCCTTCCACACACCTATATATCAAATCAAAAAAATAATATTAACATATAAATCTCACTATTTTGAAACTTATTAGAAGATCTTAATTTTTATCAGAACATTTAAAAAAATTATATTGAGATATGTTAATATTCTTTAATATAGTTTTACCGTTATGTTTAAATTTTTTTTTTTTGGCTTTTTGGTTTTTGTTTCGCTTTTCTGCCTTATTGCATTTTTTTTTTCACATTTGAATGTTGGCTTTGTATGTTGATTATTGGTTGGTTGCTAGAAATAAAATTTATATGTAGAATTATGCCTCCATTTGTCGTGTTAGAAGATTTATGAGTAGCAAAAAAATCTTAATCAAATATTCACTTCTTAAGGTTTTTTTATTTTTATTTTATTTTTTATTTAAATGATTTGTACTTAAAAAAGCTTCATTTTTCTTTTCCACATGAAATTACTTCATAATTTCTTTTTCTGAAAACTTTATAAATTATTTGTTGCAGTTGTTTTCGTTTGACAATTTTGCTGAGAACAGATACCAGTCGTGTGGCACTTATGCGCTAATAATTACCTTACATAATGTTGATCCTTTTTATGCAAAAAATGACGCGTTTGCTTTTGTAATTATATGATTATTATATTATTCTGTGAAACTAAAAAAATCATGCATGTAATGCTAGAGGCTGCACTTTTTCTAGGAAGCATGAAGTTACGTTCTTTTTTTTTTTTTTTTTTTTTTTCTCTCATTCACATATATTACAAGAATTAGTGTATTAATATATTTATATTGAAAAATTATTTAATAAACCGGACGTACTATGTACATCATTATATTATATGATACATCCACCCAAAAAATATAACATTTGGAAGGATTTTTATACCGACTTTTGAAAAAAATGAAAATAAAAAAATTGTTCCTCTAGTGTAAGCTAGTGTAAAAATTGCCACAAAAAACCATCCCAGTATTACTTTAGTAGTGCAAATTTACCAAAAACCCCTTTCCATACGGTTCCTTAGAATTGAAACCGGTGCGACCAGTAATTGGCATCTCCGATGGCATGTCCTACAGTCCTAGTCCATTTGTCCAAGTTGACACACGCAATTCTTACAGGACGCACCGGTTGCAAAAAACAGTAGCGTCACCTGCTGTTTGACTAGGACATGCATGCGGATATATATTTAGATATATTCTCCCTCAAACAAAGCCGTCCTCCAGTCCTATAGCAGGTTTTCCATATACGACATCGGTTTCCTCCAGTCTTATTAACAGGCTTTCCATTCCCAATATCAATTTTCTTTCCATTATCTTTAACCCAAAAAAGTTTCTACTCGTCTGAATCAGAGGTCTACGGATACAATTGAGGATTTTCTGATCCTGAAAGCAGCTTCTTCTTTAGAGGATACCTTCCATGTGAGAATCTTTAAAAATTTTCCTTTAACTTTCTATTGTTTTGATTGAAAAGCCACATTATCATCCCTCCATACAAACACTTATATACACACATATGTGTATATATGTGTGTGTATATATACACATATGTATACACATATATATGTGTGTGTATATGTGTATATATATACACATATACACACATATATATGTGTATATATGTGTATATACACACACATATATATACACATATATACACATATATGTGTGTGTATATATGTGTATATATATACACACATATAGACACATATATGTGTATATATACACGCATATATATATACATATACATATATACATATATATGTATATGTGTGTGTATATATATACATATACATATATACACATATATGTGTCTATATGTGTGTATATATATACACATATACACACAAATATATATGTGTATATATGTGTATATACACACAAACATATATATACACATATATACACATATATGTGTGTATATATGTGTATATATATACACATATACACACACATATATATGTGTATATGTGTGTATATATGTGTATATATATACACATATACACACACATATATATGTGTATATATGTGTATATACACACAAACATATATATACACATATATGTGTGTGTATATATGTGTATATATACACACACATATACACACATATATGTGTATATATACACGCATATATATACATACACATAGTGTATATATATACACATATGACTATATATATGCACGTATATATAGTCACATGTTTTTCAGCGCGTGTATATATGTAATATGGGTTTTCAGATCGATCTCGAACTCAAAGGAGTTTTTCGCATATAGGAATTTGAACAAACCTATTTTTGTCTTTGAGATTTTCCGAATCTGATCCGTTCCGTTTTTGGTTTTTGGCGCTTTTTTTTTTTTTTTTTTTTTTTTTTAAATGTTCGTTACATAATCCCAGCTTTTCTCCCAGAGTGCAGCTTCTATACATCCAAAAACAAAAAAAAATTCATAGTCACAACCCCAATTCTTGTAGTCAATTGGATCTCTTCTGAGTTCTGACAAATACAATCCTTAATTTATCTTCTTACTTGATGCAGCCGTAATTAATATTATTTTTTAGTGGAATCAACAACTTCGGCAATGTCGAGATACAACAGTTACAAATTTGATGCCTTCGTTGACATAGCCCTCTCTTTTCGTGCCAAGGATTATCCGGACATGGCGAGGGACCTGAAATCCGAACTCCCTCGTCTAAATTTTACCAAGAAAAGGACACCGAAGGCCCGGAAAAATTCCTCTACTTGGACTACTGATTTGGGTCGTGTACCACGTCAACTTGACATGTCCGTCAGAGAGCTGAAGGTTCTGATCCGGGTCAAGGGTGGTTCCGACTTGAAGATTATTTTCGAGAAGAAACTGCGCTACTCCGATGTGGAAAAGGGACAGAACCGGCTTTCAATGCCGGTGAATCGGATTCTCTGCGACGATTTTCTCAGCCCAGAAGAGAAGAAGACTCTGAAGAGATCAACCAAGGCCAAAAACGGCGTCGATGTGGGGTTCATCGGTCCTCGTCGTGAAGAAACGACCCTGGTGTTGAAGAAGTGGAGCTACACGACCAGCAGTTCCTACGTGCTCATCAACAACTGGTACGAGGCTGCCATGAAAAATGGGCTCAAGGAGGGCGACGCTGTCCAGGTCTGGTTCTTTAGGGTCAAGGGCCATCCTTGGTTTGCCTTGGTGAAGCCATGATTCGGCCCAAGCCCGCTACTATAGAGGCTTTTTCACGGCCCAATAAGAAGCCACAAATATAATAATTAAAATATGTAATGGCAATTTGGTACTTCCCTCTCCCCTCCTCCATGCCTCCCCTTCCCATCATAAACCATTTCCTTTTTCTTTTCTTTTTTCTGTTATTTATCTTTGGATTGGCATTTGGCAGGTTCTTTAAAAATAAAAAAATAACAAAAAACAAAAGTGTGTCTGTGGCTACTCTTTATCTGGGTTTTGCTTGAGTTGACCGAGCTTTTTTACCCTCAGCCGGGAGGATTGAATTTCTGAACTGACCATATCATGTGTGTATTTGTATTGTAGTTTGTTGTCATAATTCTTCATTCTGATGACTAACACGGGTCAATTGGTGGGCCATCCCTTTCATCGTTACATTCCTTGCCCTCTTCAGGCTTCCAAGAAAAAGCTAAAATCTGATCATATATTTAGAAATATTCTGCTGTTTTAGAACTCCACAACTACATCAGCAAAAAGGCTGAGATGAAGGAGGCTTCAGACGGTTCCGCCTGTGGCTTCGTCTGCTTTGAGGTTTTTTTTTTTTTTTTTGCTTCTCCTTGTTTTGCTTCTGCACATGCTGCGTTGACTTAAACGCGACCTCGTCGTCACGATCTGAGTTAGGTTTGCTTTTTCCTCCTTCTTCTTCCTGTTTTTGTCTCTCGTTAATTATCTGCACCGATTAGTTTATAGAGTTTGCCTGGAAATGATCGAATTATCAAATGACATATTTACTCAATATGTTCTATTAATTTATTTTTGCTCATAATTTTATGCTGATGCACTATTAATATAATTAATCATGCATTTCATGACTTTGATTTGTTCATTTTCGGTCCAGTCGGCCCACTTCGAAAGATAGTTGATCTGTGTTTGCAGACAAGGGGTCAATTGATTAGCTGATTTCTCATTATATATTTTTATATATTTTTGAGAGATTCAAAAGGTGCCTTTAAATTTGATCAAAATATGACACAATGCCCCTCCAAAAAACCGTCCCTTTTTTTTAATCATCTAATAAATATTCTCGCATTGAATTCTGTACGAACTTGACGATTCATTGTTAAAAATAAAAAATAAAAAAAACTAGTGCCCTTTTTTAGAGCCATTTCTATTATTTTAACAAAATTTAGGAGATACGGTTTTAGTTTTTCATTTTTTTCCCCACCTCTCTCTATCGATCCAACTTGATATTTTGATATATGAGGCTCATAATCAGGTCAAGATGATGAAGATTGACTTAACTAGGGATGTTTGTTTCACCTAATCCGAATTGTTTGACCCCATTCGAATGGGTCTTTCAAATTGTTAGGTCACCCGTACGCAAGGCTCATCATTAAGCATCCATATATAACATTCTTTGCCGGTTTTAGGCAGTGGCTAAGGTCACGGTACTTAATGGAGTTTGCAACTTCGTCTTGGTGCTGGTATATTATATTGTTCTGTTTGTTATGTTCACATGAAAGCTGAATGGTAGGTCTAAAAAATGTTTTACCAGTATTGCCTCTGTGGAAACCACTTGCTATAGCTAAAGCTATAAATTCATGACACTTTAATTCTATTTGGTTGAATAAAACGTCGAATGTTGAGTAGACACTTGATAGGGGTAATTTATATGATCTGTCACTTATTTTGGTTTGAGAATTGGGATTCAACCCAAATCTTAATACCTCACAAATTAACTGGTCTCACTAGATCCACCTAGTGAGGACTCACATAATGTCCGATTCAACCCATCAGGTTGAATCCTCTTTTTCTTTCAATTTTTACAAAAATGCATGCAACTGTAGATGTTAGTGAACAGGTTTTTCATGAGACTAATAGTACTGATACATCATTATTAGTACGGCATGTTATCAATTTTTGTTAATTTATTTATTTTAGAAACGGGGTTTTGTTCATTTTATCTAGACATAATGGATAAGGTAGAAACATTCGTCCTTTTTTTTTTTTTTTTTTTGGCCTTTATAATAGATGACCTTTCATTGATTGAAAATCAATTAGAAACGGAGCACGGACGAGGCGTCCACTAAAAATTGAAAGAAAAGTAAGAAAAGTAGAAAAAGTTCAAAAAAAAAAAAGAGAGAGAAATACGAAAATTCAGTAACACGTGATTTAATACCACCATCCAATCGAAATGATTCTAGAGACAGGAAAGTCAATCACACTGCGCATACACCTACTAAAAGAGGAGAGTAGCAATCCTTTTAATTTTTCAAACAAGTCCAGTCTCTCTATCTTGCTAATCCTAAAAAATTCAAGCATTTGTTTCCAACCAAATCATTCAAAACAGAGAAATCACAACCCAATCAGACGTGACTTTAGCCATCAAATTGATATAAAATCGATAGGTTTCTCTACTTTTACTCTCTCTCTCTCTCTGTCTCTCTCCCTACATGTCTGGTCACATCTTAGTTAACTTGGTTATCAAGTGTGATGATTCTTGTTGCTGCTAATTTGGACTGCATGTCTATGATCTCTCGTGTTTCTTTATTAGAATGCTTATGATTGTATGTACTCCTAAGTTTCTGATTGAATGATTTTAATGTACTTTTAACTGAAAGACAGATAGGCTCAAGAGGTACGGAGTTAATTTGAACACTCTGTACGCTTTCTAAAGATCATTAAATTGTTGCATTTCCTTCTCACTGAGGAAGAAACTTTGCATTCTTTAGCTCCTTGTGCATGCGTGTGCTTGCCGATGTCGATTGATGGCTCTTGATTTGGAACGAAAACTATTGCTTAACTGCCATGCGGAATGCCAAGTTATCAGGTGGTAATGTCAACAAGAATGATGAAGTATATAAGGGTTTTTTTTTTGGCATGGATTAAAAATTTGCTTCAAAAATGTTCATCTAAAATATGTGTGTCCAAACTGATACCAGCTAGGATCTTTTGGACTTTTTACTCCCAAAACCATAAATTTGTTACAAAGTCCGCCAACTTCGGTTTTTTTTCTTTTTTTTTTTCCCCTTAAATATATATTTTAATTTTAACACTAGCAGCAGGCAATGCTTTGTCCTCTTCAGTGCGTTCGTCTACTACCTCCCCACTGCCCGCCTAAATCATAACATATGAGCCACTTTATTATGGGAAAATTATTAGGAGATATGTGTATGTGTGTGTGAGGGATATATATATATATATTTTCTCTGCAGTGTTTTCCAAAGAATAAATGAAATATGGTAGTTCCTAACATAAATTCCTGCTACAGCCCGTTCTTCTTATGTTTCTGTACATTTATTGATTGATGTTTTCTGAGAAGCTCTATATAATTTATTTCTTAGTTCATAAAGATGTTATATAGCCGAGTATATGATATGAAATCTGTATTCCCTTGAAGAAAAAAAAAGTTTTTTTTTTTTAATGTTTCTTTGTACAGTGTCTTTAGTTTGAATATGTACTATTGCAATTCCTTACACTATATACGTTTGACAAGAGAGAGAGAAAATACAAGGGAGAGAAAAAAATTATTAGAGAGAGAAAATTAGAGAGGAGAGAAAATTTTATAGGGACGAAAGAAGTTATAATTTTGTGAATTTCTCTCCACACTCCAAAGTGCAAATTTAATTGAAACAATTACCAAACAGAGTCACACATTATCTATTTGAGCGCAACTACCCAAATCAATACACGTCTGGTTTTATAAACGCGATTTCGTTTAGCAATACATTTTTCTTTTTGTTTTGGGTTGTTTTTTTGTTTTGTTTTGTTTTGCTTCGTTTTTGTTCTTGTTCTTGTTTTTGTTTTTGTTTCTGTTTTTTAACAATGAGAAAGAATAACTAAAGTATCAGAGGTAACTAGAACATATTTAAGTTGACCCTCTCTATCAATATCATCTCTATCCTTTCTAATCTATTAAAAGCAAATAAAAAGTACATAAGCTTAAATATAAAAACCGCTCACCTTGCTGGAACTGACGTTATAAGATTAATTAAACCTAAACTACCTTTGATAATCAGTTTTGACTTCCTGAAATTTTTTTTAGGTGTTGAAATTTTTAAATTTAAAGGTATTGAAATATCTTGTGTAAAAGAAAATGTCAAAATTTAGGATAATTTTTATAAATAAGGAGAATATAGATAAAAGTATTGATAGTATGGTTGTAGTGTAATTTTTCTTTTTTTTACATAATTTCAGAAAATAATTGGAAAATTATCAAAAAATATAAAAGAATTTATAAATATCAGCATTCAATGTATGATCTTATATAATTAGAGCACGAAAGTGCGGTGGTTCATATATAATTATGAGCCATTTTATGGGAAAAGTGGTAGAAGATATATCTGTTTTTTGAGTGAGGGAATGTGTGTGCTTATCTTGGTTTCAAGTGTAGGTTGTACTTCTAAATATAATATGTGATAGTGTTTTTATAAGTTTTTTTTAATACATTATGTTATTGCTTATTATCAGGGTTTTTTGAATTTCATTTATTCAATTAATATGCTATGGATTGTTTAGTTTTAATATGTAATAGATTGAAACTGATTAGATATTTGAAGGGTATTGTGTTATAAGTCTTTTTGACTGGTTGAAACTGACATTAATTTGATCATTAGACACTTGGTTTTAGGGTTCTGAGACATAATGTTATTGCTTATTGAATTAATTTTTGAAATTTTGTTACCGGATCATTATGTGAAAAATTCAAAAATAACCATCTTCCTCGCATTTGAATTGAGTTTTAAAAAGGAACTGCATGAAATAAGGGATTTAGTTTAATACCTTAAAAAAATGGAGCATTAATTCAAAAAGTTGAAAAAAAAAAGTTGAAATAAGGGTTTGAGTTGTTTTCAATTGAGTCCTAGGTTTGAAGTGTTTTTTTTTTTTTTTTTTTTCCTTTTATATATATATATATATATATATATAATATTTACGAGATCGAGGTGGCTACACCAATCTCTAATGTTTAGTGTATTGAGTCTTGAATTAAGTCGCAGCGCGCACTGTCCCCCAGACCACAAAATGGTGAGTCAAAGAAAGTGGAGGTTATTGTCGTTGTTGTTGGTTTTTTTTTTTTTTTTTTTAATACCCATGTAATATTTACAAGATTGTTGCGGCCACACCCATCCCTAACATTCTGAGTTTACATCATATTAATATTTCTATTAATTTTATGACCCTGTAGTCTTTTTTTATTTATTTTTTTAATTTTTTTTTGTCACTGAATAATTTAACCATCAAATGGAATGTTTCATGGATGGTCCAACCATTTTGTGCCTGTCAAAATCTAAAGGAAACAGATTTAGTGCTTAAATATATATGAACATTGTCAGTTAGCAAATAATCTGAGAATGCCTACAAGTAGATGGAATTGATCATCAAAACTTCGGAGAGTGCAAATCCAATACCTTGATTCAAAATCTCATGCTCTACTAAATGGTTAAATTTGTGAAGATTAGGTAGAAGATGAGGAATTTGAAACTGCTAAAAGATTGAGCTTCTATTTTAAAATATCAAAATATTAAGTAGAATGGCGTAATTCCATTATATGTCTCTTATCATTGTTATAATTTTATGATATGAGACTTGAGTTTCTTTTTATTCTTAACAAAAAATTTATATTTCGACTATTATAATAGATTCATTCATTTCATGTGAATTCATGATCGATTTAGTACAAATTAAAATAATGGAACAAAACCTTGTAGCAACCATGCCAACCTATAGCACGATATGCGACATCAGCTTGAGAGCAACATGCTAATCTTCAAATTTGTCAAGCTTGGTGATAAAATGAGCAATCTTAATCTCAGAAACTGACATGTCGTATTCTAATTTGGTCTTAATAAAAATTAAACCGGACACATGCACCGAAAGAAATTTAGAAAGCCTGCAAAGGTATAAATTTCATCTATAAGTTAAAAAAAAAAAATTGTCCCTTTTTTATGTGATTCAGTCCATTGATCTTTCAAAAATTGTCCTTTTTTATGTCAGGAAAAAAAAAAAGGAAAACCGAGAAAATGCTGGAGAAGCCAGTCCAACCGACGCTACTCGAGTTCTGGCATGCTGATGCCATCGTGTCGTGAAGAAATAACATGTCCAGAGAGAATACTTCTCGATTACCGGAAGTAACCTTGTTATCGTCAGTCATAGGCTTAAACCAACAGCGAGAGAATTTGAAGTCATCGTGAGGATGAATTGTGTTTGACACGATATGCACTTCTATTTTAAATGGATTTTTTAGTCATTCTTTTTTGTTCTCTCTATCAAAAAGAAATAGAAGTAATGGAAGTAAACAAAGAAAAGGCCACCAAAGGCCACAAACCCTCAAATTTTGACAACACTATCGAAATTCGATATGTAGTGTGAAATTCTTTTTAATTTTTATTCGAAAGTGATAAGAAAACGAAGTTACTTCTTTTGCTCTGTAAGACAAAGCTACTCAATGATTCATCAACAATCATATATATACCTTTAAAATATTCACGTGGATCCATTGATAAAGTCATCGGTTAGGAAACCCAAAGCGTAATAGAAAAATAAACTCAAATAAAAACAAAGAGAAAATAAAAAATTTACGTAATTTGATAAATTTTTTTATGTCTACGGAAAAGGAAGAATAAATTCACTATCAACTTTAGGATTACATGCTCAACAAACTCTCTCAACCTCTTTTTATCCAAAGCCCCTTATACACTTTATCTATCTCTCTTCATTCTTTCTCATAAGGAATACACACTAATTATTTTTACCATACACTCTCTCAACTTTAGTGACTTGCTTATTGCTACGACATCACTGCAAAAAAAATAAAAAAAAAACAAATAAAAAAAAAACATAACAAAAAAAAAAGACAATTATTCTTGTTGTTGCAAAAAATATATATATATATTTGATTAGAATTTTTATTAGCCGTGTATTTTTTTTTTTTTAAAAGGGTTGTTGGGGGTCTTTCTTCTTGTTGTTTTTTTTTTTTTTTTTTTTTTACGGGTTTTGATACTTTTTCAACACCCTTGTTTCTATTTTATTAACATGTAATATGTTGTTTCAAAAATATATTGAGGGAGTCTTCTCCAATCTGCGGGCGAGTGATGGTTGAGGGAGTTGCTTTTCTTCTTGCTGTATAAAAGTCTAATTCCAGAGCAATATATACATATATTATAGACGAGTATGTTGTCCAATGGCCGGACATCCGGTGGAGGGGAGGGAGGGAGGGAGAGATGGTACAACATGAAAAATTATATCATAGTTCACCTTCTCTCCAATTTGGACCTTTCATATTCGCATCCAATGACTCCAAAGGGGCTGCAGTTCTTATCCAATAAAGGAGATGTCGGATAAGAGAATAGTTATATACACATATATTTATAGAAGTTTTATTTGAAGGAGAAAAAAACTGGACTTTTCTATTTTCTACTATCAGTTTATGTAGGTCCCACCATAAAGTTTTCATTGTAAAGATAAAGCTGTGCCATGTATACGGAGTTATGCGGAGCTGTAATTATTCTGGAGCCGCTTAGCATCCATGTTGATGGTTTAAAACTTATACCGCCGGGTAAATTACCTTTTTTTTCTTCTTGTTCTTTTTCTTTCTTTTTTTTTTTTTTTTTCCAGGACATATATCATATGATTTCCGGATTTTTAGGACCAAGACAGCTATAATTTATCTTTTTTTTTTTTTTTTTTTTTTTTTTTTTTTTCAAACGCACCCATGAGTTAATACTCTACAATCTTTCTTCATGCACCAATGAGTTGTGTACTTTTGTGAATAAAATCTGAATCCAATCTTTTGAGAACAAAAATAAGTCTTTCTGTCTCGTTAATAGATCCCAAGATTTCCCACATGATAAAATAGACAAATGATGAAAGAAATGAGAAAAGATATGATATCAATTATAAGCTTTTTTTTTTCTTAATAAAAAAATATTAAAGACAACGTAACATATTGTACAATATTTAGGTAGTTCAAGATTTCCAGTAAACTAGTGAATAGCGGTTAATGTTTTCTATTTGTATTTTTTTCCCCTTTGGTTTCTCACGGCCATTGAACCTCTATGCTTTTTTCTTTTGGATATGGTTATAATATGAATATCGGTTCTCGTTAATGGGTTCATGATATTGATAGAGAAAAAACAAAAAATAAAATCAAAGAAATTAAAAACCAAATCTAAAATCAAAGTTAAATAAATACTAAATAAAATCCAACAATACAATTGTTGAAGTGAAATTTCGTATCTCATTTCTCAACTTACACGTGTCAATTCAAATCGCTCGACTACTAAAGAAATGAGTCAAAATGACTCTCCGACAGGTAAAATCAACTCACCAAAGCACTAGTCTCAAAGAGATCTTGCAAACTTCTTCGGTGAGGTTTTCAGTATGTAACACCCCAACTTTTAACTAATATTATTATTACAAATAACAGGTTAGAAATCAATAAGGATAGCATGATTATATTATACTTAATTAATTCTAATGTTAGTTAAGTTATTTTTCATGAGTTAACTCAATAAGGACTCGATGTGTAAGAACGAGTTCATACCATCTAATTAAAAGTTTTATGTAATATTATATTTTAATTTGATGATTTGATGAATGATATGGTCATGATGTAATGTATTTTATGTTATAATGTATGAAATTAAGTATATAAGGAATATTATAAGTTTCCTTAATCTTTCCTTTTTCAACAAAAGACCTATTTTACGTCACATTAATTTTCAACTCAATCATGAACCTCTCGACGTCTGAAATTATTTCTCTAATTCAGAAACTTATAAAGCATTATGTAAGCTTTCCAACTAGTGCAAATCTAATATCGGAATAAGAAATTATAGCTAGTATACCATCTGGATAACTACTAGTCACCAACCAGTTTACCACATGTGAGTATGGGTTCAAAAATTTAAGAAGTTGACATAACTTTTTCCTTTTCCTCCCACACATTTTCACACCCTAATGACACCATCCACCACCTATTAAAAGAAAATTAAATAAAAAATTATATCCCAATTAATCCCAAATTAGACTCTTAATTTTAAAAGTAATGTAAGTCAATAGAATTATTTTCAACTCTTGCTCTCTCCCTCTATCTAACGCTATTCTCCCTCTCTCTCTCTCCCTTCCATTCTCTCATGTTCAAGAATACCACAAGAAAACCCCATTGAGCAGCCACCAAACCTAATCTCTTAATCCCTTGATATTTCTCAATTATTGGAGTTGAAATAAAAGATTTGTCGAGGTATGATTTCTTCCTTCTTTCATATGCATTTTGGGATTTTATTAGGGAGGAATTGAGTAATTTCTTTATGGTTGTTTTGTGTTTGGTTGAAGGATGATGAGAGGGGATGGCATAAATGCGTATTTGAGAGAGGTGGTATGATTGATTGATGATGTTTTATTATTTAAGAATATTTTAGGATTTTATCGGTAGAATGGTTTCGTTGATTAGAGAATTTTAGGGTTAAGTTTTTCATCTCTTATTCATGATTTTGTTTGAGGGGTGATTTAATGATTTTATGTGTTAGAAATATGCCTTGTATATTTTGTGTGTAACTGAGTCATGTACATTTTGATGATGATTTCATATTTTTGATGAATTTTGTTTTCTTTTTTTGGTAAAATTTTCGAATTTGGACAAACAGCTCTGTTTTTAGCACAATTTGTACTATTGGAAGGCTTTGAATGTCTACTTTTATTTGAAATTGGTTTCATATTCTTTGGAGATTTATATGAATTTTTATGATTTTGCAAAGGGGTAGAGGTCCGATTGCCAGTTTTTATAAAGTTTTGTAATAAGAATTCAAATGAATTTTGAGAGTCCAAACGTACTCTATTTTTAATGAATTAGGTATTATAGAAAGCTGTAGATGTCTATTTTCTTTTGACACTAGTTTTAGGGCATTTGGAGTCATGTACGAAGTCTTATCATTTCAAAGAGATAGAGGTCTAACTATTAATTTTTGTAAAGTTTTGTAATTTTGTGTAATTATTGGATTTTTGTATTTTGACGTATTGGATAATGAATAGGCCTTTTAGGTGCTGTTTTAGGCTTTGTTTAGGGACATATTTGGAGACGGTGTTTTAGAGAAAAGAGATGGTTTGAGTTTTACAAATGTGCGTTTGGTGAAAATAAACTGTTTTAAGAGAAAAAAATGTAAAAACTTAAAATATGTTCAAAAAAAAATTAGCGATATGGATATGTTTCGTTCCTCTCGAAATTCTATGGAATTTGAAGAAAAAATTCATCTCATTTCGACTTAAAATGATAAAGTTATGAACTTTTAAAATTTGAGTTTTTTAAAAATATTTGAAAAAGTGAATAGTAAAATTGGAGAAAAAGAACAAAATAACTTTTGGAAACATAGTTTCCAAAGGCATCCCGATATAGAGTCTTAATGTATGGATATGTTTGATGAATTATTATGGTCTTTTGATAATTTTACTACATCTATTATTTATGGCATGAATGGTTCTAAATGTGAGCACCCAAAACCTCTATCGTGCGTCACCGTCGGGAAAATTTAGAAATTTTAAGTAAGACACTTATTTAAGTACACTCTCACTTACAACATGAATTAAAGAATTGAGAAATTTATATTTTTGATGTTGATGATAATGTTATGATGTTTTAATGCTTCTATTATGATGACGTTTTGATGAAACATATTTAAATGTAAATATAAGAATTTTTATGTTTTAAAATGGTGTTGTACATCCCTTGATGATGATGGTGACCGATGAACGGACTATTTATCATGGTTGGTTTGGGATTTGCTGCCCTACTTTTTCTGTGACTAGCACGCTAAGACGGAATAACTCCGAGCCTAATATATGACAGTTCAAAGTTATTTTTTTTTAAGATGTTTATATTTATGATGACGTTTATGATAATGATGAGATTTAAGTGTCTTACTATGCTCTTACTTTTATAACTTAATTCATGTTGCAGATAAAGAAAAAGGGTAAGATGTAGTAATGGAGAAGCTTGAAGCAGAAGCAGGATGATGTGTGATGGGAAAACAGGGGAAACGATTAACGATGAACATGTTTTATTTTAAATAAAATTTGAGACTTTGATTTGTGATTGTTTTGATTAAAAGATAATTATGGATTTTCTTAAATTTTATTTCATGATATAGATTTTAAAACTTAAAATAATTATGGAAGTTATTTTGATAAGGAAAAAAAAATTCCTAGAATTTTCTGAAGTTTTCTAAATTAATTTTCAGACAAGTCAAGAATATAATTTCAAATTAATTTATTTCTGCATATTTTATAAAAGATGAATGTGAAAAAGAGAAGTCAATTGTAAGGATATATGAATGGTTGTTACACAGTATCTCATGGAGAACAATCGACATGGTAAGGTCGGAAAAATTTTGAGAATCCATTGGTGATTGAGAAGAAGAAAAATTGGGAATTATATATGGGGGGGTTTTTTTTTTCCCCTTATTTATGTGTGGATGAAAAGAATGTTTATTTTTTCGGTTAACGTGTCCTCATTTTATAGGTTTGGTGATGTGGATCACGAATTGGATTCGTGAAGTGTAGTGCCGCTCTTCCGCAATATTCATGATATTTGTGCAGTCTATTTATTTACTTGAATGGCAGGATCGATGAAATAATGTTTTCCATTTGCAACAGAGGTCTTAAAATCCGAAGTTTTTATGTGATGAATTGAGCGGAATAGTATTCTATAAGCAACATTCATAATTTTCGAAAATTCTTGTAGTGTTGAGTAATATCGTGATGAATATAGCTTTCTGAGCTTCTTTTATACAAATAATTATTGATATTATTGAGTACCGTGTATTACCTAAAACATCTTCCACCTATACAAAACCAACCCATTCAGGTAACCCCCACCCACGTCTACTTCAAAAAAAAAAGAAGAGAAGCTCCCACAACACATCAAAAAAAAAAAAAAAAAAAAGATCGTTTTTCTTGCAAAAAAAAAAAAAAAAAAAACTCTACCATCATCATAATGATTATACTCAAACGAGTTATTAATTATTTGATCCCCTAAACTATACGCCCTCTTTTGACGATGATCGTCCCTAAAGCCATTGCATCCTGTTCTGACGATTGTTGTCCCGACATCCATGCGTCCTTTCTCTCTTAATGATTGATGTCCTAGCACCCATACACCCTTTCCTCTTTTAATGATTGCCGTCCATGGACACAAGTACAGATTATATTCTCCTTCTTCTTTTGACGATTGTCGTCCCTGCATCCAAGTACCTATTGTCTTCTCTATCCTCTTCTGACGATTATCGTCTCTGTGCCCAATCGCCCTCTCTCCCTCTCTTGATGCTTGTCTTCCCTTATCTGAGCTTTTGTACCCCGACATCTTTTATTTTTATTTTTCTAGAAGTTAAAAAGAAAAAAAGAACAAAAAAAAAATCAGATTTTTTTTTTATTTAGGTTTTATTATAGTTCAAGATTGGACCTCCTATTAGAGCTCCATCTTGTGGAGATATTTTAGGAAAGTTAGTATTAATATTATGAAACATTTTGTTTTATAAGTAATTATCTTAATTAGGAATTTTATTCATTTATAATTAACATAATTTAAAATAAGTATTGATTTTACTAGATTTATAAATATTAGATAACTTACTTGTATTTATATAGCAACCCATTCATAGTGTTCCTTACTAATAGATTATTTGTTTTGTTCTTCTCTTCTACTCTTATTATTTTTATTTTTTTCTTATTTAATTTCTATATGCATTTCAATTACAGTTTGAATAATGTACACTTTCTAAATTCTAAGTCTGTTGAGTTTTTTTTTCTAATAATTATTGGGAAAAGAATCTAGTAGTAATCTTTTTTTTTTTTTCCAGATTTTTTAGCTTTACAGACATAAATACTTACCTAAATATGGATACCATCGTGTTCTTTATATTAATTTCTTTTAATCATTTACGTAAGATCTATCTTATCTTCATCAACCTAAATGTCAACGGTCAAGAAGGCAACGAGACTTGAACACATATGGAATCTGGCTGAGCTTTTTGTTTGTCGTCCTTCGAGGACAAAGCAACTTGCTTGTGTGAAAGCCAAGGGGGGGAAAAAAAGAAACTTTCGTCAATTACGTGTTCAGTTCTTCTACTTTCAAGGATATAATTGTCATGTCCGAGGATATGATTGCCTTAAGCGACGTCACAGCTCTCTCTCTCTCTCAACCAAAAGACCAATTCTCTCTATTGAACAAACTTGCATGAAATATTCCCCGACGGATTTTTATTTATTTGTTTTTTTCGTTTGTTTCGATAATAATTGAGTTGGAGACTTTAGATTTTGTATGGTGAAGTTGTTAAAGTTATGGATGGAACATTTAAACAAAAATATTTGATTTGTTATGTGAAATAATATTTGGATATCGTAACCCAAATAGAAATATTTAGCTGAACATTTGAATGCATATTTATATAGAAATTGAGAACAATTTTTATAAATCTTACAAAATCTTAATCCACGGCGTATTTTGATAGGGTATAATATGGATGGAATTTCGTTTATCTGTTTGCTATGTAACTCAAAGAAAAAAAAATGTTTCAATCGAATTTAAGACGAAGAAGTGTTTAAAGTATAGATAGAAGAGAGAGAAATTCAATCAATTCTCAAATGTTTACTATGCAAACACATTCAAGTGACCCAATATTAAAGGGCGTTCAATTCTCATTTTGATCTAAATGGCCAAATGATTTTCATTTGCACCATCATTTGCACCATTTGGATGGTCTACTCAAGCAATATATGGATTCCAAACACCATTATAAATGATCCATTCAAAGGGTGGACCAAATGCTGTTGAACGGTCTATGAAAGCGTTTAGTATGGGATAAGTTGTAAAGAATGATACATGAATCAATTGCGCTTTGATATTGGTATCTTTTCTCCTCATGATTGGTAATACATATCTAGTTATCTAGGTGTTTTTGATTAGAAATGAAAATTTTAAGTTGGAGTTGGTTGACTTTTCAAAAACTAATTATAATTTTTATTAACTTTTCAGAAAAAAGGTAAAAATTAATATAAAAATTTTAAGTTGGAATCTGAGTTTCAAACGCATATTTAGAAATAAAAAAGACAGATTTAGTTTGTTCTTTCATCATGTAACATGTTTAGTAAAAGATAAAGCAGAGATGAGAAAAATTATTTTTTAAATGTGTTTTACCATTATGGCTTTATATATAAAGTGAATAAGCTGTAATCTAAGGTAAAATAGTTATTTTATACCATTACTTTTCATTTTCTTTACAATATTGAAAGGAACAAAAAAATTCAAGAAATTTATACTTATTTTTATTGTCAACTTTTTCCTATCTGACAACTCAAAATGCCCTTGCCTGCTTTGCCATAAATAATAATAACAATAATAATAATAATAATAATAAAACTCAAAATTCTCTTTAATTTCTAGTCTAAAATCTCTCCAATAATTTCTTGCCTTGGGCTTTTTCTCTACCAAACACGTCAATGAGCTCTCTTTCCCTCTACTCGCATCATTGCTGACTAGCTTCACAATAAAACATGAAATATGACCACATAGTTCAATTAGGATATAACCCAATTGACTTTCTACCAAACAATAGGTATCAGTTGATTACAAAATTAATGAAAAATGTGGCACACATGTACGTGAGTGAAGTTCAACTTAATTTACGTAGGAGGCGATTTAAAATTTTGTATTTTTACCACCAGTTTTGTAAAAATTCCGACAGCTAGGGCCATTAGATCTACGCACTTATTACGAAATAAGAAGCAACTGAGGTGATAATTGCACTCTTTTTTTTTTTTTTTCCCCTTGCTTAAAGAGAGACCAGTGGTGTCCTTTTTCGGTGGGAACTATTTCTTATAATTAGTAGTTTTTAGTAAATGGGTGGAGAACGCTTATATGGGGAGTTTGGTTTTATGTTAAAAGGTTAACTTATTAATTAAGAGAAATAGTTTGTACCAATTTAAACTTCATTATTCCTTATTTCTTGTTTAGTTAATATGACACAGTTTGGTAGGATATTATTATAGTTTTACTAAATGGGTTGACTGCTTCGCTCATGTTGACATCTTGGGTTTGAAAAGATTAACTTATTAGAATGGTAGCTTAACTCTATTTGACTTTTTTTTCCCTTGGAAAATCTAGTTAAATTTGTTCTTAATTTCATGTTTAGCTAGTTAAAATATATGAAACGTTTTGGTAGGCGACTTTTTCTTTCGGTAGTTTTGTTTAATGAGTTGATTAGTTCATTTACGTGGCATCCAGTGATTTGACCTTCATTATAAACTTGCCATTATAAACTTGCCATTAAATTTGTTCTTAATTTCATGTTTAGCTAGTTAAAATATATGAAACGTTTTGGTAGGCGACTTTTTCTTTCGCTAGTTTTGTTTAATGAGTTGATTAGTTCATTTACGTGGCATCCAGTGATTTGACCTTCATTATAAACTTGCCATTTAACGGGGGCTTAAAAAAAAAAAAAGGGGGGGCCTGTTGTGTGAAAGCTAAACCTCCGTTTCATAAGTTAATTGGAGATAAGATTTTTAAGTTGGAGTTTGTTAACTTTTTAAAAACTAGTGATAATTTTTATTAATATTTTAGATTAAGACAAAAACTGTAATGGAAAAGTATATTTTAGTTGAAGTTAAATTTAAACCTCAAACAAAGCATAAGATTAATATTTTTCTCATTTCAGCTGAAGTTGGAAGGTTTATTATCTCATTCTTATCCATGATTTTTTTTTTTTAATTTAACTTTAGTCAAACAAAAGTTCAAGTTTTCCTATAATTTTTCGTTTTTGTTTTATGTAGCTTGCAAGTTGGTTCAGAATCTGGTTGTTAGGAATCTCTCTTTTAACCTTTTCTTTTCTAATTATTTCTCCAGAGAAGAAAAATAAAAACAAACAAGAAATAATTTCGCTTAATATTCTGATCTGTGTTTGAAATATAGCTCCTAAGTTTGACCCTTGTACCGCCGGAGACACACATATGCCAGCAGGGACAAAGTAGCGTATGCAACGGAAGAAAGAATCGATGAAATAGACAGTTTCAAGTTCATGGTCATAAGGAAATATTCACCACAATTAAGAGAGTGGCAACTTTTTAAAAGATCATTAATATTGTGTGAAAATTAGAGAGTAAGCAAAGAAGTGCAGAAGATTCTAACTTTATTTAGAGTGGTGTAGTACTTTAAGGTTCATTTGGATCATAAATTTAAAATTTTTAATTTAAACAGTAAATTTAAAATTTTATGAAAGAAAATATTACGGAAAAAAAAAAAAAAATCATCCCCCCAATATATATGTCCCGACCATCGTGAAAGAGTTATGATTAATTAATCAAGAATTCATCATGGTCAGTTTATAATTTAAAAAATAATAATGAAAGATTTATGAAAAGTCAAAATTTTAAAAAATTTTAAAAAATGGACATTTTTTTAATTAGTTGAGCAAAACTAGAGATGTTAACTTAAAGTAGGCTTTTAAAAAGGGTCATCGGCCATGATTTCTTTTTAATCAAATATGGATTGTAAAACTATTTTAATCTAACTAACTTTCATATGGAGAAAATCCAAATTCATTATCAATCCGTTTGTTACCTAATCCAATTTAATCCGATATATTAAATTAAATTGAATGAATTGAGAAGATTTAAGGATTCAGTGAATACCAGATAGCAAGCTATCATGCGATACAAATACTTATTTCATTCATGTGTGTGTATATATATACGTACATGTTATTAAAACTTTTGAATATAGTACAATTATAATACTAAGAATTAAGTCTATGGTTTTATATAATTAAGCAATTTGAAGCTGGGCAACAGATTCAGAAATCACTTATTATCAAGCTTGTTCTCAATGAAGTTAATTTTTTTATTCTTTTCTAAGAAAAATCAAGGAAAAATAAAAATGACCTTCATCTCCTAAAAGATTTTCTTTATTGAATTTTATTAATTCAAGTCAAAGATTGCCCACCAAGTGTATGTAAAACAAGAGAACGTTGCGGTGCATTACATTATCAAATCATCATTAATAACTTTCACTACAAGAATTTGAATTTTCAGCGACCAGACCTTCCGCGACCAAAAAAAATTTGGTCCCTGAAGAGTAGTTTCGGCGATCAAATTTTTGGTCCCCGAAAGCCAGAGCCTTCAGCGACCAAATTTTGGTCCCTGTAGGTGACATTTGGAGACCAAATTATTTTTGGTCGCTAATGGTTGAGCGCCAAAAAAAATTTTCATTCCCGCCGAAGACAAACGGTGACCAAAATATTTTTGGTCGCGGTAGGTAACTTACAGGGACCAAAAATTTGGTCTCTGTATGTCATCTTCTGAGACCAAATTTATTTGGTCGCTGTAAGAGACTTACGGGGACCAAAAATTTGGTCCCCGTAAGTCTCCTTCGGGGACCAAAAAATTTTGATCCCTGAAAATCCCTCATGAACAAACCAAACGGCGACCAAAATTTTTTGGTCGCCGTAGGAGACTTACGGAGACCAAAAATTTGGTCCCCGTAAGTCTCCTTTGGGGACCAAAAAATTTTGGTCCTTGAAAATCCCTCATGAACAAACCAAACGGCGACCAAAATTTTTTGATCGTCGTAGGAGACTTACGGGGACCAAAAATTTGGTCCCAGTAAGTCTCCTTCGGGGACCAAAAAATTTTGGTCCCTGAAAATCCCTCATGAACAAACCAAACGGCGACCAAAATTTTTTGGTCGCCGTAGGAGACTTACGGGGACCAAAAAATTTTGATCCCTGAAAATCCCTCATGAACAAACCAAACGGCGACCAAAATTTTTTGACATCCTCAAGGACACCCACACTGTCTTTTTCTCTGTCTCTCTCTGTCTTTCTCTCAATCTCTCCTCTCTCTAAAACATACAGCTCAGAAACCGTGGACCAAAAAAAAAAAAAAAACAACAACAAAGGAGCTCAACTGTGGTATTTGTTGTAAGAGATTCGAAAAAAGAAAACTGAAACTGACGGAGAAATCGAAGAGTTGGTTTTGGTTTGCTTTGTATTCTGATCAGTTTGGATTGAGAGAAAAAATCTCCTTGGTTTTTCCTTCTACTCTCTGGTGAGTCCTCGCTTAGTCTCTTTTTTGTTTTTTTGTTTTTAGCTCTGTTTGTGTTCTAGTCTCGGGGAGTTTTTTTTTTTTTCTTTTTTTTTTTGGGTTCTCTCTAGAATTGTTTTATGGGTTTTTTTTTTTAAAATCTTATTGGTGTGTAATTTTTGTTTTAAGTTGTATTGAATTTCGTTTGAATATCTTGAAAAGATTTTGTTTTGTTATGTAATTCTGATAATTGTTGAAGATTTAGTCAGGGTTTTTGATTGATAAGAGAGAGAATCCGATTTGTATAGAACAATGGCTTGAATCCCAGTACCTCACAAAATGCTGAAACTTACAATAAGACGGACTTGGTGGGACATATATTTGGGGCCTTCTTGTTGTGACTTATATATGGGGCCTATCTGGTGCGAGTAATAGGGTAATTACCGGGATTCAACCCAGTTAGTGGGGTCCCTTTTTTCTTTTGTATGTGGCCACACTATCTAAGTTTAATCAACTCTGACTATATGTCAATACACAAACATGTAATGAGCTCCACTCTGTAACTGCCAGCTATAGCCAGAAAATTATTGTGGTTTGCTTGGAGAACTTGAATAATTGCACTTTTGGGATATTGAAAAAGAGAGCTAAGTCAAGACTCAAGAGTAGGTTTACCTTATGCCATTGCAAATCAAATGTGAAGGAGGGAGAGAGAGAGAGAGTTTTTAGTTGGATATACAACATTTTGAAACATGTAATAAGCAGTATTACAATATAGAGAGTCATCCTAGAAAACTAAATAAAACAGTAAAAATAAAAAATAAAAAATTTTGAAACATGGATTTAAATTGGGTTCATTCGCCTAGATATTGTCTCTAATCTCCATCATGTCTTCCTAAAATCTTCTATAATTTGTGAGGTCTACAAGGAACCACAAGAGCTCCGGTTTGTTCGAAACCAAATTCTTCCTCGGCCTGCTCAAGTGAACTCAGAAACTCAGGACAATTTAAGTACTCAAGCTCAACAACAAACCTCTTTTTCTCAGAACCCTTCACCGCCAACACCGCGAAATCCCCTTCCTTCACATCATCCGGTACCGACGTGGTTGACACTTCCAATTCTCCATCTTCATCAAAGCCACTTAATTCTCCATCTTCATCAAAGCTTGTTTAAGCCTTTTTGTGTTCAATAGTTGAGGTCAGAGTGGATATGAGACTTGGTATGTTCAGCTTGTTTTCGTAATTGTTTTCAGAATCAATTACGTAGTTGTTCAGATTGTTTAAGCCATTTCAGAATCAAAGCTTGTTTTCGGGTTTCTGCTTTTCTCTGGTTTTTGGTTTGTGTTTGGTAATCTAAACAACATGTTCAGGCACAAGGCTGTCCAATTTGTATTGGTGCACAATAACGACTTTGAAGCCTTTGGCCATGGATGTTGGACTGAAATGCTATCTGGACTTTGCATATTTTAGTAATCCATTTCAAATTGTTCTGTTTTGTATTATTTTGTTTTTTTATTTAATTTTGTTTTAATGTTTTTGATGTCTTTTTTTGCAATCTATATTGTAGGGAGGAGAACCAAAAATCACTTTGGGAGATTGTCATAGGAATAGGAGGAGAAGCAGATAGCCAGCTTGGTAATTCTCTCATTAAAGCATGGTTGGCAAACTGACCGAGCTGAGGCGGATTATGTAAGATCAATCTTAATTGTTAGACTTCATCAACTATATTATTTTTATTTATATATATTCATAACACTTTGAATCTTGCAGCGACGTATGATAGAAGTATGTAATGAAAGATTACGCCAACTACCAGAAGGTTCGCAACTCGATTCTGATGATGAAGAAGATATCTACTCTCAAGTGTTGATTAATGAAAGGTATGAAAAATATGGGTTTAAGCGTGGAACAGGTCCTGTGATTAAAAAGAGACAATTGAGCAGCTCTGGAGGACCTATACAACGATTGTTGGTCGAGAACCTTAGAACCGAAGTTGCGGACCATAAACAGCGTGTGATAGATATGGAGGGCAGGATGAAAATGCAGGATGAGAGGTTGCAAAAACAAGATGAGCTAATCCAACAACTTCTTCAACATCTTAATCTGCCTTTAGATCGTCCGGAACTTTTCTCCCAGAGGTAAAATGGACCGCCGCTGCCGCCGCCGCCACCGCCACCATCAGCCACTATATCCTAAGTTACCTTTTGTTTTAATTATAGTTTACCTTCGTTTGATACCTATTATAATTAAACATTTACTATGAATTATTTAATGTGTTTAGAGATTTTGAGTCTCTTTAGCTAATATAACATATTTTTCTTGTATTATCATTTTTTATAATTGTATATTTATAGATTGAAAAATATGTAACTATTCTCAACAGGCCATGAATATTACTGCTATCAAAAAATTTTGGTCGCACAAAATTTCGGTAACCAAAATATTTGTTAGCTAAAAAGCTTTGCAAAATACGTTTTTTGGTCTGAAAAATTCGTCAATTTTGAAAATTGCAAAATTCGAAGATGCCTACGGAGACCAAATTTTTTGGTCGCGGATACCTTCAGAGACCAAGTTTTTTTGGTCTTCGTAGGTGTCGATACCTACGAAGACCAAATTTTTTTTGGTCGCTGATACCTTCGGAGACCAAATTTTTTTGGTCTCCGTAGGTTCCGATACCTACGGAGACCAAATTTTTTTGGTCGCTGATACTTTCGGAGACCCAATTTTTTTTGATCGCCGATACCTTCGGAGACCAAAATTTTTTGGTCTCCGTAGGTGCCGATACCTTCGGGGACCAAATTTTTTTGGTCTCTGTAGGTGCCTTAACCTACGGAGACCAAATTTTTTTGGTCGACGATACCTAGTGCGACCAACTTTCAGGGACCAAATGGCGACCAAAAAATAGACCTTCTGGGACCAATTTTTTGGTCTCCGAAGGTGAAAATTCTTGTAGTGTTTTGACTTATATCGTGTTTTCTTTTTCTCATTAAAAAAAAAAACTCAACTTATGAGATTTTGATGTAAAATTATTACTCGGCACAAATTATTAGTCCAATTGTTTTGTAATAATTCTATTCTGCTGGTTAGTGCCTTGTTGGAAAGTAAAGCACAAAAATAATGAATGATTGATTATGGGGACTTCTTAGTCATTAAAAAGTAATAATTCGAAAATAATAATTACTTGTGGATTAGCTCCAAATTTTAGGATTAATTTTCTACTTTATCAACTAATTAAGTGGACATTCAGCCTAGAGAATACTATATTGAAAAGCCGGTAGTTGGGTTAAAAGCCGGAATTCGTGAGTGAGAATTGAAGCTCTCGTACGACGTGAGATTAACCAACTTAAAAAGATGGAGAAGAAGAGTTAATTAATGGAGGCTAAAGTTGTCTTATTATTGCAACTAAAATTAAAAAAAAAAACAACAATCAATTAATATAAATAAACTAATGAGGGGTTTATATATACAACAGTGAGAAAACATATTGGAAACAGTAATGGGTTTATATATACAACAGTGAGAAAACATATTGGAAACAGTAATAAGTTTTCACCAAGTTAAATATTCTTTAAACCAAACGTACAAAAATTTTTCAATTTCTTGGAAAGTATCCGTTTCTTTTTAACTTTTCCTTCTCATTTTATTGTATTTTTGTAGAAAATATTTCGTTAAAGTTTTTATAATATTTTTTGTATCATATATATATATATATTAAATTGTTTACTTAGATTAGTATACGTGGTTTATTATTCTCTTTTTTGTTTTGTATTATGTTATTGTTTTGTAATTATTTTGGCTCATTTTCTCTTTGTTCTGTAATAATGTTTTGCAACTTTTTTATTGCCCGGGGTTTTTTAGAGTTGTACATAAATATTTTTAGAATTAACAACTATTGTAATTTATATTGTATTATTTAATTTTTTATATTTACATTTTGAATTGGACAGCCCTTGCTTCTATTGCTTTTTATGAAAAAGCATGATTATGAAAGTCAGCTTTTTTTATAAAAAAAAAAAAACAAAAAACAAAAATTAACCAAGGGAGAATATGCCGATCGTAGCGTTCTTTGGGCCCGACATCAAAATTTCCTCGGAAAGGGGACGGGTATGAGTGTTGGAGTCTGTGTTCAGAGTGTCTGAGGTGTCGTCCGAGAGTGGGCCCCAAATAATAAAAAAAAAAGAGCGAGCACAAGCAAATCTACACAGTATTTATCTGCTCTCTCTCTCGTCTTATGAAAGAAAACCAAACCAAGGTTTGCCGATCAAAAAAACCGCAAACAATGGAGAAGTACTTGACTGAGAACGATGTAGGGGGAAAGTTTTCGGTCCCGGCGGAGTGGCTAAGAATACTGCCGGAGTTTGGGGAAGACCACGAGGTGGTGGTTAGGGCTATAGATGGGAAAGGCTTCTACTGGGCGTTCTACTGCGCCATAAGGAGGACAGGACACTACAAGAAGCCTGTTTTTCAGTCTCGAGAATGGCTCAAAATCGTCAAACAGAAAGGGCTCACAGTTGGAGACAAGATCGTCCTTTGTGAGGAAGATGATCCTTTCATGGGACCAATATACAGAATTAGAGCTCAAAAGTACATTGGAGAAGGTCTCTGGGTTGATGTCTAGCTTCAAAAAATCGGTAAACATGTACTATTGCAACACTATGTTTTTATAAGAAAATATGAGGGGGAGAAAAAATAATCTTAATGTTTTAATTTTTGAGCGATGGAATTTGTGTGCTTATATTGGTTTCAAAAGTTGTAGGTTGTACTTCTAAATATAATATGTGATTGTGTTTTTATAAGTTTTTTTTTTTTTCTTTTATCCATTAAGTTATTGCTTATTGTTGAATTTCATTTATTCGATTAATATGCTATGGATTGTTTAGTTTTGAGTCATTAATATGTATATATATATATATACACACACACACACACACATATTGAAGCTGTCGCAAGCTTTGCATAAAAGCAAAAAACCCCCGCCCCCCAACTGTGTTGGGTCAAAAACTATATCAACACTATTTCAAAAAATTTTTAAATAATTTTCTCTAATAAAAATTTAAATTTTGCTTTTTAAATTTATGATCATTAGTCTTATATTCAACGTATATATATATATATATTTTAAAATTGTTATATATTTATTTTATAAACATAAATGTCAAAATTTTAAATGATTTAATATTTTTTTTTATACTGGTCTAATAAAAATATTTTTTTGACACATATGCTAGGCTATCACAGCAAAATTGAAAGTAAATACATGTTTAAAATATATTTTTATTGAGACAAATTTCATTATGAAAGTTAATAAAAAACAAGAGAATAAAAAAAGATAAATTAATATGCCGATAACGGAATTGTACTTTTATGGACAAATAAAAAATCCCACAAGACTCACGTACACGTAAGAACGCACGTAAGTAGCGTTCACATCAAAATAAAAAAGAGCAATAGATACAGACTACACTTTTATATTATTTATCTGCTCTCTCTCTCGTCTTATAAAAGATCTTGCCGATCAAAAAAAAAAAACCGCAAACAATGGAGAAGTACTTGACTGAAAACGATGTAGGGGGAAAGTTTTCGGTCCCGGCGGAGTGGCTAAGAATACTGCCGGAGTTTGGGGAAGACCACGAGGTGGTGGTTAGGGCTATAGATGGGATAGGCTTCTACTGGGCGTTCTACTGCGCCATAAGGAGGACAGGACCCTACAAGAAGCCTGTTTTTCAGTCTCGAGAATGGCTCAAATTCGTCAAACAGAAAGGGCTCACAGTTGGAGACAAGATCGTCCTTTGTGAGGAAGATGATCCTTTCATGGGACCAATGTACAGAATTAGAGCTCAAAAGTACATTGGAGAAGGTCTCTGGGTTGATGTCTAGCTTCAAAAAATCGGTAAACATGTACTATTGCAACACTATGTTTTGATAGATAAGAGATAGAAAATATGAGGGGGAGAAAAAATAATCTTAATGTTTTAATTTTTGAGTGATAGAATTTGTGCTTATATTGGTTTCAAAAGTTGTAGGTTGTACTTCTAAATTTAATATGTGATTGTGTTTTTATAAGTTTTTTTTTTTCTTTTATCCATTAAGTTATTGCTTATTGTTGAATTTCATTTATTCGATTAATATGCTATGGATTGTTTAGTTTTGAGTCATTAATATGTATATATATATATATATATATATATATTGAAGCTGTCGCAAGCTTTGCATAAAAGCAAAAAGAATACTAAAAGAAACCAAACAAATATTTTACGTTCATTTCCTTTTCCTCCCCTTCTTTTCCATATAAACAAATGGAATTGTAGCGACAACGACGGAACCCAACCCGAGCCGAAATATGACACAACCTGAACTACAAGCGATTTCTTGGGCTGAAAATTAAGATGCAGCCTAGTCTTTTCTTTTAGTTTTATTGTATTTTTGTATATTTTCGTTAAAGTTTTTATAATATTTTTTGTATCATATATATATATTAAATTGTTTACTTAGATTAGTATACGTGGTTTCAGGTTTCTTTTTTGTTTTGTATTATGTTATTGTTTTGTAATTATTTTGGCTCATTTTCTTTGTTCTGTAACTTGATATAATGTTTTTGCAACTTTTTTATTGCCCGGGGTTTTTTTCTTTCTTATCATGTTGCTGAAATTTTTAGAGATATGACATCAATTTTTGTATATAAATATTTTTAGAATTAACAACTATTGTAATTTATATTGTAATATTTAATTTTTTATATTTATTTATTACTGTTTAGCAGAAAATAAAAATTTTTATGAATTATTATGAATTGTCAATAAATTATGAATTTATCTTAACTAACTATTTTTATTATATAATATTCAATTATTTCTTTTTAATTTTTAATCATCTAATAAATATTTCTCGTATTGAATTCTGTGCAAACGATTCATTATTTAGAAAACAAAAAGATTAAAAAAAAACAAAAAAGATAAATAGAAGCCCGTCAATATAACTGGCATTAACCCGTCAATATAACTGACCTCCCCAAGTTTTGGGGTGTAATAAATAATTTTAAAAAAAGAGAGAGAAAGAAAAGAAAAGAAAAATAGAAAAACATTGCTTTTATGATGAAAGCATGGTTGATTTTGGCGTCTATGAGATGCAAGGCAGGGCAGGCAGGGCAGGGTGTGATTTCGGGCTATGTCGTGATTTCCTCAATTTTTTTTTATTATATAAAAAAAACAAAATTAATATGCCGATAACGGAATTGTACTTTTATGGACGAATAAAAAATCCCACAAAAAAGACTCACGTACACGTAAGAACGCACGTGTGGGCCCCACATCAAAGTTTAAGTGCAGAGACAGACTTGTTTTGTATTATGTTAATTGTTTTGTAATTATTTTGGCTCATTTTCTCTTTGTTCTGTAACTTGATATAATGTTTTGCAACTTTTTTATTGCCCGGGGTTTATTTGTATATAAATATTTTTAGAATTAACAACTATTGTAATTTATATTGTATTATTTAATTTTTTATATTTACATTTTGAATTCTGTGCAAAGATTAAAATAGTTGGTATGGATTAATCTGTGTCCAAATTGCCGGTACTTTGTTCTATTGCTTTTATGAAAAGGATGATTGATTTGATTATGAAAGTCAGCTTTTTTAACAAAATTAACCAATGGAGATCGAACGTAGAAATAGCGTTCTTTGGGGCCCTTAATGGTGATGGTGACCGGTGAGTGGACTATTCATCCTGGTTGATTTGGGATTTGACGCCCCACTTTTTTCGTGATTAGAGTGCTATAAGGGAACAACGTTGAGCCTAATTTATGATAGTTTAAAATTAAAATTTTTTTAAAAAAATATTTATATTTTATGATGATGATGAGATTTAAGTGTCTTAATATGCTCTTACTTTTATAACTTAATTCATGTTGCAGATAAAGAAAAATGGTAAGATGTAGCAATGGAGAATCTTAAAGCAGAAACGGGATGATGTGTGATGGGAAAATAAGGAAAACGATCAAAGATGTACATGTTTTATTTTAAATAAAATTTTGAGATTTTGATTTGTGATTGGTTTGATTAAAAGATAATTATGGATTTTCTTAAATTTTATTTCGTGAAATAGATTTTAAAACTTATAATAATTATGGAAGTTATTTTGATAAAGAAAAAAAATTTCCTAGAATTTTCTGAAGTTTTCTAAATAAATTTTCAGACAAGTCAAGAATATAATTTCAAATTAATTTATTTTCTACATATTTTATAAAAAATGAATGTGAGTATCATTTAAATTAAAATTGGATACAAACTCCAATATTAAAGATGAAACAATTGTGTGATACAAGAGACATAGATCGATTCCATCAGTAAAATCTGATAAAGCTCAGTGAGGAGTACATAAACCAAGTCCCAATGACAGGAAAATTTTCTCGAATTGCTCGATAATCCTATAATCAAACATGTATAAAAGCTCTTTTTAAAAAAAAACATTTACTATTGATAGAATATTCCGATCGATCGAGAGACAGTCACTCGCAGCACAGAGATTGCAACAAACTCTGTATAGTTTTAATACTAATGGAACCCATAGACATATACCGTTAGAAAACAACTTAAGCAGAACACACACACAAAAACAAACCGGAGGTGGGAGAACTACCTTCTTGATTATAAAATTAAAACTTAAGCATGAATGTAAAACAAAGCATGAATATTAAATTAACATCAACCCGTAAAATTCTAACTCCACGTGGAACTAGGGGTGTCAATTCGTGTCTCGTGTCGTGTTCGTGTCGTGTTTGAGTCGTGTCAAATTTTTTCTTCCCCAACCCGAACATAACCCGTGACACGAAACCGATACGAAACCGTGACATGAACACAGCACGAACTCGTAACGGATTGACACGACACGACATGAACTTGACCCGCGACATGAACTTGACCCGAGATTATATTTGTATTTATTAATTTTAATACGGAAGTAGTTTCCTCACCTTTTTAAATTACTTTCCCACAGTGAGGGCGACCATGTTAGTTTCCCGGCGGGGGGAAAACATTAAATTTGCTAATTCTGGGGTGGGGGACCATGTTAGTTTCCCGGCGGGGGGCCTGCCCCACCAGATATGTCTTTGGAACAAACGGCAAAAGTCTGACACGCCTCATTGACACGCGTCATCAAGTCATTTGCTTTGAGGGTGCGTGGTTAGTGGAAACCTGAAAGATACGAAAGTACTCAATGCAAAGAATCTTCTATTAATAAAAAAAATTGGGAGGCAAGGTAGATTGGTAATATAAGGTGTTTTGAACAATGTACCATCTTTTGAACACTTTGAACACTGCCGATGTTGATTGATGCATGGCACTCTAGCAATTTCATCTATCCTTTCTAATCTATTAATTTCTTTTTCAAATTCATTCAAAGTAAGTATAATATGATGTATATGGTACACTCAATTTATTAAATAATTTCTCAATATAAATATATTAATACACTAATTCTTGTAATATATGTGAATGTGAAAAAAAGTTTTCCTATTTTTCAATTTTGTTTGAGAACTTTAATCTCAGCATATTACCTTACTTTTGTCGTCTTAACAAAATGTTGTGCACCGAAAAAACCGTGGAATAGAGACTATTCATGTTGGTGATAATGTGAAAAAAATTAAATAAAAAAAAAGTGTTCACATGCAAAAAAATGAATTCGGATTTGATTTAAATTGAATTGATGTTTTTAGATTCATGTCAAACTTAATCTAATGACCTGTTTGGGTCAATGGCTGGAGTTGGAGTTTTGGAATTGAAATATATGATTGGTTGAAGTTGAAGTGAAAATGAATTGCGTATAGGGTAAAAATTTGAGATGTGTTTAGAAAAAACATGCAAATATGGATATTTTGTTCATTTTGTCATTGTTTAGAAACAAAGTAAAAAAAAAAAAAAACAAAAAACAAAAGGAAGAAGAAGTGAAAATAAAAAAATTTGTGATGTTGTGTTTCATTAATTGAAATTTTTTTTTTTGTCAGTTATTACTATTTGTTGGTGTTTTCTCTTTATTGGTATCATTAAAAAGAGAAAAAATAAAATTGTTGTGTAATTATTATTTTATATGTCTATATACATTATTTTGTTTACACTCATTTCCTTGTTTGGTTGGATGGAAGAGAGGAAGGAGAGGAGAGTTGGATGTAGTTCTACTTGGTGAGTAAACGGATGTATGCATTATTTGCATACTATGAAAGTTAGTATTTATATTAGAGATTTTTTAAATTTATTTGTAATTATTGTAATTTAGAATAAGTCTTGATTGTTTTAGATTTGTAAGTATTATGTAACTTATTTGATTCTATACATTATAATTTTAATTTTATGCGAGTCCATTTATAATACTCATTACTAATGAATTATTTATTTTTAGTCTAAGAAAGCACATCCACAAATGTTCTAATTACTATTCTTATTTTCTTATTTAATTTAGAAAACATTAAGATATATCCTACTACCTACGAAATAAGAAGCAACTGAGGTGATAATTGAAATTTTTTTTTTTTTCAATTTCCTTGCTTAATAAAGAGAGACCAGTGGTGTTGTATCCTTTTTTAGTGGGAACGATTTCTTCTAATTAATTGGGTGATACGGGAGTTCGGTTTTAACTTATTGATTAAGAGAAATAGTTTATACCAATTTAAACTTAATTGTTCTTTATTTCATGTTTAGTTTATGACACTGTTTGGTAGGATTTATTACGGGTTACTTCACTCATGTTGAGATTTTTTAATTTTTTCCCCCCTTGGATCTTAATTTCATGTTTAGCTAGTTAAAATATATTAAACTAGAAAAGGTCCAATCATCATTTGCCAACTTATCGTGTTTTTCTTTTTCTCATTAAAAAAAAAAAACTCAATGTAAAAATTATTGGCCGCATCAAATTATTAGTCAAATTGTCATGTAAAGCACAAAATGAAATGATATGATTGATGGGGATTGATTAAAAAAAAAACAATTAGTATTACTCGTGGACATTAATAAGTTGTCAAATCATCAAACTTTGACCCTGTTTTATTTTTCTCATTAAAAAAAAAAAAAAAACTCAGAGATTTGGTGTATGGAGTTGGGTTAGTCGGCGGGAACCAATGGTGCAAAAGATAAAATGTTAAAATATATGTTTGTAATCTAAAAATAATAATTAAAAGAAGAGTCAAAATTTTAGTCAAAATTTTAGGCCTTTAAAACGGTCATCCATAACCTTCCATTAACTTCAACGACGGCAAGATCACAGCAGCAGCTGCTTCCTTCTTTACCTTCCATGTAAGAATCTTAAAAAATTTGCTTTAACGTTATTGTTTTGATTGAAAAGCCACTGCATCCCTCTATACACACACACACACACACACACACACACACACATGCATTTATACATATTCATATGTTTTTCAGTGTGTGTATATATGTAATATGGGTTTTCATATTTACATATTAAGGAGTTTTTCAAATATAAGAATTTGAACGAACGTATGTTTTTCTTCTCCATTCTTAATTTTTCTGAATCTGATCCGTTCCGTTTTGTTTTTGGATTTTTTTTTTTTTTTTTTTTTTTTAATGTTCGTCAAGTAACACCAAGTTTGGCCACCAAGCGCTTGTCCCAGAGTACAGCTTTCTATACATCCAAAAGAGAAAAATCATAGTCACAACCCTAATTCTTGTAGTTAATTAGTTCTGACAAATACAATCCTTGTCAGAACTAATTAACTAGTTCTGAATCTGATCCGTTCCGTCTTGTTTTTGGCTTTTTTTTTTTGAAATGTTCGTCAAGTAACACCAAGTTTGGCCGCCAAGCGCTTGTCCCAGAGTACAGCTTCTATACATCCAAAAGAGAAAAATCATAGTCACAACCCTAATTCTTGTAGTTAATTAGTTCTGACAAATACAATCCTTAATTCATCTTCTCACTTGGTGCAGCCGGAATTAATATTATTTTTTAGTGGAATCAACAACTTCGGCAATGTCGAGATCCAACAGTTACAAATTTGAAGCCTTGGTTGACGTAGGCCTCTATTTTCGTGCCCGGGACTATCCGGACATGACGAGGGACCTGAAATCCGAACTCCCTCGTCTAAATTGTACCAAGAAAAGGACACCGAAGGCCGGGAAAAGTTCCTTCACGTGGACAACTGATTTGGGTAGTGTACGACGTCAACTTGACATGTCCATCAGAGAGCTGAAGGTTCTGATCCGGGTCAAGGGTGGTTCCGACTTGAAGATTATTTTTGAGAAGAAACTGTTCTACTCCGATGTGGAAAAAGGCCAGAACCGGCTTTCAATGCCGGTGAATCGGATTCTCTGCGACGATTTTCTCAGCTCAGAAGAGAAGAAGATTCTGAAGAGATCAACCAAGGCCAAAAACGGCGTCGATGTGGGGTTCATCGGTCCTCGTCGTGAAGAAACGACCATGGTGTTGAAGAAGTGGAGCTACGCGACCAGCAGTTCTTACGTGCTCATCAACAACTGGTACGAGACTGCCATGAAAAATGGGCTCAACGAGGGCGACGCTGTCCAGGTCTGGTTCTTTAGGGTCAAGGGCCATCCTTGGTTTGCCTTGGTGAGGCCATGAGTTGGCCCAAGCCCGCTAGTATAGAGGCTTTTTCACGGCCCAATAAGAAGCCACAAATTTAATAATTAAAATATGTAATGGCAATTTGGTACTTCCCTCTCCCCTCCTCCATGCCTCCCCTTCCCATCATAAACCATTTCCTTTTTCTTTTCTTTTTTCTGTTATTTATCTTTGGATTGGCATTTGGCAGGTTCTTTAAAAATAAAAAAAATAACAAAAAACAAAAGAGTGTTTGTGGCTACTCTTTATCTGGGTTGTTGCTTGAGTTGACCGAGCTTTTTTTACCCTCAGCCGGGAGGATTGAATTTCTGAACTGACTATATCATGTGTGTATTTGTATTGTAGTTTGTTGTCATAATTCTTCATTCTGATGACTAACACGGGTTAATTGGTGGGCCATCCCTTTCATCGTTACATTCCTTGCCCTCTTCAGGCTTCCAAGAAAAAGCTAAAATTCTGATCACATATTTAGAAATATTCTGCTGTTTTAGAACTCACACAACTACATCAGCAAAAAGGCCTGAGATGAAGGAGGCTCTCAGACGGTTCCGCCTGTGGCTTCGTCTGCTTTGAGGTTTTTTTTTTTTTTTTTTTTTTTTTTTTTTTTTTTTTTTTCGCTTCTCCTTGTTTTGCTTCTCCTCATGCTGCGTTGACTTAAACGCGACCTCGTCGTCACGATCTGAGTTAGGTTTGCTTTTTCCTCCTTCTTCTTCCTGTTTTTGTCTCTCGTTAATTATCTGCACCGATTAGTTTTATAGAGTTTGCCTGGAAATGACTCGATTTATCAAATGACATATTTACTCAATATGTTCTATTAATTTATTTTTGCTCATAATTTTATGCTGATGCACTATTAATATAATTAATCATGCATTTCATGTCTTTTGATTTGTTCATTTTCGGTCCAGTCGGCCCACTTGGAAAGATAGTTGATCTGTGTTTGCAGACAAGGGGTCAATTGATTAGCTGATTTCTCATGTATGTATTTTTATATATTTTTTGAGAGATTCACAAGGTGCCTTTAAATTTGATCAAAATATGACAAAATGCCCCTCCAAAAACCGTCCCTATTTTTTTTAATTATCTAATAAATATTTCTCGCATTGAATTCTGTACGAACTTGATGATTCATTGTTAAAAATAAAAAATAAAAAAAAGTAGTGCCCTTATTTAGAGCCATTTCTATTATTTTAACAAAATTTTAGGAGATACCCTTTTAGTTTTTCATTTTTTTTCCCCACATCTCTCTATCGATCCAACTTGATATTTTGATATATGATGCTCATAATCAGGACAAGATGATGAAGATTGACTTAACTAGGGATGTTTGTTTCACCTAATCCGAATTGTTTGACCCCATTCGAATGGGTCTTTCAAATTGTTAGGTCACCCGTACGCAAGGGTCATCATTAAGCATCCATATATAACATTCTTTGCCGGATTTAGGCAGTGGCTAAGGTCACGGTACTTAGTGGAGTTTGCAACTTCGTCTTGGTGCTGGTATATTATGTTGTTCTGTTTGTTATGTTCACATGAAAGCTGAATGGTAGGTCTAAAAAATGTTTTACCAGTATTGCCTCTGTGGAAACCACTTGCTATTGCTAAAGCTATATATTCATGACAAACTTTAATTCTATTTGGTTGAATAAAACGTTGAATGTTGAGTAGACACTTGATAGGGGCAATTTATATGATCTGTCACTTATTTTTGTTTGAGAATTGGGATTCAACCCAAATCTTAATACCTCAGAAAATAACTGGTCTCACTAGACCCACCTAGTGAGGACTCACATAATGTCCGCCTAGAGTGAGATATCAGAATTCAATCCATCAGGTTGAGTCCTCTTTTTCTTTCGATTTTTACAAAAAATGCATGCAAATGTAGATATTTTAGTGAACAGGTTTTTCATGAGGCCAGTGGTACTGATACATCATTATAAGTACGGCATGTTATCAATTTTTGTTAATTTATTCATTTAGAATTGGGCTTTTGTTCATTGTATCTGGACATAATGGATAAGGTAGAAACATTCATCTTTTTTTTTTTCGTGTGTGTGTGTGTGTCTTTTTTGTCTTTATAATAGGTGACCTTTCATTGATTGAAAATCAATTAGAAACGGAGCACGGACGAGGCGTCCACTAAAAATTGACAGAAAAGTAAGAAAAGTATAAAAAGTTCAAAAAAAAAAAAAAAAAGAGAGAGAACTACGAAAATTCGGTAAAACGTAATTCAATACCACAATCCAATTCGAAATGATTATAGAGACAGGAAAGTCAATCACCCTGCGCATACGCCTACTAAAAGAGGAGAGTAGCAATCCTTTTAATTTTTCAAACAAGTCCAGCCTCTCTATCTTGCTAATCCTAAAAAATTCAAGCATTTGTTTCCAACCAAATCATTCAAAACAGAGAAATCACAACCCAATCAGACGTGACTTTAGCCATGAAATTGATAGGTTTCTCTACTCTCTCTCTCTCTGTCTCTCCCTACATGTCTGGTCACATCTTTGTTAACTTGGCAATCAAGTGTGATGATTCTTGTTGCTGCTAATTTGGACTGCATGTCTATGATCTCACGTGTTTCTTTATTAGAATGCTTATGATTGTATGTGCTCCTAGTTTCTGATTGAATGATTTTAATGTACTTTTAACTGAAAGATAGATAGGCTCAAGAGGTACGGAGTTAATTTGAACACTCTGTACACTTTCTAAAGATCATTAAACGGTTGCATTTCCTTCTCACTGAGGAAGAAACTTTGCATTCTTTAGCTCCTTGTGCATGCGTGTGCTTGGAGATGTCGATTGATGGCTCTTGATTTGGAACGAAAACTATTGCTTAACTGGCATGCGGAATGCCAAGTTATCAGGTAGTAATGTCAACAAGAATGATGAAGTATATAAGGGTTTTTTTTTTTTTTTTTTGGCATGGATTAAAAATTTGCTTAAAAAATGTTCATCTAGAATATATGTGTCCAAACTGATACTAGCTAGGATCTTTTGGACTTTTTACTCCCAAAACCATTAATTTGTTGCAAGGTCCGCCAACTTCCGTTTTTTTTTTTTTTCTCTTTTTTTTTTCCCCCCTTAAATATATATATTTTAATTTTAACACTATCAGCAGGCAATGCTTTGTCCTCTTCAGTGCGTTCGTCTACTACCTCCCCACGGCCCCCCCTAAATCATAACATATGAGCCACTTTATTATGGGAAAATTATTAGGAGATGTGTGTATGTGTGTGAGGGATTTTTTTTCTCTCTGCAGTGTTTTCCAAAGAATAAATGAAATATATTAGTTCCTCGCCTAAATTGCTGCTATAGCCCGTTCTTCTTATGTTTCTGTACATTTATTGATTGATGTTTTCTGAGAAGCTCTATATAATTTATTTCTTAGTTCATAAAGATATTATATAGCCGAGTATATGATATGAAATTTGTATTCCCTTGAAGAAAAAAAAAAGGTTTTTTTTTTTTAATGCTTCTTTGTACAGTGTCTTTAGTTTGAATATGTACTATTGCAATTCCTTACACTATATACGTTTGATAAGAGAGAGAGAAAAAAATTATTAGAGAGAGAAAATTAGAGAGGAGAGAAAATTTTATAGGGACGAAAGAAGTTATAATTTTGTGAATTTCTCTCCACACTCCAAAGTGCAAATTTAATTGAAACAATTAACAAACACACTCATACATTATCTATTTGAGCGCAACTACCCGAATCAATACACGTCTGGTTTTATATATGTGATTTCGTTTAGCAATACATTTTTGTTTTGTTTTGTTTCGTTTTTGTTTTTGTTCTTGTTTTTGTTTTTGTTTCTGTTTTTTAACAATGAGAAAGAATAACTAAAGTATTAGAGGTAACTAGAACATAGTTAAGTTGACCCTTTCTATCAATATCATCTCTATCCTTTCTAATCTATTAAAAGCAAATAAAAAGTACATAAGCTTAAATATAAAAACCGCTCACCTTGCTGGAACTGACGTTATAAGATTAACTAAACCTAAACTACCTTTGATAATCAGTTTCCTGAAATTTTTTTTAGATGTTGAAATTTTTAAATTTAAAGGCATTGAAATATCTTGTGTAAAAGAAAATGTAAAAATTTAGGAGAAATTTTTATAAATAACGGAGAATATAGATAAAAAGTATTGATATAGTAAGGTTGTAGTGTAGTTTTTTTTTTTTTTTTTTACATAATTTAGAAAATATTGGAAAAATATAAAAAACTATAAAAGAATTTATGAATATCAGCATTCAATGTATGATCTTATATAATTAGAGCACGAAAGTGCGGTGATGCATATATAATTATGAGCCATTTTATGGGAAAAGTGGTAGAAGGTATATCTGTTTTTTGAGTGAGGGAATGTGTGTGCTTATCTTGGTTTCAAGTGTACGTTGTACTTCTAAATATAATATGTGATAGTGTTTTTATAAGTTTTTTTTTTAATACATTATGTAATTGCTTATTATCAGGGTTTTTTGAATTTCATTTATTCAATTAATATGCTATGGATTGTTTAGTTTTTAGAGTCATTAATATGTAATAGATTGAAACTGATTAGATATTTGAAGGGTACGTATTGTGTTTTAAGTCATTTTGAATGGTTGAAACTGACATTAATTTGGTCATTAGATACTTGGTTTTAGGGTTCTGAGACATAATGTTATTGCGTACTGAATGGACTTTTGAAATTTTGTTACCGGGTCATTATGTGAAAAATTCAAAAATAACCATCTGCCTCACATTTCAATTGAGTTTTAAAAAGGAACTGCATGAAATAAGGGATTTAGTTTAATACTTTAAAAAAATGGAGCATTAATTCAAAAAGTTGAAAAAAAAGAAGAAGCAATTAATAACTTGAAATTGTGTGTGTGTGTGTGTGTTTTTTTTTTTTTTCATAAAAAAATATATCAAAACACAACTGGAAACTTGAATTATGGAATGGTAATTGTGGTATGAAAAATAAACACTGAATTTTGAAATTCGTTCAAATTTGCAGATGTGAAGATCTATTAATATCCCTCCATTTGCTCTTCTCACACCTATTTTGAATAAATTTTGTTTTTACTATATTACCCATAAATAAAATTACTTTAAAGGTTGTTTTCAAAAAGAAAAATTACTTTTAAAGATAAAAATGTCTAAGATGTACTTTTTACACACATTATCCTAAAAATTGAAAGAAAAAATTAAACCCTTTAAAAGAGAGAACATAAAACACCTGACCTTAACTAATGAGGATGAGAGAGAGAATATATTATGGCTTCTAATGGAAAACCAAACTTTTTCATTTTCAAATTCATATGTATTTCTTTTTGTTAAAAATACTATCACGACAGCAAAGTAATAAATACGACGGTTTGGGTTTTATAGCACGTTTAGGCATCCCTCTTTTCTTAACTTGGATTTTATGCAATGTTTTGATAGGGTGAAAAAGAGGAAGGAAAGAAGTGTAGGGATGGAGAAGTGAAAGGAAAAATATTATAATAGCTTGTTTGATAGGAAGAAAGAGAAGAATGAAAGAAAAATTGGGCCGAAAAAAAGTACTGTGAGACCAACAAATTTAATCTCTCCCAAAGTGGGAGGAAGACAAAAGTCCATCAAATAATTACCAAAATTACTTTTTTATCCTTACCTTTAGGTTATGTTGGTGAGAGGGATGAAGAGAAGGAAATGATGGAGAGATTGAAGGATGGAGAGGCTTGAAGGAATCCATTATGTTGTTTGGTAAGAATGAGAGAAAGTCAAAAGGATAGTTGATAATTATCTATGCAATTACTATATTGTTCATTTTATAAAATATTTTTAAAATTTTTTGGGAAGGTAAAACTGTCTTTTCAATATAAAATTGAGGGGAGGGATTGCATCCTTCATGGAAGGATGCAAATGGTGAGCTAGGATGGAGAGGGCATCCCTCCAACTCTACTCTCATTCCTCTCTTCCCTCCAACCAAACAAAGGAATGAGTGTCTCCCTCCACCCCTCTCCCTCCCTCCATCTCTCTCCCTCCAACCAAACACACTCTTGAAACAAAATAATACATATAGACAAATAAAATAGTAATTACACAATAATTTTATTTTCTCTTTTTTTATGATACCAAACAACACAAATAGAAAACAAAATATTTCCTTCTGCTCTTATTTTCTCTCACTATTATTTTTTTCCCCTCTGGTTTTCTTTCCTTCCTGAAAAAAAAAAAAAAAACATAGGCTCAATTACCCAAGAAAATAACTTCAATATAAGAATAGTAATAGGACAGGACGTGGATGAATATGCTTTCCCAATAAAATAAACTAATATAATCAAAGCAGGATGTCTATATGTAATTACATATATATATATATATATACATATATAATGTATCATGTTATTAAGTTGTTAGTCTTTCGGTATACAAAAACCCTAACTTTAGTGTATCTCCAACTAACTTTAGTGTATCTCCAATATAAGTCAAATGTATATGTCAAAGCTAAATTAATTAGCATTTGGGTCTCGAAAATCACTCAACAATACAATCTTATTTTTTAATGCTAAATTTATCAAATTCTAAACTTCGTGGTAAATTTTCCACCAAGTATAGCAAATAGAAAATTTGCCAGTTATTACAATTAGTTGGTGTCTTAATTTTTTTTTTTTTTTCATTCCTTCAATTACAATATTGCCATTTTCCAAATCATTTTAATAAACTTTGCTTTTGCAGATTCTGAAACTTAATGATAATGTCAAAAGGCTAGAAGTGGCATTATGTATTAAAACCCAACATCCCAAATTTGTCATTTTCGCTTCTTCTTCCTCCTTATTATTATTATTATTATTATTTTTAATAGATGTAGTATTGACATTGGCATTAGTATATCCACTGAAGAGGATCTTACTTTGTTACATTTAAGACTCGTCTACTATAACATCCTGTATTTTTTTAACAATGTTGTAAACTTGAGTTTATAGTACTTCACTACTACGTTTGGAATATTGGTTTGGGTTGTAATTTTTATGTTGTAGTTGGTTTACTTTTTAAGAACTAATTAAGAAATATTTTTTTGATTTTTTAGAAAAATAAAATAAAAATTGAGTTGAGATTTTTAAGATGGATCGTTGTCTCAACTCTTTGATCTGTTTATCCAGTTACCAGCTATAAAAGTAGTTTGGAATGTCCACCCATTGTCTCAATATATAGAGAATTCAAGGAACTAGGTAATGGACTTCATTATTTTTGGGCCTCGCTTAAGGCGAGGCCTACCCTCATAGGCCTCAATGGCCTCACTCTTGGGCCGCCTATGCGTCATTGTTGTAACTCTAGTTTAAATTCTTAAAACAGTACTATTCTGATATAATGAAGACAAGATTAATCTTGATTAAATGTATTTTATTTTTACATGAAAATAAGAATGCTGTTTTTCATAAGTTTTTGAAGGGAATAATTACTATGAGATAAATTAATAGTTTGAGTAAAATTTTTCCAATGTTTTAAAATTTAAAGCCTTAAATGAGATTGGATGAATTATGGACCAAAAATAGAATTAACCCTTTACATTATATCAGAACAGGTGATCTTGTGTTTAAATTCCTGTAGTTAAAATTTCCAAGTGTCTCTGTCTGATTCATGTTGGACATCTATATTTGTCTAGCCTCATAGATAAAAGGAAAGTATAATAAATAATAATAATAATTATTATTATTGTTATTATTATTATTTATTATTATTATTATTATTATTAGCTTACTTTCTCATAACTCAAATTTTTTGGAGGATTGGTGGTTAACAATATCGTAGTGCAAGGCCGCACTATTACAAACCAAATATTGCATTGGGGTATGTGTAAATTGCTTTTGTACACTTTCACAAAGCACTATAGTTATATTATTATTATTATTATTATTATTATTATTATTATTATTTTGAGAAAGTGCTTTTAGAAGTTTAATTTAAAAACAATCTCAAAATATGTCGAACTCTGTTTGTTAGTCTCTTCCAAAGCTAAACGAAACAGTGTTTTTTATACAATCAAATTCAAAGACAGGTAACACAGAGAAGAAGAATTTTCTGATAGAGTCTGAAAAAATACAATATGAATTATGAAATTACTATAACTAATATGAGATTATAAAAAGTATAATTATAATTTAACTACTAATTAAGATATAATGCTTAAAAATTGTATCTTTGTAGTGAAATATTTTTATCTTTTACCATAAAGTGAAAACTTTTCATAATATGATATCTTATTAATAATGGATGTTAATGATCATTAGATTTAACGAAGATTACGTCAATGTAAGTGTATATATATATATATATATATATATAAGCAGTGTTTGATTAAGATCTGATGATACAAAGCTTTATTGATACGATATGTTTTTCATGCCCTACTTTAATCTTATCCCTTAAAGTTGTTCTCCGTTTTATTTTTAATTTTTAAAACATCAATTCACAATATTAATGTAACGGGGCTTGTCATTTTAGTGAAGCTGTTGGTGGCTCTTGTAGGCTCATTAATTCCTGGTCAAGCAAATGTGCTGTCCATGCATGTTATTACAGACAATTGTACATTTTTTATATGTATCATGTTATATTTTGAAACATTTATTATAAGTGATAAGTATAAAAGAAAAATATTATAAATATATTAATGAATTAATATTATTAGATATTAGTCTTGATATTATATTTATTGGACAGTACAATAGCCGGACATGAAACTTTACATATCAATGTATATGTATGAGCCTCGTTATCCTTGTCCAATCTTCTCATGTGTTGGGTGCATTTACAAATTCAGTCGAAATGTTCGTTATATTTATTTTCTTATATATAACAAGGATTTTTTAGATTAACATGTAAAACAAAACTATTATAGGCGCCATATAGTTGACAATTTTCCAAGTAAATTAAATTAACATGTATACTATTAACATGTATACTCAATGGTTTTTGTTTTGTAAATATATATATATATATATATATATATATTTGTAAGGTCGAACTTTCAACCATCTACATTTGTGTTTCTCATTATGTCTGGGCATATCCGCTCTTTTCAAAAAAACAAATGGACAAAGGAAGTCAAAAAACCCTTTATTGGAATTAGGAGCAGTCCCAATGCCCTGTTGGCTCTTCTCTTGTATAAAAATCTCCTGCTATTTGTAATAGGCAGGAGGACTATCTCAATACCTAAACAATATCTCTCTCTCAAAGGTGGCCCTTGCGTTCATTAGCTTTACGTGGTATCAATAGCAATAGCTGTTTTTCCAGTTTTTGGTCCCCGATTATAAGTTCTTGTTGACCACAACCTATAGGAACCAGGCTATCTATTGCTTTTAACTCTGTTTACATAGGCTCGTGCACAGATTTATGTTCAATAATCCCAGGGACTTTCACTTCGCATCTCTTCACTTGTGATCACTTAGAGCCCCTTGTCCATCAATATGTACTCCCAACACGTCGACCACATACCCTAGCATAGCTTTTGCCGCAGGAACATCCACAATAGATCTAGTGCACTTGACAAGATCTCCTTCTTTAATAGCAATATCACTACCAAAGACAACAATCCCTACATTCTCATTCTCAAGATTCAAGGCTATTTCTTCCATATCGTTGGCAAATTCAACATGATTCCCTAGCTTGAATATCATTCAATCCATAAAACGTGCAATCCCATCTCCAATTTTCACAATAGTTTTCTGTTTTCTATCTGGTATCGATTAGATTCCATAACCTTCTTGAAGTAGCAATAATAATAGAACGATCCCGACAATTTTGATTAAATTATTTTAGTGACTATTGAAATCTAAACTATTGTATTTTTGGGAGCTTTAAGACAAATTTCTTACCTCCCACTCGCTGATGTAGTTCCAATATGATGCCTACCCAACTACATGTAGAAATGTATTCAATCGATTCTCGCCTTTGTTTTGTAGTTCTGAATGTTTCGTCACCCATTTTTCCTCTCACGTCTGTTTTTTTTTTTTTTTTTTTTGGCATCTCTCAAAAATAATTAAAAACATTAGATGTTGAATTAGAAAAACTACTATGTGATAGCAATTATAATCTTAACTTTTACATAAAAATTTATATGACATATGACTCCTTATATTTTTTTTTATAAGAATTATACTATGTAAATATTTAAAAGATACTAATGAAAAATTATAGTATATTTTTAAAAAAGGTGTAGATTATAGCAAATTCCAATTTCATGTTTTAATTTATTCCAATTTTACCTAGTTCTCTTTTCACATGCACATTTTCTTTTTTCCCTCATGGCAGCGACAAGAGTCAGAGCTAGACGGCAGTGCAGAGAGCCGAATCATGATGGCGTGGAGAGTGCACTTTCTCTCTCGTACGTCTCTCTCAATCTACCATGAACAAAATTTAGTCGTTGGAGAAGATGAAGCCCAGCCGCTGCCGAAAAATGCTTGTGAATCCCAATGCATGAAGCTCTCATGCTCCCGAGCTTCACTCCAATCTAATCAGCCATCATCACAAAGCTCGATCCAACAAATGTCAGCACGATTAGTTGGGATCACGATCGCGATCACTATTCGTGAGGTCGGATGTTGCGAATCTCGTAGTCGTGAGCCTTCATCCAAGGTCAACCACTGTGAATCCCACTCGACGAGAGCTTGCTTCCCTGGTGATCTCTATGTGCCTGCGGCTGGGGAATTATTTTGGGCGTTATTGATTGTTGTTTTGGGGCTTTTTCTTGGAATTACATGAAGTTTTGGGTTGATTTCACAAATATTTTTTGTGTTTTGTTTTTTTGAGAAAATAATTTAATAATTTTTCAAGTGGAATAAAGAATTTTTACCTCGAAAATATTGATATTTATGAGATAATCTGAATATTTATGAGTAAAGATTAGAGTTGTCTTCTAAATCCTTCAAAGTGATAATATTGAATTCACATGATAATCTTAAATCTAAAAATGAGATAGATATCACTTTTTACTAGTAAATGATAATCTTATAAATAATTATTTTGTAAATATGCTATGTTATCATTTCATCTCAATTTTAAACTATGGGTTATAATTGGATTCAAGTAAATATCTAATTCACTAATATTGGTCTTACAGATAAATTTGTAGATTTACTAATAAAAATATGTTGTTGTTATTTTTGTATTTTTTCATGTATTTACTAGTAAATCTGTTGCAAGTTAACTATGAAAAATTTTACAAATGTTAGGTAAATATAGTAAATCCAAGTATATACTAGCAAAATCGGGTATTTACATATGTTATGCAAAAAAGTTTTATAAAATAAAATTGTGTAAATACAATAAATCCAAATATATACAGGTAAATCCAGATGTTTATAGATGTTACGTAAAAAAGTTTTATAAAATAAAAGTGTGTAAATACAATAAATCTAAGTATTAACAAATTATAATTAGTAATAAATTATCTATATTTACAAAAAAAAAAAAAAAAAACCTAATCAACCTCAAAAATTAAAAAAAAAATTAACTACATATATTTACCAAACATTATCCGCAGTTATTATAAAATATCTATATTTACAATTCAATCTCAAAAATAAAAAAAAATAATTACATGTATTTACCAAGTATTACCAAAAAAGTATTCAATTTCAAACAATAAAATAGCATATTTACTATAAATATATATTTACACAAAAACTAACAAATATAAATTTAATAAATACATGTGTTACCGAGAATTGTATGTATTTACCACACATTATCTATATTTCCAATATTATAGTTCAATCCCAATAACAAAAAATAGTAAATACATGTATTTACCAAGTATTAATAAACAAACATGTTCAATTTCAAACAAAAAATAGCATATTTACCGTGAACATATATATTTACACAAAAATTAACAAATATAAATTTAATAAATACATGTGTTACCAAGAATTGTATGTATTTACCACACATTACCTATATTTACAACATTATAGTTCAATCCCAACAACCAAAAAAATAGTAAATGCATGTATTTACCATGTATTTACCAAGTATTACTAAAAAAATGTATTCAATTTCAAACAAAAAATTTCCATATTTACCATAAATATATATTTACACAGAAACTAACAAATATAAATTTAGTAAATACATGTATTTACCAAGATATTTACCATATAATAGCTATATATTTACAAACTAAAATAGTTCAATCCCAACAATAAGAAAATAGTAAATACATATATTTATCAAAAATTATATGTATTTACCGCATATTATCTATATTTACAAAAAATTACAACTCAACCCCAAAATAAGAAAACCTAACCTAATCCCACCCAAATTGGTGTCGCTACTGTGGAAATGTCATTGCCAGAGATGAAGCCATTGCCACTAGGAGGTGGCTGCTCGCCACTGCTAGTTAGTCGTGATGTTGTTGCAACGTTGCCAGAGAAATCATAATCCGATCTCTGTTTCGTAAAATCGCGATCCGATCTTGACAGAGATCTATCCACGCGTGCTTTTGGTTGACGGCGACGATGAGGACAATCTTCTGATAGAGATCGTGATGCCACACTCACCGAAGAAGACGACTCAAATTCCGAGGCTTGTGACGGAGACAAAATTTGAGAAGTGTAAAGGTTAAATCGGGAGAGGAAATCTTTCCTCCTGAGCTTGTGACTGTCACCATCTCGCAGGAGTTCTTGGCATCTAGTTCGCGACCTCTGGTGACGTTAATCGGCATTGACAATGGTGAGGTTTGCTAGGGGGTGTTCTGGAGGATTGTAAATGGTTGTAAGTGGGTTGGTTTGTGAGGGGTATTTTAGAGATTTCCTATTTGAGTTTAAAGGTAATATTCTATTTTGACTTTTCTCTCATTATTGGTAAGTGTTTATAAATTCAACCTATCTATTAATTATATTTATCATAAAAAGATAACAACTTATTAATACGTGAGCTGATATTAAAAAATTAAATTAAAATTGGTATCATACTCTACTCTGCTTAGAATTATTCTCGGATGGTTTTTTAAAATCTTTTTAATTTGCTTTGGAAGAAGATCAACGATGCGTCAACGGGACAAACAAGAGCCCATATGGCCTAACTATGGGCACAAAAGTAGAGTTCCTACCAATAAAGCTAAAGGAAAAACATATGCGGTGTGGTTTTTTTTTTTTTTTCAACGAAAATTTTAATAGACAATTTTACATCTTATTCTATTTGTTTTTTTAAAAAGTAAGTGTTAGACCATATAATAGTTTAAAAAGAAGTATTAGTATATGATGCTATTGTTAGTTCACTTACTATAATAGTTTAAAGAAGTTATTGTTTAATTTATTTATTTACTTTTTTTTTTTAAGGATTGGTAGTTAACAATTACGTAAAATCAAGGCACCCTCAACATGACAAACGAAAGCCCACTTGGGCACAAAAGTTAAAAGAGTTCATGATAGTAGTTAGTAATAAAGCTAAAGGAAAAAGACACCAAAAGAATTTTAGAAAAGTCTTTTGCTGCGAACAAGGGGATCTGCCAAGTGCAATCTTCTAGGAATATACTTATATTTATATACAGTTGGAATATCATATTTTATTCAAAAAAGAAAATAAAGAATCGTAAAAAAAGAAGAAAAATAAAATACCAGACGCTATAGTGCCTAAAGAAAAATTACGGGTTAATACTATACTTTCATTACGGGTTAATGATGAAAAAAAAAAAAAAAAAGGAGAATAAGAAAATTATATTTTTTAAAGACGTCCGTACTCGTCCATTGCACTCGTCTAAGAAGTGATGTGACGTGAACTTTTCAAATGAAAGAAAATCTTCACTTGTTCGTTACTTCACAAATGAAAGAAAATCTTGAACTCGTCCATTACACTCGTCCACAAGAAGTGATGTGATGTGAACTTTTCAAATGAAAGAATTTTCACTCGTTCGTTACTTTACAAATGAAAGAAAATCTTGAACTCGTTCATTAAACTCGTCCACAAGAAGTGATGTGACGTGAACTTTTCTAATGAAAGAATTTTCACTCGTTCGTTACTTCACAAATGAAAGAAAATCTTGAACTCGTTCATTAAACTCGTCCACAAGAAGTGATGTGACGTGAACTTTTCAAATGAAAGAATTTTCACTCGTTCGTTACTTTACAAATGAAAGAAAATCTTGAACTCGTTCATTAAACTCGTCCACAAGAAGTGATGTGACGGGAACTTTTCAAATGAAAGAATTTCACTCGTTCGTTACTTTACAATGAAAGAAAATCTGAACACTTTACAAATCTCGTTACTTTACTTGAATTACTCTACTTCTCTTCGTTTTGGAATGGTGGAATTACTTCTTGAATTCTCTTCCACTTCCTCCAACTTCCCTGGCAACGGCTGACGACTCCTCCGGCGGCAGCTATCGTGCTATCGTAAGAATCGTTATTTCATCTGTAATAACAAATAATTAATTTCCTTTTATTCGTAAAAAGTCACAGCATCCTGCATACATACACACATAATATGGGTTCTCTATACAAAGAATTTGAACAAACTATTAAGCTTAATAGTTAATAAAGAAACAAAAAAATCATAATTACAACACTAATTCTTGTAGTTAATTGATCCTCTCACTTGGTGCAGCAATCGTTGGAACTTCCGCAATGTCCAAATTTGAAGCATTGGTTGACGAAGCCGTCCGTCGTCTTGCCGAGGATTTTCCGGTCATGACGCGGGACCTGAAATCCGAAGTCGCTCGTCAAAATTTTACCAAGGGAAGGAGGACCCTGAAGGCCCGGAAAAATTCCTCCACTTGGACTACTGATTTGGGTAGTGTACTACATCTACTTGGACTTGAACAAACCTATATGCTTATCTTTGACGTTTCATCCAGAAAATCTAAGAGTCAGAATTATCTCCCTCAATAATAGAATAAACATCATCTTCACTGTCTGCCACCAATAACATTTGTAGATTTTGTCTCTTGATTTTTTTGCTTCCTCTATCTTTATGCTTTGTTAGTTCTTTCGACTTCAGGTTATATTCGTAAGAATCGTTAATAAATCTCCTCAAAGAAACAAATTAAATAATTAAAAAAAATCATGATTACAACACTTATTGTATTTAATTGGATCTTTATCCTCTCACTTGGTGCAGCAATCGTTGGAACTTCCGCAATGTCCAAATTTGAAGCATTGGTTCACGAAGCCGACCGTCGTCTTGCCGAGGATTTTCCGGTCATGACGCGGTACCTGAAATCCGAAGTCGCTCGTCAAAATTTTACCAAGGGCAGGAGGACACCGAAGGCCCGGAAAAATTCTTCCACTTGGACTACTGATTTGGGTAGTGTACTACGTCTACTTGGACAAGGAAGAGCAAGTGCACTAGACATGTCCATCAGAGAGCTGAAGGATCTAATCCGGGACAAGGGTGGTTACGCCTTGAAGCTTATTATTAAGAAGAAACTGTACAAAACCGATGTGGATGACGGCCAGTATCGGCTTTCAATGCCATCGAAGCAGATTCTCTCCGACGATTTTCTCAACCGAGATGAGAAGATGATTCTGAACAGATCAACCAAAAAACGAGGCAGCAAGGCCGAAAACGGCGTCATTGTGGGGTTCATCGGTCCGTGTCGTGAAGAAACGACCATGGTGTTGAAGAAGAGGAACTTCACTCGCAGCAGTTCTTATGTGCTGATCGAGAACTGGCACAATATTGCCATGAAAAATGGGCTGAAGAAGGGCGACACTGTCCAGGTCTGGTTCTTCAGGGTCAACAACTGTCCTTGGTTTGCCTTGGTGAAGCCTTGATACGGCCAAGCCTGCTAATCTCATTCATATTAACGCCCCAACAAAACTACCCTTACGGTCCCCTCCACCCTTATGGTTCCCCTCCCCCGTATGATGATATACTATTTCCTTTTTTTGTTTTTTGTTTTTTGTTTTTTTTTTTTCCGTTATTTATCTTTGGATAAAAGATGTTTGTGGCTACTATTTATCTGAGTTGTGCTGGAGTTGACTGTGCTTTCTTGACTCTCAGCCGGGAGGATTCAATTTCTGAATCTGACTATCATATGTTTTTTTCTCAAAACTAATTCATATGGGTATACTATCTGCATGTTATCACACATTGTAGTTTGTTGTCATACACATTGTTGTCATTCTTCATTCTGATGACTGACACGGGTCAAGGCACAAAAGTTAATACTATATATACCTGTTGGTCGTCCCTTTCCTCGTTCTATTTCCTTGCCCTCTTTCTGGAGAAAAGCTAAAATTCTGATATATTTAGAAATATTCTGCTGTTTTAGAACTCACACAACTAGATCAGCAAAAAGGCCTGAGTTGAAGGAGGCTCTCAAACGGTTCCGCCTGTGGCTTCGTCTGCTTTGAGTTTTTCTTTTTTCTCTCCTTGTTTTGCTTCTGCACATCTGCATTGACTTATACGCGACCTCGTCGTCACGATCTGAGTTAGGTTTGCTTTTTCGATCCTTCTTCTTCTTCTTCTTCTACCTTCTTGCTTTTGTCAGCTATTGTTAATTACCTGCATCGATTAGTTTTAGAGAGTTTGGCTGGAAATGATATATACACAAATTATCAATTAGAGATATTGACCAAAATAAGTTCTATCAATTGATTATGTTCGTAATTTGATGCTGATGCACTATTAATATAATTAATCATGCATTTCGTGACTTTTGATTTGTTCATTTTCCAATCGGTCCACTTGGAAAGATAGTTGATCTTTGTTTGGAGACAAGGAATCAATTGATAAGTTGAATTCTCATAATTTCTTTTTTTTTTTTTTTTTTTGGGAAATTCAAAGTTGCCCTTAAATTTGATAGATCAAATTAATATGACAAATGCCCCTCCAAATATAAACTAAGAAAAAAATCCATCCCTATGTTTTTTGAATAATCTAATAAATATTCCTTGCATTGAATTATACTCAAACACGATATCATTCATTATTATTTACAAAAAATAAAAAATAAAAAATAAAAAAGAAATAGTGCCCTTACCCAAAGCCATTTCTGTTATTTTAATAAAATTTTAGGAGATACCTTCATTTTTTTTCCCTCCACTCTCTAGGGATCCAACTTTGATATTTTGTGATGAGGCTCATAATCAAGTCAATATGATGAAGATTGACTTAATTAGAGATCTTTGTTTCACCAAGTCTGAAACAAATTATTTGACGCCATTTGACTGGGTCTTTCAAATTGTTAAGGCCTCAGCGTGCACAACACCGTCGCCGAGCTAGTGTAATCAAAAAGGGGCTCAGCATTCCGATGGTGGAACAGTGGAAATGTTGGAAATGGCCATTTTAGGCAAAATTTAGATTGGCCCCCTCCAAAATTTTGACTATTTTTTTTAATTTGCCACAGTACCATTTAGGGGCTATTTGGATCTTTTAACTTAAATTATTGTTTTTAACATCTATTCAAACACACATGTAATTATTTTTGTTCAAATGATTTTGTTTAGGTTGTGAATATCTAAATGTTAGTTAGAATGAAAATTCAAATGCTTATATTCAAAGTTTCCGTTCAAATATTTTCATCCGAAATTTTGCCTAAAATGATCATTTTCAATATTTTCACCATCTAAAAGTTGCACCCCTTTCTAGATTGCCAATCAACAGTTTAAATGGTCCATTCAAATGGTACCTTCCAAATGATTTTGAATGGGTGTTTGTTTTGAGAGCTTCTAGAGGTCGAATACAAGTGTTAAAAGAGTTGTTCATATGGGTCATGTACATTAGAGGAGGATGTATATTACAGGTACGTGCAAAACTCATAGGTCAGAATGTTGTTAGCTAGCATGGTTGATGTTTCTCAGCATCTATATATAACATTCTTTGCCGGTTTAAGGTCATGGTACTTCTTGGCGTTTGCAACTTTTTCTTACTGGTACATTCTTTTTGTTTCTTACTGGTTCTTTTTCGAATCCCATTTTTCTTTTGATTTTTTTAAAAATGGATGCAATGTAGATAATTTAGTAAATTGGTCCTAATGGATATTAATGTAAAAACATTCGTGATCTTCTTCTTCTTCTTCTTCTTTTTTGTTTGTTTTTTTTAATTATTTTTTTTCCCTTTGTAGTAAATGACCTTTCATTGATTAAAAATCAATTAGAAAGGAAGCAAGGACAAGAGGTCCTTTAAAAATTGACAGAAAAGTAGGAGAGAGAGAGAGAGAGAGAGAGAGAGAGAGAAAGAATACAAAAATTGGCAGCACACAAATCAAACCTAGTTATATCCACCCAAATCGAAATAATTAAAGAAGAAGAAAAGTCAATTACCTTGCGTATACGCCCACAAAAAGAGTAACAATTCTTTTTGCCTTTTCAAACAAGTCCAGTCTCTCTATCTTGCTATCCTAAAACATTCAAGCATTGCTTTACAACCAAATCATTCAAAACAGAGAAATCACAGCACTATTAAGACGGCTTTGGCCATCAACTTGATCTGAAATTGATACTTCTCTACTTTTATTCTCTCTCTCTCTCTCTCTCTACATGTCTGGTCACATCTTAGTTAACTTGGTAATCAAGTGTGATGATTCTTTGTTACTGCAAATTTAGATGTACTCCTAGTTTCTGATTGAATGATTTTAATATACTTCGACTTAGAGATAGATATGCTTAAGAGGTATATATAGCATCCGTTTGGATTGTTAGTTAGAGTTAAAATTTTTAAGTTAGAGTTGTTTGATATTTTAAAAACTAGTTATAATTTTTATTAACTTTTCAGAAAAAGACAAAAATCCAGTAAAAAAATCACAGTTTAGTTGGAGTTAAACTAATGTACCAAACAAAGTCATAGAGTTACTTTGAACAATTTGTACAGTTTCTAAAGCTCATTAAACTGTTGCATTTCCTTCTCTCTGAGGAAGAAACTTGCATTTTTTTTTAGCTCTTTGTGCATGCGTGAGTTTGTTGCTGTGGATTGAGATTTGGAACCAAAACTACTGCCTGGCATACTGAATGTCAAGTTATCAGGTAGTAATGTCAACAAGGGTTCCATTTGGCATGGAATAAAATTTTGCTTCAAAATTAAACATCTTATTCCTGGATTACATAGATGTTCACCTTGAATATATATGTCCAAACTGATACTAGCTAGGATCTTTTGAACTTTTTACTCCCAAAGGCCAAAACCATAACTTTATTTTTCCCGTCAATACACACACACATATATAATTTTAACATTGGTTGTAGGCAACGCTTTGTCCTTTTCGGTACGTAGGTTCCTCTACTATTACTACCTCCCCAGTGCCTCCTAAATCATAATATATGAATATCCCCATTGATAAAGCGAAGCCCTATTTTTGGAAATGGCAATAATAGGAGTCTTTATATATATACCATATAGAATGTTGTTGTAATTCTTTGTTTTAGTATATAGTTTTATTTTTTTAAAATGAAAACACTTTCAAGTTTCAAATCCAGGAACTCCCGGAGCTAACCACCTTCGAGGGTAACAGAAATTTTCCTTCGTCTTCTGAGTATGGAATTTCATCTTAGTGGCTAAAAGACTAAACTAGCTAGCAGATTTATAGACGTGATCCTCTTCACTGTACAAAGAGCATCTTTGTTCTTTGCTCACTTACACAAATGCACATGGAGGACGGAAAATTGTATAGCTATAATTGATGCAGGTCGAAATGGACATCTTTGTCCGTTGCAACTTGCAAGCACAAAGAAAGTGACTTATATGGAAAGTAGCATGCGAATTACATTGTCATATAAAAAGAATACCAAGGAGTGTCCTGCCGATCTAACAGCAAACAATGGAGCAGTTTGAGAAGTACTTGACTGAGAACGATGAAAGGAGAAAGTTTTCAGTCCCGGCGGAGTGGCTAAGAATACTACCGGAGTTTGGGAAGGCCACGGGGTAGTGGTTAGGGCTATAGATGGGAAAGGCTTCTACTGGGAGTTCTACTGTGTCATTAGGAGGAGAGGACGCTACAAGTTTTGGCTCAAATTCGTCAACCAGAAAGGGCTCAAAGGGCTCAAAGTTGGAGACAAGAGGGGAACAAAGTACAGAATTAGCTCAAAAGTGCATTGGAGACCTGGGTTGATGTCAAAACTGACAAATCGGTTCTAAAATATTATATAGCCGAGTATATGATATGAAATCTGTATTCCCTTAATCTTCAGTTTGAATATGTACTATTGCAATTCCTTACACTATGTTTGATGAGAGAGAAAGAAAATAAGACGCGGAGAAAAATTGATAGAGAGAAAATTAGAGGGGTTTTTTTTTTTTTTTCAAGTACGTGTGTGTATGCTTATCTAAGCTTTACATTTATATTTATCTTATTTAAGATCTTTTTTTTTCTTTTTTTATTTTTCTCTGCAGTGTTTTCCAAAAAAGTAAATGAAATATAGTTGTTCCTAGCCTAAATTGAGTAAATTCCAGCTCCTTTTAACCTTTTCTTTTCTAATTATTTTCTCCTTTTAGCCGTACTACCATGACAGTTCTTAAACCGTCTTGGTAGCCGTGTTACCACGACGGTTCTTAAACAAAGAGGGAAAAAGTGGAGTTGCCAAAAATTTGAGAGAGAATGGAGGATGCAAGGCAAACAAAGAGGGAGAAAGTGGACTTGCCGAAAATTGGAGAGAGAAAGTTGAGGGAGTTACCGAAAATTTGAGAGAGAAAGTTGAGTGAGTTACCGAAAATTTGAGAGAGAATGGAGGATGCAAGGCAAACAAAGAGGGAGAAAGTGGAGTTGCCGAAAATTTGAGAGAGAAAGTTGAGGGAGTTACCGAAAATTTGAGAGAGAAAGTTGAGTGAGTTACTAAAAATTTGAGAAAGAATGGAGGATGCAAGGCAAACAAAGAGGGAGAAAGTGGAGTTGTCGAAAATTTGAGAGAGAAAGTTGAGTAAATTACCGAAAATTTGAGAGAGAATGGAGTATGCGAGGCCGAAAATTCCGTTGTAAATGAAGAATGCAAGGCAAGCAAAGAGGGAGAGAGGGGAGAGATGTACTGAAAATTAGAGAGAGAAAGTGTATGAAATAAGGTCTTTCATTTGATTTTATATATGTAGGATGCAAAATCTGGACAACATGCAAGTGCGTATGCTTCCCGGGTTATTTTTAAAATTTTACGGAACGGATACGACGACGGTTTTTTTAAAATCCGTCGTGGTATAAAAAGTTACCACGACGGTCTCAAAAGACCGTCGTGGTAGGTCCTCGGGGAGGACCTACAACGACGGTCTTTTGACCGTCGTGGAAGGATGTCAAAGAAGCACGCAGGCGTGCGCCCGCGCGACCAAGGCGCACGCATGCACGGCCAAGGCGAGCGGCCGCGCGGCCCAAGCGCGCGGCCGCGCGCTTGGAGACCAACCACGACGGTCAAAAGACCGTCGTGGAACGCTCTGCCTCCTTCCTACCAGAGCCAGACACGCGCCCGCACGGCCCAGGTGCACGGCCGCGCGCTTGGAGACTAACCACGACGGTCAAAAGACCGTCGTGGAAGCCGGAGCTTCCACGACGGTTTTTGTGAACCATCGTGGAAGTTCCTAGATTCCACGACGGTTTTTGTTAACCGTCGTGGAAGCTCTGAGTTTCCACGAAGGTTTTTGTTAACCGTCGTGGAATCTAGGAGCTTCCACGATGGTTATTTAAAACTGTTGTGGAATCTCGTCCTTCCACGACAGTTTTTTTGTTGCTTTCTGACTCCGTGTTTTTCCGAATTTACGACGACGGTTTTTTTAAAAATCGTCGTTGAATTTCCGTCGTGGTATCCATATATTCTAGCAGTGTGTAGCATATTGCTTCATTTTTTTTTAAATGAAAACACTTTCAAGTTTCAAATTCAGAAATCCCAGAGCTAACCCCCATCAAGGGTAACGGAAATTTTCCTTCATCTTTTGAGTATGGAATTTCATCTTAGTGGCTAAAAAACTAAACTAGCTAGCATATTTATGGACGTGATCCTCTTCACTGTACAAAGAGCATCTTTGTTCTTTTCCCGTTTACACATAATTTATAGACATGAAGGACGGCGAATTGAATAGGCATAATTGAAGCAGGTTGAAAGGACCTTCTTTGTCCGTTGCGACTTGCGAGCACACCTCAAATTACGTCGGACAGAATAAATTCAACGTTTCTTTGGAGCACATATATATATATATATATATATGTATGTATGTATAAATCTTAGTTGATTAAGCATTGGAGAAAAAAGATAGTTCTTTCCTGCACTTTTGCAGTCTCCATGTATGATAGAATATACGTATATAAAGTAAGCGAATGAGAGTGACTAATATGAAAAGGAGGTGAAGTTCAAATATATATATATATATATATGAAAAGGACGTGAAGTTCAAAATATATATATATATATATATATGAAAAAAAGGTGAACTTCAAACTGATACATAGATGTTCACCTAGAATATGTGTGTCCAAACTGATACTAGCTAAATTTTTTATATTTTTTTTCCCGTCAATACACACAGATATAATTTTAACATTGGTTGTAGGCAACGCTATGTCCTCTTCGGTACGTAGGTTCCTCTACAAGTACTACCTCCCCAATGCCCTAAATCATAATACATGAATTTCCCCCCAAAAAAAAAAACCCAAGTATTCATGTAAATAAATAAGTTTGGGGGTGTAATAAATAATTAAAGAAAAGAGAGAGAAAGAAAAGAAAAGAAAAAGAGAAAAAAACTTAAAAAGTTTTGAGTTGTTTGCTTTTATATCGCTTTTATGGAATGAAAGGATGATTGATTAATTTGATACAAAATTGGGGATTTTGGGGTTTTCCATTGAATGTTTGTGAAGTCTATGAGGTCTATGAGGTGCAAGGCGTGCTTAGGGTGATTTCAGCTTAAACATTTCCTTTTTCATCTATCCTTTACCTTAGCCTTACGTTACAAGCCGTACAAAGTCCTATTGATCTCCAGTGTTACGCTTAACCTACATTAAATTGGGCCTATGGTAGTTTTTAAGTTCATCATTTAGCGATAAGTCCATGAACTTCTTTAATGCATAAATCAATCTGGTGTTTGATTGGTTGGGTAGTTTGGGTCATCATACATACACACGAGAGCCTTGAGTGGATTTGTGTTAGTATTAAGTGTTGAAATTCTAGATAATTACAATGATTGATTTTCCTTTCGAGCTTAAGACATTTGTAGATTTTGAGGGTTGTCAATTTTGTTACTTAAATTCACACTGTGTAATACGCGCAAAACAGAAGAACAACCACAAAAAATGGAAGAACTACCATAAAATTATTATGGAGCGACAATAAAATTATAATAGAACGACCATCTAGTTATTACTTCTAAATCATGTCTCCTCTCATTTTTTTATATAAAGAAAACAAAATTAACCAAATGAGAATACGCATCTACTTTTTCAAGTGCAAAAAGTCAATGGATATTTATTTTTATTTTTTTAATTAAAAATTTTTGGACAAATAAAAAAAGTTGGGTCTGGGAGCTACAGATGGGATACAAACAGCAAACAATGGAAATTTTATTTTTATTTTTTTAATTAAAATTTTTTTTGGCCAGGACCAGATGGCAAACAGTGGATTTTATTTTTTAATTAAAAAAAAAGTGAATAGATTATTTTGCTAATTCCTAAGCGAATGATTGGGCATGGCCAAAGTGAACGTGTTCCAGTTTTCTGGATTTTGCACTTTTTTGTCTTATTTCCGGGGAGGTATATGGGATATTCCGGGGCCGGGGCCAGATGGGATATTCTGGGGGCACCTGGGGTAGCGAATGATTGGGACTTTGGGGAGATTTGCGGATTTGCATGGCCGTTAGGGAGTGTTGGGAGTGTATGGGAATTTGCACCTTTTTTGTCTTGTCTTATTTCCGGGCTAGGTGGGTTTTGGGAAATTATTTTTGTCTAATTGATCCTTATTTTGCTAATTGATCAAAAGATGGGAGATGGGAGCTATATGCTACTAATAGTTTTTTAGTTTGTAGCGGTTATGGGGAATTATTTTGCTAATTGATCAAAAAAAGGTAATCAAAGAAACTACTGGGCAAGTTGATGTGGGGCCCACAAATTTTTTTTTTTTTTTTGAAGATGAAAGTTAAACATAATCATGGGCATAAACCTCTTGGATGTTTTTGGGTGCGGTGCATTGCTTTTAAGTTATAATAGTTGTGGGCCCACAATGGTTTTTTTTTTTTAATTTTTTTAAAGTTATTTTGCTAATTTTTAAATATGATGAAAGAAGGGGGAAAGGGCATTAAGGGGATTATAAACGAGTGTGAGTTGTAAGAAAACCAAACCAAACCAAACCGTAGAGTGTTCTGCCGATCAACCGCAAACAATGGAGAAGTACTTGACTGTGGGCGATGTAACGGGAAAGTTTTCGGTTCCGGCGGGGTGGCTAAGAATACTACCGGAGTTTGGGGAAGGCCTCAAGGTGGTGGTTAGGGCTATAGATGGGAAAGGCTTCTACTGGGCGTTCTACTGCGCCATTAGGAGCACAGGACCCTACAAGAAGCCTGATTTTCAGTCTCGAGAATGGCTCAAATTCGTCAACCAGAAACGGCTCACAGTTGGAGACAAGATCGTTATTTGGAAGGAAGAAGATCCTTTCATGGGACCAATGTACAGAATTAGAGCTCAAAAGTGGATTGGAGAAGGTCTCTGGGTTCATGTTGATGTCTAGCTTCAAACTTGACAAATCGGTACTAAAATAGCCGAGTATATGATATGAAATCTGTATTTTGAGTGTGGTACTGGTTCATATATATGATATATCTGTGATATATCTGTTTTTAGAGTGAGGGAACGTGTGTGCTTATCTTACAAAAGTGTGGTGGTTCATATATAATTATGAGCCATGTTATGGGAAAAGTGGTAAAAGATATATCTGTTTTTTGAGTGAGGGAATGTGTGTGCTTATCTTGGTTTCAAGTGTAAGGTTGTACTTCTAAATGTGATTGTGTTTTTCTAAGTTTTTTTTTTAATCTTTTATCCATTATGTTATTGCTTTATTCGATTAATATGCTATGGATTGTTTAGTTTTTAGGTTACTGAGTCATTAATATGTAATAGATTGAAACTGATTAGATGTTTGAAGGGTATTGTGTTTTAAGTCATTTTGGATGGTTGAAACTTATATTAATTTGGTCATTAGATATTTGGTTTTAGGGTTCTGAGACATAATCTTATTGCTTATTGTATGGATTTTTGAAATTTTGTTGCCGGGTCATTATGTGAAAAATTCAAAAATAACCGTCTGCCTCACATTTTCAATTGAGTTTTAAAAAGGAACTGCATGAAATAAGGGATTTGTTTTAATACCTTAAAAAAATCGATGCATTAATTCAAAAAGGTTGAAAAAAAAAAAAAAAAAAAAGAAGAAGCAATTAATAACGTGAATATGTGTTTTGTTTTTTTTTTCATAAAAAAAATGTAACAAACACAACCGGAAAGGATGATTGAGCCGGGTCTGCGTCATTGTAGAGTTAGATAAAGTCTTGAGAGAAAAAATAGGTTATTGTCGTGTTTTGTATCACTATGTTTCTTTGCAGAAGATCATTCCTTGCTGACTGCTGTTAATTTGCTGGGCAAAAAATCTAATGGTTTCTTTCACCATACCATAACCCAATCAAGAATTTACCAAAGTTCAACTTTTTGATCCGCATTAAATTATGTCCGTAATTTTCATGCCATTAAATTTTCAAGAGAGGAGTCTATAGGAAGGCTTGGTTTAGTGATGTTGTGCTTTTCATACGAGTACCTTTTTTGACTCAAAATCAAAATAGAAGAAAAAGTAGAATCTAAAAGTTACAAAATCTGTGATTACATTTATAGTTTAATGATAATTTCATATATGACTTCATCGTAAGGTCGAATATTTCATTCCCAAATTCAAAAAAAATATATATATAAAATACAAAATACAAAATCCAACCTCTCCAAATATTGCATTGGGGTATGTGTAAATTGCTTTTGTACACTTTTACAAAGCACTATAGTTATATTATTTTTTGAGAAAGTGCTTTTAGAAGTTTAATTCTCTGTTTGTTAGTCTTTAACATAGCTAAACGAAACAGTGTTTTTGATATAATCAAATTCAAAGACAGGTAACACAAAGAAGAAGAATTTTCTGATAGAGTATGGCAAAATACAATATGAATCATCAAATTACTTTAACTTATATGAGATTATAAAAAGTATAATTATAATTTAACCGCTAAATAAGATATAATGCTTAAAAATTGTATCTTTGTAGTGAGATATTTTTATATTTTACCATAAAATGAAAACTTTTTATGATATGATATCTTATTGGTAATACACATTAATGATCATTAGATTTAATGAAGCTTACATCAAATATATATATATATATATATATATATATATAACAAGCAGTTTTTGATTAAGATCTGATGTTACAAAGATTTATCGGTACAATATATTTTTCATGCCCCACTATAAACTTATCCCATAAAGTTGTTCTTGGTTTTATTTTTTATTTTTAAAACATCAATTCACATTAATGTAACGGGGCTTGTCATTTTATTGATGCTGTTGTTGGCTCTTGTAGGCACATTAAGTCCTGGTCAAGCAAATGTGCTGTCCATGCATGTCATTACAAACAATTGTATAGCTCTAATAGATATAACTATTAATTAATTTATATGTAATTATGTTATGCAATTTTTATATGTATCATGTTATATTCTCTTATTTTTAAATTTGTTTTAAATCAAAATTTAAATAAAATGGTTTAAAGGGGACAAATTCAAAAGTCAAAGTGTAAAGTATGATTTTCTTAAAATTTAGAAAGCAAAAGGAGAATGAACTTAAAATTTATAGAATATTGATGAGAATAATTAAAAAAAGTTCCCGACAAAGATTCTACAGAGCATCATGATCAGAATTTCTTTCTTTTTGACTCTATTTGTCACAAGTAACGTCAGAGACCTTGAGATAAAAGTGAAGAAATAAAAGGCAACCAATCCTCCTATTTCGAAAAACACTACCAAAATTCGATATAATGTCTGAATCCTTTTTTTTTTTTTTTAGTTTTAATTTTTATAAAAAAGAAAACAAGGTTACTTTTTTTTTTTTCTCTGAAAACAACAAAGTTACTTCATGGTTCATGAATTATATACACTCCTAGGGCATGTTTATTTTGCATTACAAGAAAAGGAAAAATGAATTCCCTTTTTCAATTAATCATGTATTTATTAACAAAATAAAAAATGAGAATTTAGTGTGTCTATGCAATATAGAAAAATGAAAAGGGGGAATGTCAATTCTTGTAACTCTTTGATATTAATTAGTTATCAAAGAGAATAATTATTAAATTTACTTATATACTTTAAATAAGTTTCTATATGTTAATGAAATTTTGATCATGAAAAAGGACATTTTTTATTAATAAAGTTAACATTATTATGTTTAGTAAACTCTATAAAGAAAATGAGATTATTTTCCTTTACTCTATCAGATAGACAAGTAATTAAACAATAAAAATAGAATCAATAATCATCATTCCTATTACTTTATTTTACTTTCAAATCTCATTACATTCTTTTACGATTTAGTAAACATTAGAACATTCAAGTGAACCCCCATGCCTCTTGTATTCAATGGGGTTTCTTGTCCTTATTCAACTTTTGTTATTTCAATTTTTACTCAAAATTTTATTAAAAAAATGACAGTCATAACCTCCTTTTAAAAGAAAAGTCTTTAACCTTACCCTACTCAATACTAAACTACATATATAACCATGTCCGTACTTAAATTGAACTATATAACCCCAAATTTCAATGTAATGAAAATGCAAAAAAAAAAAAAAAAAAAAAAAAGGGACATAAACAGGAATAGATCACAGTAAAAAAACAAAAAACAAAAAACAAAAAACAAAACAAAACAAAACAAAGTAGTGGTTTCTTTGGAGCCATTAGATGAAAAAGAAATTAAAACTTGAGATTTTTATAAGAAAAAGTCGGATATTGTTCTCATATAATCAAATGAAAGAGTCCAAGCCCCGGCAGAAGCGCGCATTTTTTGGAGCCCTAGAATGTACAGTCCATGAACTTTGTTACTTCTTAATATTCGGAATGCCTAAGAATATATATGTAACAGAATGATGCAGCAATTAATATGTAAATTCTGTTCCATTTGGGTTATAATATATAACAGGCTTTGAACTTGCTAATATAGTTGTATGTATATTTACATATATGTAACTTCAGAAGTATACAACTATTAGCTAGAACGGTAATTCATGTGCATTATTACTAGATGTTCACCTAAAGTATGTGTCAAAAATAGTAGTAGGATGCCCAGGCTATTCGACTCCAAAAGGATATATTTATTAGTTATTACGAACTCAGATCTGTTCTCTCTCTCTCTCGGTAGTACTAGTTACATGGGTTTACTGAAAATAATTAGTGCATTATTCATGATCTTCGGGATTGCACTAAAATTTTTCGCCTATGATTATTGATTTATATGAATTCAATTAAAAAGCCTTAAAATTGGATAAGTATAGTTAAGTCAAACGAAATCAAAACCCTCTAACCTTAGAGTTCCCTTCAACCCATATCTTCGATTCCTTTTATTTGCTTAACATTAGTTTAATTTAATTGCTTAATTTAGTTGCTTATTTTTTGATTGCTTTTGTTTGTTTAACCTAAGTTTAATTTAATTGCTTAATTTAGTTGCTTATTTCTTTTCCTTTTAATTTTGATAGCTTAGATAAAATTGAGTCATTTTAATTGCGATACTTAGCTAGTTTCTTAATTTCAATCTCTGTGGAATAATACTCGACATTGTCACTTTATTACTTGTGGTGATTTGTTCACTTATGAGCACACAAGAAAATAGACATGTAACAAATTTTTTTTTTAAGAAAAACAGAATTAAGAAAATTTAAACGACTTCACATTAAATAACTGCCATATAACATGAACTTACTTCAAATAACACTACTATAAAAGTTAGCTTAGACGACAGAGATTACACGACTCTTTTACAAAAACCGTCGTGTAAACCTGAGATTACACGACGGTTTATGGTAACCGTCATGTAATCTCCGAGGTTACACGACGGTTTAGGGAAACCGTCATGCAAACCCGAGATTACGCGATGATTTAAGGTAACCATCGTGTAATTTCTGTATAATCTTTCGAAAATCACTCTAAAAATTTGAAATTTTGTGCTTTGAAATTTGAAATTTGAAATCACTCTAAGATTACACGACGGTTTAGGGAAACCGTCATGTAATCTCCGTGTAATCTTCTGAAAGTTACTTTAAAAATTTGAAATTTTGTACTTTGAAATTTGAAATTTGAATCACTCTAACCCGAGATTACACGACAGTTTAGAGAAACCGTCATGTAAACCCGAGATTACACGATGGTTTAGGGTATCCGTCGTGTAATCTTCCAAAAATCACTCTAAAAATTTGAAATTTTGTGCTTTGAAATTCATGCCTAAACCATTAACTTAAATCCACTTTCCTCATCCTTTCTCATCATTTTCATCTTTCTCCCTCTCGACCACTCAAAGATTTCTCTTACCCACTATCTCCTTCGCCCGTCCGCCGATAGTGCCACTGCCCTCCCCACCGCGCCCTTACCCTCTCTCTTATTCTCCTGGTGATGCCGTCGCCGCCCTCCCCTCTTCCTCATTCGACTGTTGCCCGCAACGCCACCATCCCCTCCCCCTCATTCTCCCGTTGATCGTAAACAATAGAGGAACAATTAGAAAAAGTTATGGAGTGACCGATTGATCGTTCCTTCCTATTTTAAAAATAAGAATAATACTGGAGCAACTAGGAACAACTATTGTAATTCTACTCGGTCGTTCGGAACTTACGTTGGTTGTTCCATCTGAATCATCTTCAACCTTCATCCAACAAATCCATTTATTTTTTCCACAAAATTTGATTTTTAGGCTAAATATATATATATACTTCCAAATAAGCCTCTAAACTACTACCTTATAAACAATATTTAAAGTGATTATAAATCTTCAAAACGTTTTTCAAAATTTGATTTTTCCCTTGTTCATAAAGTGAAGTGTGAAAGGATTTTCAGAGTAGTAATGGGAGGCTCTCTATTTCTTCTTTCTCCTTCTCCTTGGTTGTTGTTCTCCTCATATGTTGGTGGCCATTGTATTTGATTTTTTTTTTTTTACCTAATTAAAATAGTCTTGGTTTTTTAATCTAATTTATTTATTTATTTATTTTTAAGATTTGCTAATTAAAAATTTTTGGACAAATAAAAGAAAGTAATAGATTATTTAGCAAAACGTCCATTTTCCAATAGATTATTTTTCTAATTCACGTCCATTTTCTAATTAATCAATACTTCCTCATAAATTCACAAAACGACAGCAAATTATTATATAAAAAAGTTCCTATTGCTGGGCCCATATTTTATTCAATCTCGAAATAATATGATGGACCAATCTGTAGTAACCGCGAGGTGGGAACATATATAGATTTAACGGTGTGTATATATATATATATATCGAGGTGGGACCATAGATAGATAGATTCAACCGTCTTTTTGTAAGAATTTGACAAAAGGGAATTGACTGAAAGTAGGGTATTGTCGGACAATTCTAAAAGCACAAAAAAGAGAAAAAAGGGCATTGACTAAAAGTAGGGCATTGTTTAAAAGTTCAATCTCCTTCCACGTGTAAGCCACTTAAGAATCTCCTTCCACTTAAGAATCTTAAATAAATTAAATAAATTTGCTTAATATAACTCAAAACTCCATATCTTTGAGTTTCTTCACTCTTAGGAGTTTTCCTCCACTTCCTCCACTTTCCTCCACTTCGCTGGCAACGGAAACTCCACTTCGCTGGCAACGGCTTCTTCCCCTAGAGGCAGCAGCGACGATAGCTGCAAAACCATAGCTGCAAGAGCTGATTTGGTATAGATTTAAGCTTTCTGTAAGTTTAAATTAATTTCCTTTTTTTTAAAAGCAATTTCCTAGCTTATTATTCGTAAGAATCGTTAATAAAAAAGCCACAGCATCCTGCATACATACACATATACACACGTATGTGCATGTATATATCATACATATTTATGTGTTTCGGTGTGAGTACATATATAATATGGGTTCTCTAATCTTGAACTCAAAGGAGTTTGAACAAACCTGTATGCTTATCTTTGAGTTTTTGCCATCTGTGTTGAATTTTTGTAGTTATTTAGCAATTAAATCCTCGATTTATCCTCTCACTTTGGTGCAGCAATCGTTGGAACTATTATTATTATTTTAGTGGAATCAAACAACTTCCGCAATGTCGAGACACAAATTTGAAGCATTGGTTGACGAAGCCGTACGTTGTCTTGCCGAGGATTTTCCGGTCATGACGGTGGACAAGAAATCCGAAGTCCCTCGTCGTCAAAATTTTACCAAGAGAAGGAGGACACCGAAGGCCTGGAAAAATTCCTCCACTTGGACTACTGATTTGGGTAGTGTACTGCGTCTACTTGGACAAGGAAGAGCAAGTGCACTGGACATGTCCATCAGAGAGCTGAAGGATCTAATCCAGGACAAGGGTGGTTACGCCTTGAAGCTTATTATTGAGAAGAAACTGTACAAAACCGATGTGGATGAGGGCCAGTATCGGCTTTCAATGCCGTTGAAGCAGATTCTCTCCGACGATTTTCTGAACCGAGATGAGAAGATGATTTTGAACAGATCAACCATAAAACGCGGCCTCAAGAATGGCGTCGCTGTCAGGTTCATCGGTCCGTGTCGTGAAGAAACGACAATGGTGTTGAAGAAGAGGAACTTCACTCGAAGCGGTTCTTATGTGCTGATCGGGAACTGGCACAAGATTGCCATGAAAAATGGGCTGAAGAAGGGCGACACTGTCCAGGTCTGGTTCTTCAGGGTCAACAAATGTCCTTGGTTTGCCTTAGTGAAGCCTTGATACGGCCCAATAGACCTTTTTTTTAAACGGCCCAACAAAGAAGCCATATTGAAATAAAAATATGTATTCCCTAAACTACCGTGTACTAGTGTACTACCCTTACACGGTCCCCCTCTCCCGTATAATGATAAACTATTTCCTTTTTTTTTTTTTTTTTCCTGAGTTAGGTTTGTTTTTTTCTTCTTCTACCTTCGTGTTTGGTCAGCTCTTGTTATTATCTGCATCGATTAGTTAAATTATCAATTGAGATATTGACCACAATTCATTATGTTCATAATTTGATGCTGATGCACTATTAATACAGTTAATCATGCATTTAAAGAAGACCATGGAGTGTCCTGCCGATCTAACATCAAACAATGTATCAGTTTGACCAAACACTTCCAGAGACTGTTTTTAGACCTGAGAAGCCAAAAGTAGACACGCCCTATGCTTGGTTGCAATGACTTTTGACCTACTCCTATGGCCTAAAATTTTTCTTGCCCCATTGCTGCTCTTTGATGAATCCTTGCCATTGGATCTGATATATATAGAACAAAAAAGTCAAACTAAATTACAATTGAAGGGTTTAGATTTAGGTCCTATTTGAGGTAACTGGACTATAAAACTCTCAAATTTATAACTCACTTTCTTCCTCTTCTATTTTTAAAATACTCAAACATTAAAAGTTCATGCCATAATTTTCTTGTTTCAAAAAAAAAAATTTTTTGAGATGATTCTTATGTCAAAATATTTACAACGATGATAAACAAAACAATTTTTTTCCAAACACATTTTAGAATTTTACATTATTTTCTATATTATAGTTCATTTCCAAGACTCCTCCCTCCAAACATATATTTCTTACTTAACCTCTAAAACTCTATCTTCAAAGGTCCTCTAAAGAGACCCTTAAGTCCCACAATTTGAAATTGTGGGACTGCAGAAGTTCTAGTAGTTTAAAGGAGTAACCTCATTGTCCACCTACACCGCCCAGCCTTTTTTATGTCTCTAATATATATATATACTTTAAAAAAAAAAAAAACGAATTATGCCTCTATCTGTTGTGTTAGAAGATTTGTGAGTAGAAAAAAAGGATTTTCAGAGTAGCAACGGGAGGCTTTCTTTTTCTTCTTTCTCCTTCTCCTTGGTTGTCGTTCTCCTCATCTGTTGGTGGCCATTGTATTCGATTTTTTTTTTTAACCTAATTAAAATAGTCTTAGTTTTTTAATCTAATTATATTATATTTTTATTTCTTTTTAAAGATTTTCTAATTAAAAATGTTTGGAAAAATAAAAGAAAGTGAATAGATTATTTAGCAAAACGTCTATTTTCCAATAGATTATTTTGCTAATTCACGTCCATTTTCCAATTAATCAATCCTGCCTCATAAATTCACAAAACGACAGCAAATTATTATATAAAAAAAGTTCCTATTGCTGGGCCCATATTTTATTCAATCTCGAAATAACATGATGGGATCAATCTGCAGTAACCTCGAGGTGGGACCATAGATAGATTCAACACTACAATATCGGTGTTTGCATATATATATATATATATATATATATATCGAGGTGGGACCATAGATAGATAGATAGAAAAAAGAAAAAAGGGCATCCACGTAAGAATCTTAAATAAATTAAGAGGATGGTTGATATATAAGTTAAATTTAAATTGAGTTAAAATTTTTAAATTTGAGTTAAGTTAATTTTTTAAAAAATAGTTATAAATTTTGTTGATTTTTTAAAAAAAGAAAAAATTTGAGATGAAAAAGTACAGTTTAATTGGAGTAAAACTTTGTTACCAAACATCCATTTAATAAATTTGCATTTTTATGTCAAAATACTTATAACGATAACAAACAAAACAATTTTTTTCCAAACACATTTCAGAATTTTGTATTATTTTCTATATTACAGTTTATTTCTGAAAGTCTTCCTTCCAAACGTATATTTCTTACTCAACCTTCGAGATTCTATCTCCAAAAGTCCTCCATCGAGGCCCTTTTAAGTGCCACAATTTGAAATTGTGGGACTGCAGAAGTTCTAGTGGTTTAAAGGAGTAACCTCATTGTCCACCTACACCGCCCAGCCTTTTTCAACCCTGTTCTATTTATGTCTCTAATATATATATATATATATATATATATATATATATTTTTTTTTTTTCGGGTTAAAAAAAAAAAACGAATTATGCCTCTATCTGTTGTGTTAGAAGATTTGTGAGTAGAAAAAAAATATCTTAACCAAATATTCACTTTTTAAGTTTTTTTTTTGTAAATAATAATCTGTACATAAAAAGGCTTCTTCTTTCTTTTCCACACGAAATTACTTCGTAATTTATTTTTTCTGAAAACTTTATAAATTATTTGTTGCAGTTGTTTGTTTTCATCTGACTATTTTGCTGAGTGCAGATATTAGTCGTATGGCACTTATGCGCTAAAAATTACCTTACATAATGTTGATCCTTTTTATGCAAAAAATAACGCGTTTGCCTCTGTAATTATATGATTATTATATTATTCTGAGAAATAAAAAAATCATGCATGTAATGCTAAAGGCTGAACTTTTTTCTAGGAAGCATGAAGTTACTTTTTTTTTTTTCCTTTGTCTCTCTTTTTTTTTTTTTTTTAAGCTAAAATCCAGAACATAATATCAGTAAAAGTGTCCAACTAGTAAAACTGTTAAGAATTAGATAACAACGAATGGTAGATTATTTTGGCTTGATTTCTTGTGTCCCTTGTATTATATCAGTTCTTACTCTGTTTGCTCTTTATTACTCAATTTGTGATTTTTGTTGCTTTACTATTACTCTTTGTGTATGTATACTTGAGAAATACGGGAAAAAAAAAAATATTTTCTTACACTCAAGCTAATGACATCGAATGTACAAATCTTGGAAAGAATTGTATATAATTTGATTATACGCGATAAAGTTTTCGAAGGCTTTGAATTCGCATGAGCTTCAAAGGGGTTTCAAAGTGATATATATATTCGAATAGTGGTTACTTCACAAGAGCATTCAAGAAATAATGTAATTAAGATTTTAAATTTAAAGCTCTGATACAAAATTGAAAAATAGGAAAATTTTTTTTTCTCATTCACATATATTACAAGAATTAGTGTATTAATATATTTATATTGAGAAATTATTTAATAAATTGGGTGTACTATGTACATCATTATACTTATCATAAACCCACCCAAAATACATAACATTTGGAAGGTTTTTTATACCAACTTTTGAAAAAAAAAATCAAAATACAAAATTGTTTCTCTTTCCTACTTTAGCCATCTACTGTTTGACAAAGGACATGCATGTATCAGCCCAAAAAAAAAAAAAGAGTCTTCAAACAAAGCTTAACCTTGAAACAACAACAATTTCCTCCAGTCTTGACAGGCTTTCATTCCCAATATTCAAATTTCTTTCCATCAACTTTAACCCAAAAAAGTTTCTACTCGTCTGATCAATCAGAGGTCTACAGATACAATTGAGGCTTTTCTGATCCTGAAAGCAGCTTCTTCTTTAGAGGATACCTTCCATTTGAGAATCTTAAAAAATTTTGCATCGAGGCTTTTCTGATCCTTAAAGCAGCTTCTTCTTTAGAGGATGTCTTCCATTTGAGAATCTTAAAAAATTTTGCTTTAACGTTCTATTATTTTGATTGAAAAGCCACTGCATCCCTCCATACATACACATACACACACACATGCATGTATACATATTCACATGTTTTTCAGTATGTGTGTATATATGTACTACGGGTACGTATGTAGATTTTGAGGTAAAATTCATGGTCGTCAATTTTATTGTTTAAATTCACACTTTGTTTTCATTGTTCTTGTAGTTTTTTCGTTGTGTTGTTTTTGCTCGAGGACTAACAAAATTCTAAGTTTAGAGGTATTTGATATAGTGATTTATCGATCTTTATTCTTAGGTATTTTGTTGGATTTTGAGCACTTGTTGTTATAAGACTGCAGTGTCATAAATTTGAGCAAATACGCGCAAAACGGAATATGGAACGACCATCTAGTTATTCCTTCTAAATCATGCCTTCTCTTATTTTTTTTTTATTTTATAAAAGAGAAACAAAATTAACCAAATGAGAGTCTTTATTTATGAATGATTTAGTTAAAAAAAGAAACGCAATAACATTGAATTACATCTAACACCATATAATGATAGGTTTGTTTCCATGAGAATGATCGTAAATAATAGAGGAACAATTAGAAAAAGTTATGGAATGACCGATTGATCGTTCCTTCTTATTTTAAAAATAAGAATAATACTGGAATAACTAGGAATAACTATTGTAATTATACACAGTCGTTCGGAACTTATGTTGGTTGTTTCATCTGAATCATCTTCAACCTTCATCCAACAAATCCATTTATTTTTTCCACAAAATTTGATTTTTAGGCTAAATATACACATACACTTCCAAATAAGCCTCTAAACTAATACCTTATAAACAATATTTAAAGTGATTATAAATCTTCAAAACGTTTTTCAAAATATTTAAAGTGATTATAAATCTTCAAAACGTTTTTCAAAATTTGATTTTCCCTTGTTCATAAAATGAAGTGTGAAAGAATTTTTAGAGTAGTAATGGGGGGCTCTCTATTTCTTCTTTCTCCTTCTCCTTGGTTGTTGTTCTCCTCCTCTGTTGGTGGCCATTGTATTTGATTTTTTTTTTTACCTAATTAAAATAGTCTTAGTTTTTTAATCTAATTTATTTTATTTTAATTTTTTTAAAGATTTTCTAATTAAAAATTTTTGGACAAATAAAAGAAAGTGAGCAACGTCCATTTTCCAATAGATTATTTTGCTAATTCACGTCCATTTTCCAATTAATCAATATCCTTCCTCATAAATTCACAAAACGACAGCAAATTATTATATAAAAAAAAGTTCCTATTGCTGGGCCCATGTTTTATTCAGATGGGATCAATCTGCAGTAACCTCGAGGTGGGACCATAGATAGATTCAACAGTAAATTATCGGTGTGTGTATATATATATATATCGAGGTGGGACCATAGATAGATAGATTCAACAGACTGGGAATTGTCGGAATTCTAAAAAGGACAAAAAAAAGAAAAATGGAATGGAATTGACTTTAAAAGGTCGGGAATTGTTTAAATAAAAAGGACAAAAAAAAAAGAAAAATGGAATGGAATTGACTTTAAAAATTTAAAAGGTCGGGAATTGTTCGGGAATTGTTTAAAAGGTCAATCTCCTTCCACCTAATCTTAAATAAATTAAATAAATTTGCTTAATATAACACGAAACTCCATATCTTTGAGTTTCTTCACTCTTAGGAGGAAACTCCACTTCCTCCACTTTCCTCCACTTCGCTGGCAACGGAAACTCACTTCGCTGGCAACGGCTTCTCCCCTAGAGGCAGCAGAGACGATAGCTGCAAAACCATAGCTGCAAGAGCTGATTTGGTATAGATTTAAGATTTCTGTAAGTTTAAATTAATTTCCTTTTTTTTAAAAGCAATTTCCTAGCTTATTATTCGTAAGAATCGTTGATAAAAAAGCCACAGCATCCTGCATACATACACATATACACACGTATGTGCATGTATATATTATACATATATATGTGTTTCGGTGTGAGTACATATATAATATGGGTTCTCTAATCTTGAACTCAAAGGAGTTTGAACAAACCTGTATGCTTATCTTTGAGTTTTTGCCATCTGTGTTGAATTTTTGTAGTTATTTAGCAATTAAATCCTCGATTTATCCTCTCACTTTGGTGCAGCAATCGTTGGAACTATTATTATTATTTTAGTGGAATCAAACAACTTCCGCAATGTCGAGACACAAATTTGAAGCATTGGTTGACGAAGCCGTACGTTGTCTTGCCGAGGATTTTCCGGTCATGACGGTGGACAAGAAATCCGAAGTCCCTCGTCGTCAAAATTTTACCAAGAGAAGGAGGACACCGAAGGCCTGGAAAAATTCCTCCACTTGGACTACTGATTTGGGTAGTGTACTGCGTCTACTTGGACAAGGAAGAGCAAGTGCACTGGACATGTCCATCAGAGAGCTGAAGGATCTAATCCAGGACAAGGGTGGTTACGCCTTGAAGCTTATTATTGAGAAGAAACTGTACAAAACCGATGTGGATGAGGGCCAGTATCGGCTTTCAATGCCGTTGAAGCAGATTCTCTCCGACGATTTTCTGAACCGAGATGAGAAGATGATTTTGAACAGATCAACCATAAAACGCGGCCTCAAGAATGGCGTCGCTGTCAGGTTCATCGGTCCGTGTCGTGAAGAAACGACAATGGTGTTGAAGAAGAGGAACTTCACTCGAAGCAGTTCTCATGTGCTGATCGAGAACTGGCACAAGATTGCCATGACAAATGGGCTGAAGAAGGGCGACACTGTCCAGGTCTGGTTCTTCAGGGTCAACAAATGTCCTTGGTTTGCCTTGTTGAAGCCTTGATACGGCCCAAGCCTGCTAATCTCAATCATATTAACGGCCCAACAAAACTACCCTTGTGGTCCCCCTCCCCCGTTTGATGATATACTATTTCCTTTTTTATTTTTTGTTTTTTTTTGTTTTTTTTTTCCGTTATTTATCTTTGGATAAAAGATGTTTGTGGCTACTATTTATCTGAGAGTTGACTGTGCTTTCTTGACTCTCAGCCGGGAGGATTCAATTTCTGAATCTGACTATCATATGTTTTTGTTTTCTCAAAACTAATTCAAATGGGTATACTATTTGCATGTAATCTAATTAATATGTGTACACATTGTAGTTTGTTGTCTGATGATTGACACGGGTCAAGGCACAAAAGTTAATACTATATAGACCTGTTGGTTGGTCGTCCCTTTCCTCGTTCTATTCCTTTCCCTCTTCAGGCTTCCAAGAAAAGCTAAAAAATTCTGATACATTTAGAAATATTCTGGTGTTTTAGAACTCACACAACTAGATCAGCAAAAAGGCCTGAGTTGAAGGAGGCTCTCAAACGGTTCCGCCTGTGGCTTCGTCTGCTTTGAGTTTTTCTTTTTTTCTCTCCTTGTTTTGCTTCTGCACATCTGCGTTGACTTATACGCGACCTCGTCGTCACGATCTGAGTTAGGTTTGCTTTTTCGATCCTCCTCCTTCTTCTTCTTCTTCTACCTTCGTGTTTTTTGTCAGCTCTTGTTAATTATCTGCATCGATTAGTTTTAGAGAGTTTGGCTGGAAATGATATATACACAAATTATCAATTGAGATATTGACCAAAATAAGTTCTATCAATTGATTATGTTCATAATTTGATGCTGATGCACTATTAATATAATTAATCATGCATTTCGTGACTTTTGATTTGTTCATTTTCCAATCGGTCCACTTGGAAAGATTTGTTCATCTGTGTTTGAAAACAAGGAATCAATTGATAAGTTGAATTTTTTTTTTTTTTTTGGAAATTCAAAGTTGCCCTTAAATTTGATCAAAATATGACAAATGCCCCTCCAAATATAAACTAAGAAAAAAAAAAAACCATCCCTATGCTTTTTGAATCATCTAATAAATATTCCTCGCATTGAATTATACTCAAACACGATATCATTCATTATTTACAAAAAATAAAAAATAAAAAAGAAATAGTGCCTTTACCTTTCTGTTATCTTTTTTTCCCTCCACTCTCCATCGATCCAACTTGATATTTTGTTATGAGGCTCATAATCAAGTCAATATGATGAAGATTGACTTAATTAGAGATGTTTGTTGCCCCAAGTCTGAAACAAATTATTTGACGCCATTTGAATGGGTCTTTCAAATTGTTAAGGCCTTAGCGTGCACAAGACTATCGCCGAGGGGCTCAGCAGCATTCCGATGGTGGAACAGTGGAAATGTTGGAAATGGCCATTTTAGGCAAAATTTAGAATTGGCCCCCTCCAAAATTTTGACTAATTTTTTTTTATTTGCCACAGTACCATTTAGGGGCTATTTGGATTTTTAACTTTAAATTATTGTTTTTAGCATATATTCAAACACATATTTAATTATTTTTGTTCAAATGATTTTGTTTAGGTTGTGAATATCTAAATGTCAATTTGAATGATAATTCAAATGCTTATATTCAAAGTTTCCATTCAAATATTTTCATCCTAAATTTTGCCTAAAATGGCCATTTTCAATATTTTCACCATCTAAAAGTTGCACCTCTTTCTAGATTGCCAATCAACAATTTAAATGGTCCGTTCAAATGGTGCCTTCCAAATGATTCTGAATGGGTGTTTGTTTTGAGAGCTTCTAGAGGTCGAATACAAGTGTTAAAAGGAGTTGTTCATATAGGTCATGTACATTAGAGGAGGATGTATATTACAGGTACGTGCAAATCTCATAGGTCAGAATGTTGTTATCTACATGGTTGATGTTTCTCAGCATATAACATTCTTTGCCGGTTTAAGGCATTGGCTAAGGTCATGGTACTTCTTGGCGTTTGCAACTTTTTCTTACTGGTACATTCTTTTTGTTTCTTACTGGTTCTTTTTTTAATCCCTTTTTTCTTTTGATTTTTTAAAAAATGCATGCAATGTAGACAATTTAGTGAATTCGACATAATGGATATTAAAGTAAAAACATTCGTAATCTTCTTCTTCTTCTTCTTCTTCTTCTTCTTCTTTTTTTGTTTATTTATTTTTTTTCCCTTTGTAGTAAATGACCTTTCATTGATTAAAAATCAATTAGAAAGGGAGCAAGGACAAGAGGTCCTTTAAAAATTGACAGAAAAGTAGGTAAAAGAGAGAAAGAGAGAGAGAGTATACAAAAATTGGCAGCACCCAAATCAAACCTAGTTATATCCATCCAAATCGAAATAATTAAAGAAGAAGGAAAGTCAATTACCTTACATATGAGCCCACAAAAAGAGTAACAATTCTTTTTGCCTTTTCAAACAAGTCCAGTCTCTCTATCTTGCTATCCTAAAACATTCAAGCATTGCTTTACAATCAAATCATTCAAAACAGAGAAATCACAGCACTATTAAAACGGCTTTGGCCTTGATCTGAAATTGATAGAAATCACAGCACTATTAATTGGCCATCAACTTGATCTGAAGTTCTCTACTTTTATTCTCTCTCTCTCTCTCTCTCTACATGTCTGGTCGCATCTTAGTTAACTTGGGAATCAAGTGTGATGATTCTTTGTTGCTGCTAATTTAGATGTACTCCTAGTTTCTGATTGAATGATTTTAATGTACTTCAACTTAAAGACGGATAGGCTCGAGAGGTATATATAGCATCCATTTGGATTGTTAGTTAGAATTAAAATTTTTAAGTTAGAGTTAGTTGATTTTTTTAAAAACTAGTTATAATTTTTGTTGATTTTTCAGAAAAAAAGACAAAAATCAAGTAAAAAAAGTACAGTTTAGTTGGAGTTAAACTAATGTGCTAAACAAAGCCATAGAGTTACTTTGAACAATTTGTACAGTATCTAAAGCTCATTAAACTGTTGCATTTCCTTCTCTCTGAGGTAGAAACTTGCATTTTTTTAGATCTTTGTGCATGCGTGTGTTTGTCGCTGTGGATTGAGATTTGGAACGAAAACTACTGCTTGGCATACTGAATGTCAAGTTATCAGGTAGTAATTAAACATCTTATTCCTGGATTACACAGATGTTCACCTTGAATATGTATGTCCAAACTGATACTAGCTAGGATTTTTTGGACTTTTTACTCCCAGAGGCCAAAACCATAATTTTTTTTTTCCGGTCAATACACACACACACAATTTTAACATTGGTTGTAGGCAACACTCTGTCCTCTTCGGTACGTAGGTTCCTCTACAAGTACTACCTCCCCAGTGCCTCCTAAATCATAATATATGAATATCCCCATTGATAAAGCGAAGCCCTATTTTTGGTAATGGCAATAATAGGAGTCTTTATATATATACCATATAGAATGTTGTTGTAATTCTTTGTTTTAGTATGTTATTTTATTTTTTTTTAAATGAAAACACTTTCAAGTTTCAAATCCGGGATCTCCTGGAGCTAACCCCCATCTAGGGTAACCGAAATTTTCCTTTGCCTTCTGAGTATGGAATTTCATCTTTGTGGCTAAAAGAATAAACTAGCTAGCATATTTATAGACGTGATCCTCTTCACTGTACAAAAAGCATCTTTGTTCTTTGCTCACTTACACATACGCACATGAAGGACGGAAAATTGTATAGCTATAATTGATGCAGGTTGAAATGGAGATCTTTGTCCGTTGCAAGTTGCAAGCACAAAGAAAGTGACTTTTATGGAAAGTGGGCGAGTTATATTGCCTTATAAAAAGAAAACCATGGAGTGTCCTGCCGATCTAACAGCAAACAATGGAGCAGTTTGAGAAGTACTTGACTGAGAATGATGAGAGGAGAAAGATTCCGGTCCCAGCGGAGTGGCCAAGAATACTGCCGGAGTTTGGAGAAGGCCACGAGCTGGTGGTTAGGGCTATAGATGGGAAAGGCTTCTACTGGGAGTTCTACTGTGCCATTAGGAGGAGAGGACGTACGCTACAAGAAGCCAGTTTTTCGGTCTCTAGGATGGATCAAATTCGTCAACCAGAAAGGGCTCAAAGTTGGAGACAAGATCGTTCTTTGTGAGGAAGAAGATCTTTTCAGGTGAGCAAAGTACAGAATTAGAGCTCAAAAGTGCATTGGAGTAGGTCCCACCATGAAGTTTTCTTTGTAAAGATTAAGCTGTGCCATGTAAACGGAGTTATGCGGAGCTATAGTTATTCCGGAACCAGTTTGCATCCATGTTGATGGTTTAAAACTTATACTGCCGGGTAAATTACCTTTTTTTTCTTCTTGTTCTTTTATTTTTTTTTCCCAGGACATATTTCATATGATTTCCGGATTTTTAGGACCAAGACAGCTATAATTTATCCTTTTTTTTTTCACTTTTTTGCTTCCAAACGCACACATTAGTTAATACTCTACAATCTTTCTGTATGCACCGATGGGTTGTGTACTTTTAATAATAAAATCTGAATCCAATCATTAATTTTGAGAACAAAAATAAGTCTTTCTGTCTCGTTAATAGATCCCAAGATTTCCCACATGATAAAATAGACAAATGATGAAAGAAATGAGAAAAGATATGATATCAATTATAAGCCTTTTTTTTCTTAATAAAAAAATAGTAAAGACAACGTAACATATGGTACAATATTTCGGTAGTTGAATATTTCTAGTAAACTAGTGAATAGCGGTTAATGTTTTCTATTTGTATTTTTTTCCCCTTTGGTTTCTCACGGCCATTGAACCTCTATGCTTTTTTCTTTTGGAGATGGTTATAATATGAATATCGGTTCTCGTTAATGGGTTCATAATATTGATAGAGAAAAAACAAAAAATTAAAACAAAATCAAAGTAAATAAAAACCAAATCTAAAATCAAAGTTAAATAAATACTAAATAAAATCCAACAATACAATTGTTGAAGTGAAATTTCGTATCTCATTTCTCACCTTAAACGTGTCAATTCGAATCGCCCGACTACCAAAAAAATGAGTCAAAATGACTCCCCGACAGGTAAAATCAACTCACCAAAGTGCTAGTCTCATAGAGATCTTGCAACCTTCTTCGTTGAGGTTTTCATCAATATGTAACGCCCCAACTTTTAACTAATATTATTATTACAAATAACAGGTTAGAAATCAATAAGAATAGCATGATTATATTATACTTAATTAATTCTAATGTTAGTTGAGTTATTTTTCATGAGTTAACTCAATAAGGACTCGATGTGTAAGAACGAGTTCATACCATCTAATGAAAAGTTTTATGTAACATTATATTTTAATTTGATGATTTGATGAATGATATGATCATGATGTAATATATTTTATGTTATAATATATGAAATTAAGTATATAAGGAATATTATAAGTTTCCTTAATATTTCCTTTTTCAACAAAAGACCTATTTTACATCACATTAATTTTCAACTCAATCATGAATCTCTCAACATCCGAAATTATTTCTCTAATTCAGAAACTTATATAGCATTATGTAAGCTTTCCAACTAGTACAAATCCAATATCGGAGTAAGAAATTATGGCAGTATACCATCTGGATAACTATTAGTCACCAACCAGTTTACCAGATGTGAGTATAGGTTCAAAAATTTAAGAAGTTGACGTAACTTTTTCCTTTTTCTCCCACATATTTTCACACCCTAATGACACCATCCACCACCTATTAAGAGAAAATTAAATAAAAAATTATATCTCAATTAATCCCAAATTAGACTCTTAATTTTAAAAGCAATATAGTCAATAGAATTATTTTCAACTCTTGCTCTCTCCCTCTATCTAACGCTACTCTCTCCCTCTTTCTCTCTCCCTTCCATTATTTCATGTTCAAGAATACCATAAGAAAACCCCATTGAGTAGCCACCAAACCTAATCTCTTAATCCCTTGATATTTCTCAATTCTTAGAGTTGAAATAAAAGATTTGTCAAGGTATGATTTCTTCCTTCTTTCATATGCATTTTGGGATTTTATTAGGGAGGAATTGAGTAATTTCTTTATGGTTGTTTTGTGTTTGGTTGAAGCATGATAAGAGGGGATGGCATAAACGCATATTTGATGGAGGTTGTATGATTGATTGATGTTGTTTTATTATTTAAGAACATGTTAGGATTTTATTGGTAGAATGGTTTCGTTGATTAGAGAATTTAGGGTTAAGTTTTTCATCTCTTATTCATGAATTTGTTGGAGGGGTGATTTAATGATTTAATGTGTTAAAATATGCCTTGCATATTTTGTGTCTAACTGAGTCATGTTTGTTTTGATGATGATTTCATATTTTCGATGAATTTTGTTTTCTTTTTTGGTAAAATTTTTGAATTTGGACAAACAGCTCTGTTTTCAGCACAATTTGTACTAATGGAAGGCTTTGAATGTCTACTTTTATTTGAAATTAGTTTCATATTCTTTGGCGATTTATATGAATTTTTAGGATTTTGCAAAGGGGTAGAGGTTCAACTGCCAGTTTTTATAAAGTTTTGTGATAAGAATTCAAATGAATTTTGAGAGTCCAAAATACTCTGTTTTTAACGAAATATGTATTTTAGTCTATTTTCTTTTGACACTAGTTTTAGGGCATTTGGAGTTCTGTCCGAATTCTGATCATTTTTCAAAGAGATAGAGGTCTAATTATCAATTTTTGTAAAGTTTTATAATTTTGTGTAATTATTAGATTTTTGTATTTTGACGTATTGGATGATGAAATAGGCCTTTTAGGCATTGTTTTAGGCTTTGTTTAGGGACATATCTGGAGACGGTGTTTTAGAGAAAAGAGATGGTTTGAGTTTTGCAAATGTGCGTTTAGTGAAAATAAACTATTTTAAGTGAAAAAATGTAAAAACTTAAAATATGTTCAGAAAAAATTAGCAATATAGATATGTTTCATTCCTCTCGAAATTCTATGGAATTTGAAGAAAAAATTCATCTCATTTCGACTTAAAATGATAAAGTTATAAACTTTTAAAATTTGAGTTTTTTAAAAATATTTGAAAAAGTGAATAGTAAAATTGGAGAAAAGAACAAAATAACTTTTGGAAACATAGTTTCCAAAGGCGTCCCCATATAGAGTCTTAATGTATGGATATGTTTGATGAATTATTATGGTCTTTTAATAATTTTACTACATCTATTGTTTATGGCATGAATGATTCTAAAGGAGAGCACCCAAAACCTCTATCGTGTATCACCGTCGGGAAAATTTAGAAATTTTAAGTAAGACATTTATTTAAGTACACTCTCACCTGCAACATGAATTAAAGAATTGAGAAATTTATATTTTTGATGTTTATGACAATATTATGATGTTTTAATGCTTCTATTATGATGATGTTTTGATGAAACATATTTAAATGTAAATATAAGTATTTTATTGTTTTAAGATGGTGTTGTACACCCCTTAATGGTGATGGTGACCGGTGAGTGGACTATTCATCATGGTTGGTTTGGGATTTGATGCCCCACTTTTTCCGTGATTAGAGTGCTATGACGGAACAACGCCGAGCCTAATTTATGACAGTTTAAAGTTAAATTTTTTTTTTTAAAAAAAATGTTTATATTTATGATGATGAGATTTAAGTGTCTTAATATGCTCTTACTTTTATAACTTAATTCATGTTGCAGGTAAAGAAAAAGGGTAAGATGTAGCAATGAAGAAGCTTGAAGTAGAAGCGGGATGATGTGTGATGGGAAAACAGGGAAAACGATCAAGGATGTACATGTTTTATTTTAAATAAAATTTTGAGACTTTGATTTGTGATTGGTTTGATTAAAAGATAATTATGGATTTTCTTAAATTTTATTTTGTGAAATAGATTTTAAAACTTATAATAATTATGGAAGTTATTTTGATAAGGAAAAAAAAATTCCTAGAATTTTCTGAAGTTTTCTAAATAAATTTTCAGACAAGTCAAGAATATAATTTCAAATTAATTTATTTTCTACATATTTAATAAAAAATGAATGTGAGTATCATTTAAATTAAAATTGGATACAAACTCCAATATTAAAAATGAAACAATCGTGTGATACAAGAGACATAGATCGATTCCATCTATAAAATATGATAAAACTCAGTAAGGAGTACATAAACCAAGTCCCAATGACAGGAAAATTTTCTCGAATTGCTCGATAATCCTATAATCAAACATGTATAAAAGTTCTTTAAAAAAAAACATTTACTATTGATAGAATATTCCAATCGAGTGAGAGACAGTCACTCGCAGCACAGAGATTGTAACAAACTCTTTATAGTTTTAATACTAATGGAACCCATAGCAATATATCGTTAGAAGACAACTTAAGCAGAACATACACACAAAAACAAACCGGAGGTGGGAGAACTACTTTCTTGATTATAAAATTAAAACTTAAGCATGAATATAAAACAAAGCATGAATATTAAATTAACATCAACCCGCAAAATTCTAACCCCACGTGGAACAATCACTTCACCACACGTCACAACTCAGAGGAAATTAATCGACTCGATTGGAGGTAAGGGATCACCGCATCAACCATTGGATCACTAAGGCCTCGTTGGGTCCCAAATTGCCAGAAGCTTGCCAGTTAGATTTGATCAAGAAACTCCTAATTAGGACCCTCCAACTCCATCCCCGCAAAGATCATCAAACTGCCGATCACATTCGCCAGCCATGGTAATGGTGGAAATTCCACTCAAAAGAATATACTAGTTTTTGAAAAATTTGAGAGAAAAAGGGAAACCATATTATTTACCCATTTCCAAGAACATTAAAAGGTTTTTGTTGTTATTCTGTCTCACAATCTTATTTTATTATTTCTATATTGGGTTTTGCCTTCAAAATATTAAAGTAAATTATGGTTTCTCGAGTGCCTTTATGAATTCAAAAGATATATATATATATATATATATATATTTTTTTTTTTTTTTTTTTGAGCCTATGGAGACCTTTTTTCACCTTTTTTTTTTTTCAAGGTAAAACCTGTCAAATATCAAGAAGTATAGTTAATGATAAAATCTCAATGAGGATCCATAACTGTATGACTACCATAAGTATTACCGTAAATCTACGGCCCGTTTTGGTTCATATTTGGAAAAGTATTTTCCAAAATTTTTTTTTTTTCATTTTCTCCAATTTTGTTATTACTTTTTATAAACATTTTCAAAAAACTCAAGTTTTAAAAATTTTATAACTTTATTATTTTAAATTGAAATAAGATTTTTTTCCCTAAATTATGTATAATTTTGAGAGTAACGAAACAAAATCTATATTGCTAATTTTTTCCGAACACATTTCAAGTTTTTATATTTTTTCACTTTAAATAATTTATTTTCACCAGACACATATTTTCAAAATTCAAATAATCTTCAATATCATAAACGCCGTCTCCAAACGTAACTCTAAACGAGTAAAAATCACAATTAATTCTAACAGATCACAATTAATTCTAACAGTTACACCCCATCTCCTCATCATTGACCTATCTTAAGACCACTCAATAAACAACCAATGGTGGAGATCCATGGGACGACACGAGGTCGAAATGCAAACAAAATGTTGTTGTTATATAATTAGTAATTCCTATATTAACTACAGTAAATACATTTCAAATTGAAGTAGTTAATACAAAGGAAATATATATTTTTGTTACTGACATATAGTCGAAATATAGTTTCGTTTGGAATTTTTTGTTTTGTGTATTACATGGATTTGCAGATTAATTTGCTTAATAAAATTGCCTTTATGATAAATTGCTTTAATAAGACTTGCTTTCATTGATTTAAAACGTGGCTTACTATAAACCATTGTACACAACAAAAGTGAGCTTTCTTCTGCTTCTTCTTCTTCTAGTGTCTTCTGCTTCTTCACAAAAAAAATAAAATGAAAGTGAGCTTTCTCTCTTGCTGGATAAAATAAAAAGTGGCTTGCCTTTGGTATAATAATAATAATAATAATGAAAAAGAAAGAGTGGCTTATCAGTTACCAATATTACAAAAATGTGGCTTACTATTTCCATATCATTTTTTATATCACAATTTATTTTTAATTCATATTTTAATAAAATATACATTTTAATTTTAATCTATAATATTCCAACTTCAATCATAGTTCCAAACAGACCTTAACTCAATCGTTTTTCAAAGAAAAAGCCGAAATGATCGTAAACACGAGGGAGAGTAGCTCAACCAAGTATGGGGGCAAGTTACTTATTTTTTTTAGTCAAACGACATTTTTTAGTCACAACAACAGGTAAGTTAGTAGGGGTGTCAATTCGTATCTCGTGTCGTGTTTGAATCGTGTCGAATTTTTTTTTTCCCAACCCGAACACGACCCGTGACACGAAACCGACATGAAATCGCGACATGGACACGACACGAACTTGACCCGCGACACGAACTTGACCCGAAATTGACCCGCAACACGAAATTGACACGAAATTTGACCCGAAATTGACACAAAATTGACACGTGACCCGAAATTGATCCGAAATTGACACGAAAAGTGGACACGAAATTGACACGAAAAAAATGGGTCCAACCCGAATACGACACGAATTTTTTTCGTGTCAATTTTTCCCAACCCGAACACGACCCACTCCCTATTTTTCCCAACCCGAACCAGTGAAATTCGTATCATTTTCGAGTCGTGTCGTCGTGTCGTGACCCGTATTGCCACCCCTATAAGTTAGACAAAAAAAACGACATGACGTTTCAAAGTAGACGACAGGAAATCGGATCCTACTTTTACACAACTTTTGTCTAATTGTAATAGACTCTCTCGCTCTCACTAAAACAGGACCATCTCTCTCTCTCCTACTCCCTCGCTCTTTGAGCTTCGAAAATCGGGGACGAAATGTTGAGGGCTTCACATCTTCCGCCATTGGCAACTCCAGCTCTCTCTGTTCTGAGATACTCTATTCTCATTTCTTCTCAAGTTCACTTCTTTTCGCCTTCAAACCTTCGCAAAGTCTCTTCATTTTCACCATTTCTGTCCTTTCTCCCCCAAACCCTTAAACTCTCTGTACCTCCTCTTCCCTCTCCTTGCGGCCTCAAGCGCTTAACTCCCATGGCAGATTTTCCTTCTCCCAAAGCCTCAGGTGCGCCGGGAAACTTCCTTTCCTTCATTTTGCGGGAATTCAATTTCATGAATTTCAGGCCTAAACGAACAAATCATTCCGAGAATCCAACTGTTTTTTTCGTTGAATTTAAGGATTTTTTTTTTTGAGAGAGAAACTCTGTTCGGATGAGACTGAGGGATGTGTGCAAAAAATGGCCATTTTTAGAGCATGTTTTTAATAATTCTCCCTAATTTTGTTGAATTAAAAAAAAAAAAAAAAGGTCCCCTTTTTTAAACATTCGAAAATTAATAATTTACGTGATTGAAAATTGATAAATTAGACGTAACTAGTAAAATCAATAGTTAAATAAGCAATGATGTACCAAATATCAATCAAGGATTTATCAAAGTTGATTTAAATGTAGGGCATTTACTTAAAAAGTAGGCTTTAAAAAGTGTCATCGTTTTCTTTTCAATGACTGGTTCGGATGTCTCATAATAAATAATTAGATAAATTTATCTGATCTTAGTGCTAGACATTTTGAGATTTGATGATGTTCGGTAATGATTTATTTGTTTTTGGTTTCTTTTCAAATTTGATGGCTTATTAAGTTGATGATGTTGGGATTTTTGACTTTACATTCTGTTCTTCTCCTCACCTCACAACGAACGGGGCCGTCCCATGTAATTTGGGTGGTAAATGATACTGTTGTGTCTTAAAGGTCGAATATCTTTGTTTGATTAATCGGCTTCTATTGTTACGGCCGTAAAGTTCACGTGTTAGTAAAAAAAAAATAATTGAACATGTGGGCCTACATATGTAATTAAATGTGTATTATAGGCTATCTTAAAGTTAAGCCCATTTAAAGTGGTCTAAGTAAGGTTAATTTTTTGTTATTGGGCTTTGGGCATTAATTATAGTATGGGTTAATTATGTGTAGAGGCCTATTTCATATTTCTATTTTTGTGATGGGTTAAAATAGAAATATGAAAAGATAATAACTACTGCAGTTATTTAAAAGGGTTATGGTCCCCAATTCATACGATACAGATACAGATACATTCATTATTCCTATTCTCTCTGACATCCCATCATCAGAAAGAATATAGAGATTCTTCTCTAAGGAAAATCGTATTGAGTTGGAAGATCCATAACACATAATCGTTTCTTTCTCATGGATCAAGGTACGCTTCCGTTTTCATTTAATTCTCTTGATGATTTGACATAGTGGATCTTGGATAAATTGGATTTTCTCCATTAAAGATTTAGGTTTCTAATTCTAACAAGTGGTATCAGAGTCTTCTCCATGTTAAACCATTAAGAATTAAGTTGTTTTTCTAAATTAGGTTTGGTTTTGTTGGATTTAAGAATGATTATGGTTATGGATTCTTTGATTTTGATTTTCTTTAAATTTTCCGGATTCAACTATTTTTGGACAAGTATATATGGATTATATATTTCTTGAAATTAAGCATTTATGTTTCCGGATTTAATTTTGAGAAAGAAAAATGATTTTTATCTGTAATTTTTTGATATTATTTCAATCAACTTTGGAGTTTATGCTGCCATGGCCGGCGGCTGCAAACAAGGAGGAAGAAGAAAAGAAAGAAAATTAGGGTTTTTTGGGCCTTAAGCCCAATTTCTTTTCTTTTGGGCTGGGCTGGGTTAGGATCCGGATTGGGTTGACCCGACCCGACCCGGTCCAGTCCCGACCCGGTCAATAAGGATCGTTGACCGTTGATTTCAGCGTTGACCATTGACTTTAGGGTTGACCGTTGACCGTTGACCGTGGATTAAAAAAAAAAAAATTTTTTAATTAAATTCAAATTTTGGTTTGTTGGTTATATTTTTGGGTATCTAATATTCTAAAATAGATTAATTGAAGCAACATTGTTGATGGCCAAATCAGTCCCCCTGTACGGACACCGCCGGGAAGGGTGTCTACGCCTGCCGAGAAGGCGGGACAAGCCGCCAGCATGAGCCTCCCGACCAGCCGATCACACCAATGGTTCTCGGAGAGCTTCTCCACTGCGGCACCCATTCGGCGTTATCCCGGGGAGCCGGGAGGTCCGACCAGGACATCAGCCGAATACCTCCAGTCGCGCGCCAAGGGAAACCCTCCCTGACACGGAACGCTATCATTTCATAACTGCCTGCGCCGCCCTACCTACCACTGGCACCAGTCGCGTCACCTGCCATTACCTATTCTGACATCTGCAGCGATGGGACATTTATCCACCACACAGTGCCGTGTCAGGAGTAGGTAGCCTCAGTTGGTCAGCACCCCCCATTCATGCTAACCTAAGAGGGGCCTAGGCCCTAGAGGTCCACGACGGCCACCCTGGCCGGGTTGAACCGGGCACCTGGTCCAGCAAAATACCTATAAATAGGGATGAAGCCCCTGATTTCAGGTACGATCATTCTACTTTGCCAAAGCTCTGCCTCTCCTTTCGCTCACCAGTTCTCCAACTGACTTAAGCATCGGAGTCCCCGCGGCAGACACCACACCGGTGTCCCCATCATTCCGAGGTGCTTCCCCTTTTGCAGGTGATCGACGGCGGAGCGATTGGCCGATTCTGACCCAACTACATTGGGTGTTGTTGCCGGAACCGTTTCTGGCATCAACATTTTGGCGCTAGAAGGAGGGCCCCCGCCTTTCCAGCACTAACATCTTTGCAGTTACACCCATCTCGTACGCCATGGACGAACACGGTAACCCGGAAATCCGGGAACCAGATAACACGATCCCTTCAACCTCTCGGGGTACCCGACAGACGCATCGTCGCGGGGGAGCCCGAGCGCAGCGGAGACCGACCGCGACGGAAGTTCTGACCGGGAACGTCCAGGCACTAACCCAGACCGTCCAAGTGCTCATGGAGGCCATCCGGGAGTCCCACCATGTCCAACTGCCCCAGACACAGGCAGAGGAGGCCGAGTCCACGCCTAGTAGGCCTCCCAGACCGGCCAGCAGGCGTCGTGACCCTGCTCCCTCGGGTGGCCGGGAAATCGACCAGTTACGACAAGATGACCTCGGCAGGGAGCGAAGAGAGGGTGCCGAGCCCAGCAGAGTGCGCTCAAGGAGCCGCCACACCCGAGAAGCCTCCTCCGGACCAGCCGAGGATCCGGCTATAACGAGGGATCCCGCTGATCAGGGCCCCGAGGACACCATGGCCGCCCTAGGAAACACGTCTGTCTTCGACCGCTTGGGGCGCCCGGAGATTTACCGCCGCTTGGGTCGGGACACCTCTATGGAGCCCGCCCGAGAAGACCGTGAACAAAGCCGCCTAGACCACATCCAGCGACAGCTCGACAGGCTGGTCGGCCAGCAGTACGGGCTCGAACCATCCGGAGCAGCCGACCCGCCGTTCAACTCGGACATCATGGAAACCCCCTACCCGAGCAGATTCAAGATGCCGGCTGTGCCATCTTACGATGGGACCTCGGATGCAGACGAGCACCTCGAGAACTACCAGGCGCACAAGCTGATCCAGAGCGCCAATGAGGCCGCACTCTGCAAGTCTTTCTGCCTCACCTTGACCGGGGCGGCCCGGCAGTGGTACCGTAGGCTTCCACCCGGCTCGATCAGCAGCTTCCGGCAGCTGTCGAGTTTATTCTCGGCTGCATTCCTAGGTTCCCGAGCCAGGAAGCTAGGGGCCTCCCACCTGTTCAGCGTCAAGCAAGGCGAGGGTGAGAGATTGAAGAAGTTCCTCGAGCGTTTCGATAAGGCCGTCATGCAGGTCGAAGACTGCACTGATGAAACTCTAATCCAGGCATTCCGGGAGGGTATCAAGGACGCCCGTCTCGTTTGGACGCTGGCTTACGACAGGCCGCCTACCTTCGCCCACCTGAGGAATATCGCCTGGAGACATGCGGAAGCCGATGAGTATGTCCGAGGGCGCGGATTGAAGGTCCGAGGACGAGGGATGGACGACCAAGTGCGAGGGCCAGGTGACCGAGAGCGACCAAGGTCCTCCGGGAGGAGAGTGGATAGGAATGCTGACCGCGCGCGTCAAGAGAGCGGGAAAACGCCCGTCAGGGATAACCGCGCCGAAGCCTCTCGCCCTAAACCCCCGAGGAGGTTTCACCAGTACACACCGCTGGTGACCAATATTGAGCACGTCCTGACCCAGGTGTCTGGCAAGGGGCTGCTCCGAGACCCGCCGCCCATCAGGACCGAGCGCGCCTGGAGAGATCAGCGACGGTACTGCCACTTCCACAAGGATGTCGGCCACGACACGAGGGATTGCATCCAGCTCCAAGATCAGATCGAATCGCTCATACGCGAGGGTCATCTGCGGGAGTTCGTGGAAAGGATAATCACCCCGGCCGGCCCGAGCACGCGGCGGAACCCGGGTCCCAGTAACTGAGAAGGCGAGCGTGGTGAGGAGCATATCATCCACACCATTTTCGGTGGGACCGCCACCGGAGACACTGCCAGCAGCCGGAGAGCCTATGCCCGTGAGGCCAGGCGGCTGGCCCGTGGGGAGCATATAAACATGGCCGAGCACATTTCGAAAATATGCCGCCAGAGCAATACTTCGATCACCTTCACGGATGACGAAGCAGATCGGTTGCTCCACCCCCACAACGACGCGCTGGTAGGCGAAATCCGAGTGGCCGACAACGTGATACGACGTGTCCTGGTCGACAACGGGAGTTCCGCCGATGTGATGTTTATGGACGCGTTCGTAAGGTTAAAGATCGACGGGGCTGTCCTGACGCCCGCTCAGACACCGCTCTATGGGTTTGCCGGCGACTGTGTGCACTCCGCCGGCACCGTTCGTCTCCCGGTCACGATCGGGGATGGTCCGGAGAGGGTGACTAGGATGGTGGAATTCATCGTAGTGGATCGACCGTCGGTCTACAACGTCATCCTAGGTCGCCCGACCCTCAACTCGCTGAAAGCGGTGGTCTCAACCTACCACCTCGCCATGAAGTTCCCCGCCGGTGAGGGAGTTGGCATCTTCCGTGGGAACCAGGAAGGGGCTCGGAAGTGCTACATGGAGGCTGTGAACAAGGTGTGCCGTACCCCTGCCCCAGCCGTGGTGGCCACCATCGTTGCAGTCGATGAGGCCAACGCCTCTGATGAAGTGGTCGGGCGCCTGGCCGACCTCGATCCTCGGCTCCCGGAGGAGGAAGTCCGGGCTTACCCCGGCGAGGCGCTGGTCCAATTCGCGTTGGACCCCGAGTTTTCCGAGAGGACCGTCATGCTCGGTTCGAGGCTGGAGCCGAGCACCCGGGAAGCGCTGGAGAGACCACTCCGGGAACACAAGGATGTGTTTGCGTGGTCGCACGAGGATATGCCCGGGATTGACCCGACCGTGATGTGCCACCACCTAAACGTTAATCCTCGGCACAGGCCCGTAATTCAAAGGAGAAGGGCCTTTAACCCAGAACGGTACGCGGCCATAAACGCCGAGGTGCAGAAACTGCTGGCGGCCGGGTTTATCCGAGAGGTGACCTACCCGGAGTGGCTGGCCAACGTGGTCCTAGTCAAGAAGGCTTCTGGGAAGTGGCGCGTGTGTATAGACTACACTGACTTGAACAAGGCGTGCCCGAAGGATTGCTTCCCTCTCCCCAGAATAGACCAACTCGTTGACGCGACGGCAGGACATGAGCTGTTAAGCTTCATGGATGCATATTCGGGGTACAACCAGATTCCCATGAGCAGGGCTGATCAGGCGAAAACGGCGTTCACCACCGACCGGGGGCTATACTGCTACCAGGTCATGCCGTTCGGCTTGAAGAACGCAGGAGCGACCTACCAGCGGCTAATGAACAAGATGTTTGCCGCGCTGATAGGGAAGTCCATGGAGGTATATGTCGACGATATGCTGGTGAAGAGTCGGCTGGTCGGCAACCACGTCAAAGACCTCCAAGACTGCTTCGCCATCCTGCGCCGATACAAGATGAAGCTTAACCCCGCAAAGTGCGCGTTCGGGGTAGGGTCTGGAAAATTCCTAGGGTTCATGGTGAACCATAGGGGGATAGAGATCAATCCCGCTAAGGCCCAAGCCGTGCTTGACCTGCAACCCCCCCGAACTACCAAGGAAATTCAGAGACTCGCGGGAATGATCGCAGCCCTCTCCCGGTTTGTATCAAAGTCAACGGACAAGTGCAACCCTTTCTTCCAGACGCTGAAGGCTAAGGGTAAGCCTGCCTGGGACGACAGGTGCCAAGCTGCCTTTATGGGCCTGAAAGAGTACTTGGCAACCCCACCGCTGCTGACGAAGCCGCTTCCCGGCGAGACGCTGTACCTTTACCTTGCTATCTCGGAAAGGGCCGTGAGCGCCGTCCTAGTCCGAGAAGAAGACAAGACACAGCACCCGGTATACTACAGTAGTAAGGCCTTCCAAGGGGCCGAAGAGAGATATCCCCCCCTGGAGAAGCTCGCCCTAGCATTGGTTTCTTCCGCCCGCAAGCTACGCCCCTACTTCCAAGGACATCCGATACGCGTCCCTACTAGCTACCCGCTCCGCCAAGTTTTGCAAAACCCCGAGTTGTCGAGATGGCTCGCGAAGTGGGCGATTGAGCTCGGGGAATTCGACGTAGAATATGTCCCCCGAACCGCGATCAAAGCCCAGGCACTGGCCGACTTCGTGGCCGAGTTCACGGTACCACCCGAGGTCGCCCGAGCGTTCTTCGGGGACAAGGAGGTCATTCCAGCCGAGCAGTTCTCGGCTGCCCCCGAACTTCCCGAAAGTTGGAAGCTGTTCGTAGACGGCTCTTCCTGCTCGGGGGGCTCCGGGGCAGGCCTTGTATTGGTGAGCCCGGACAAATACAAGACCAGCCAGGCGTTGCGCTTCAACTTCAAAGCGTCCAACAATGAAGCGGAGTACGAGGCGGTCGTAGCCGGGCTTGAGTTGGCCCGAGAACTCGGAGTATGCGATGTCGAAATATTCAGCGACTCCATGCTCGTAGTTAACCAGATCGTGGGGAATTCCAAGCAAAGGAGGAGCGGATGGCAGATTACTTAAGGAATGTGAAATCCCTTCTTGCCCAGTTTTCAAGCTATCGGCTAACGAGAATCCCACGCGCCGAGAACGTCGAGGCGGACGCCCTCGCCCGACTAGCCTCCGGGAGCGATCTCGAAGGCACTGTCTCCTTCCCAATACTAAAGTTGGACCGGCCGAGCACGGAGCAGGAGCAGCAGGTCCTCTGTGCCGAGAACACTCCGACTTGGATGGACCCAATCATCAGGTTCCTGTCGGAGTCCAAACTTCCCGATGGCCGAGAAGAAGCCCGACGGGTGAGGAACTCGTCGGCTCGATACGCGTTGATCAATGGGAAACTCTACCGCCGCGGGCATTCCGCACCCTACCAACGGTGTGTGGGGCCGTCTGAGGCCGAATACATCATGAAGGAGATACACAGCGGGGTCTGTGGGAACCACTCGGGGGGGAGAGTCTTGGCATTTAAATGTCTACGACAGGGATACTACTGGCCGACCATGGGCAAAGACGCAAAGGAATTCTCCCAGAAGTGCTTCAAATGCCAACAATTCGCCCACTCTATCAAGTCTCACCCCGAGAAGCTCACCTCGGTGGTGTGCGCATGGCCGTTTGCCAAATGGGCCATCGACCTGATCGGCCCACTCCCCATGGCCCGATCGCAGCTTCGATATTGTATTGTAGCAATAGACTACCTCACAAAGTGGGTCGAGGTGGAACCTTTGGCGCAGCAGACGGAGGCAAAGTGCACAAGCTTCCTATGGAAAAATATCATCTGCCGGTTTGGACTCCCACACACCGTGGTCACGGACAATGGAAAGCAGTTTGGGAACAAATTCGACGCGCTATGTGAAGAGTACGGGATCAGGAAAGTGTTCTCTTCTCCCGGGCATCCCCAGTCGAACGGGCAGGTGGAAGCGGCCAACAAAACTATCAAGGAGAATCTGAAGAAGAACCTTGAGAAGCACAAAGGGGCTTGGATTGACGAGTTACCTCGGGTACTTTGGGCTTATCGTACCACTAGACGAGCGGCCACCGGAGAGACCCCCTTTGCGATGGCCTTCGGGGTAGAGGCCGTGATTCCAGTCGAGGTTGGGCTCCCAAGCTTCAGGACCGAGAACTACGATGAGGAAGCCAACAGCGATGAAATGCTACCTGAGCTTGATTTGGTGGAAGAGAAGCGCGAACAGGCCCTGATTCGAATGGCAGCTCGAAATCAAGTCGTAGCCAGGTATTACAACAAGAAATTCCGGCCGAGGATCTTCCAGGTGGGGGACCTAGTGATGAAGAAGGTGCTCGTTCAGGAGCCCGGTTTCGGGTCTTTCGGCCCAAAGTGGGACGGACCCTATCGGATCACGGAGGTTGTCCGGCCTGGAACATACCGGCTAGTCGACCACGAGGACAAGCCTCTCGGCCACCCGTGGAACGCCGACCACCTGAAGCGCTTCTACCAGTAGTCTCAAACTGTCCTCCTTTCTTTTCAACTCGATTGAGTTCCTGTACGGGCCCAGTTCTTTAATATTATAAAATTCTTTCGGTGAATAGCAGTATTTCGCACAAGAACGGAGTCAATAAACAAACTCCCGTGCCCGACAGGCGTGCCCGACCAGGACCCAACTTAAACAAACTCCCGTGGTTCTCGGACCACGGAGTCAGGTCCCATGACCGGGCACTCACCAACAGGCGTGCCCGACCAGGACCCAACTTAAACAAACTCCCGTGGTTCTCGGACCACGGAGTCAGGTCCCATGACCGGGCACTCACCAACAGACGTGCCCGACCAGGACCCAACTTAAACAAACTCCCGTGGTTCTCGGACCAGGGAGTCAGGTCCATGACCGGGCACTCACCAACAGGCGTGCCCGACCAGGACCCAATTTAAACAAACTCCCGTGGTTCTCGGACCACGGAGTCAGGTCCCATGACCGGGCACTCACCAACAGGCGTGCCCGACCAGGACCCAACTTAAACAAACTCCCGTGGTTCTCGGACCACGGAGTCAGGTCCCATGACCGGGCACTCACCAACAGGCGTGCCCGACCAGGACCCAAAAATACAAACTCTCGTGGTTCTCGAACCACGGAGTCAGTTCCACGACCGGGCACTCACCAACAGGCGTGCCCGACCAAGACTCAAGACAAATCGACAACACACCAAAGTCGTGCTCGGCTGAAGCCGACCAGAACAAAGGTTGGAATTGGGCGAAACACGCCCAAACCAAACCAGGGGGGAAGGGGGCATGCAAGGAAACAAAAGCAATATTTTTGAGGAAATTAAACCTTGTCAATATATATACTGATTGTCAAAAGGAGGGGGGGTACAAATTGGGCACCCCGAACCAAAAAAAAAAAAAAAAAAAAAGAGCTTGTGCAGAGCATCGCGTAAGATGGAGTCGCCGCTCAGTCAAGCTGCCCGGGTAAGATGGAGTCGCTGCGGGCACGCGTCTGACTGACCGGGAGGGGCCTGCTCTGGCTGATCGGGGTCATCGAGAACCACCATTGGGTTCGGCTGCTCGGGAACCTTCGGAGCACCGGATACTTCACCCTCCTCTGGTGGTCTCGATGGTGTTCCCTGATCCTCGGACGAAAGACAGTCACGCGACCAGGTAGGGTTGGTCTCGGAACCGGCTTCATATCCTCATACCTCTTGTATCTGCCAGGAGCGGAACTGAAGTCCTCGAGCCAGGAAGTTCCACAGCTGGCCCTTGCTCTCGAGGCAGAGGCAATGCGACTCCACGTAACGGGCGTGCTCGCCTCGAGCGTCGAGCTCGCCTGCACTCTCAATTCGATCCAATCTGCCGAGCGGCCTGCTACATGGGCGATTCTCTGACGCCTCCCTTCTCCTCCGCGGCCTTCGCGGCTTGACGCGGCGTCCTTGGCTGTCACCGTCGCTTTTTCAACGTTCTGAGCGTTCTCGGCTCGCAGCTCCGCGAGCTTTATGTAGTCCTCCGCCCTATTGGAAGCCGCTCTTGCGGCGGAGTTCCCGGCAAAAACTAGGCACAGCGCCTACCAAGTCAAAGTATCAATAAAAAAAAAAATAAAAAAAATAATAATAATAATAATATATATATTTTTACAACGTGGCCCACCTCTATTAGCTTGGGGATACACTCCCCGGTAGCCACCACGGCGTCGGAGCGCTTGGATGATTCGGCCACCTCGACGGAGAGTCCGCTAAAGAATTTTGAAACAAGGGCCTTGTGAGCCGGAGAATCTTCTCGACGCACACGGGAGCAGGCGGAGGAGGTAGTCGGTCCTCGCGGGGGCGTGTGGGACGAGAATCCTGCCGTGAGTCGGGGCTCGCGAATCGGGCCGCGAAGACGGTCAGTCGCTCCTCGGGACGGGCAGGGCGGG